>CM071597.1:129977646-130400146 GCA_036435485.1 Saposhnikovia divaricata
TGTTCCTAGGTTATGAAGTGTTTACAGTCTATTCTATTTATAAACTTGTGATTGTCTTGGCGAAGAATAGGTATGGTTTTGATCTAGTTTTGAGAGTATTCCTGATGAGCATTGCACACACGCACGTTTCTGTCATGTATTGTTAGTATACGGGGACTTAGTCGAGCTCTATTTGGATTTATTTGCATTCTTTGAGATATTTACTTGCTAGTTGGTATTGGTTAGTTCGAGGGGATCGTTGCATTTTCATATTAGATGCATTGCATTTGTTATTGTATTGTTTAGTTAGATGGATTTTGTGGGTACATTCGCTATAGGCCCTCACGAGACCTTACTCGTCCACTAGGGCTGCCTAGGGGTTTAAAGGGCTTGTTGCATATGCCAAATGCAACCGTGATCACCTACGGAAGTGGTACTAGTTAGTTAGATAGTTTTTAACTGTTTATGCTTGAGGACAATCATCGGTTTAAGTTTGGGGGTGTGATAAATTGATTTTATATCCATTTAGAGCGTTCTATATCGGCTTAAATTGATTCACTTGGCCTCAAGTTTGTTGTAGTTTTAATGTGTTTTGTTTAAATGTGCAGGTTTGTAGAAATGTCGATTAGGGTTAACGTTTCAGTCAAATTTAGAGTTGATTTATGCAATGGAATGGAGTATGGAGTCAAGCTTTAAGATCTTACGAAGATTCCAAGAAAAGAGAATTGACTACGAAAGCAATTGCAAAAAGAATGGAAGAAAACTGTGAAGAAACAAAGAAATTAAGGTAGAAAAATCATCCTGACAGCAAGCAGAGCGCTGGCAGCGCTTGCAGGGCGCAGGCAGCGCGCCAGAGCAGTCCAGGACAGAGAAGGAAGCGCTGGCAGCGCGCGTGCAGCCAGAAAATTATTGAAAAAATTCCTGTTTTGCCCTATTCGAATTCTAATTGTATTTTTGGTAGTTTATTCGAATTATAATTGTATTGTAGGGTATTTTTCTAGCTTGGCAAGATATTTAGGGCTATATAAACACATTCTACCTTTGTAAATTGAATCATTACATATAATAGCATAGTTTTGCAAGGGAGAAAAGGAGAGAATGATTCAATGCTCGTGACAAGCAACAGATCTCTATCAACTTCAACTTTTGCATTCTTTTCTCAGGCGTATTCTGGATTCTAGATTTATTTTCTTAATTCTACATTTATTTAATATTACTTCTTTTATTCATATCTTGTTTAATACCATGTTTTCATCAAATCCGATGGTGACGAACGGTTCAATTATGAAGTAATCGTTGTCATGGGATTCTAACGGATTTATTTATGAAGCTTAGTACTTTGATGCTTTAAAGATCTGTGTGTGATCTATATTTGATATCCTTGTATGGTTATGCTTAATTGATAGATGCGTCGCATAGGTTATCCTTGTTAATCTCTTGTGAAGTGAAAGTGGATCTTGAGATTTAGAACTTGCCATGCTAGCATAGGTTCATGATTGTTTATCAACATGATTTGTAGTGTAAGATGAAAATACTTATATTTCCCTATGTGATCATTATTGATAACTTGTTCTTCAACCATTATGTTTTCAGGTTCTATAGACATATAGGGTCTAAGCATAATTGGTGTCTATTCATCTTCTATCTCTTTTGTGGATGTATGAGTAGTTTGGTATACGTATGCTGACAGGTAGCGTGTACTTATTTTGTGTTATCCGATCTGATATCATAACCATTGCATATAGTGATTAAAGGCGTCAGATCTAAGCAAAGTATTTAATGAAGTTAGGATCCCATGTTTATTCTCATATAAGTAAATCAGTTTAATTCACTTTAGTTAATTAATTCTTAGTTTAATAATTTGCATCTTAGTTTAATTTAGTTAATTAAAACCCATAATTGCTTATTGTCTTAGCAGTGAATTAAAACCATACATTGTTGAATAGGTGCATTAACTGAATAGAAACTTAACCAGATCTCTGTGGAACGAACTTAAATTATATTACTTGTGACCACGTATACTTGCGTGATATTGTGATAACAGCCGCTATTATGCGTTAAATTAGTGCGGAAAATATATATAAACACGTAAGAGAATATAAACAAGCAAGCAAACAACAAGAGTAACAAGTGCTTTTAAGCACTTCGGCCGAATGTAAACCAAAAAGATGGAATGGCCGAATTTTTCAAAGTCCTAAAACAAGTGCAAGTAGTCTTGCTTGATAAATCCTTGTTCAGGATATAATGATAAGACAAGTGAGTAACCAACTTGAACAAGATAGAATACAAATGGTAGTGTTTGGCCGAATATAGCAAGTAAACAAAAGGCCAACACTAACTACCAACTTGTTTTAAAGAGCTAGCTTGTATAGTCTTGATTCTTTAAGTCCTTGTTTAAAAATAAAACACCAGATGAGCAAAGGACTTGGTTATACAAGACTAACAACCAACTTATCTTTGATTTGAAATAAACAAGTTTAAACCACTTAAGGTGAAAACAAGATGTAAGATTTTTGTTCTTAAATTAAAAGATAGTCAAACTAGCCTTTTTAATCCAAATACACAACTTGAATTAAAAGACTTAAATGAGGTGATTCTCAACTTCAACCTCAAGAACACACCTTATAAGATGTCAAATATACACTAAACGAATATACTTCAAGAACAATTGTATATAAGAGAAAAATGCAAGATTAAGTGAATATAAGTGTTTATAAGTGTAGATCTAAACAATAAGAACAATAAACACTTAATATTCAAGACAACCCACCAAGAACATACACCAAAATAACTAACAACCTTGAACTTACAAATGCTCAAGCTCCTCTTTAATTAAGAGAAAGCTACAAGGAAGAAAAGCTAGTAAACAAGCCAAAAACACACAAAAAGGGTCGCCGGAAAAGTCATCGGAAAATGGCGGGAAAAATGCTTTAAGGTCAGACTTTTGAAGGCTCAAAAGGTCACTTATAAACTGATAAAACATGGTCCTAAGACCACAAGAAGGTTGGTGACCAAAGGTGTGTATTTAGGAGCAAGAATGGTGAAGAAAATCAAGCCTAAATGGTGATAGATCTTGAAATATTTTAGGCTTGAAGCATAGAAACGTTTTTGAGCTTTTGGCTACTGGAAAGAGAGTGTTTATAAGCTAATTTCATCAGCATGTGTTTGGCTCTAGGGGGCTTAAAGAAATGGGGGGGGGGGGCTATTTATAGCCAAAATAAGCCATTTTTGATTTATTTTTAAATGGTATTAAGCACATGGCATAAAGGCAAGTGGGAGGAATCTCCCCAAAGTCATATCAGCTGTGCAACAATTCAAAAATCTCTAGGAAAGAGTGCCCACACGTTTTTATTAATTAACGAATCGATTAAAATGTAAAACGCTCGTGCCGATGAGACGAAATGGGTTTAATCGCGATAAATCGAAAAATCATTCAAAAATTATGAAAGTTTGGGAATCCCATATAACTATTCCCAGAGGAATGTGGTAAAAATTTTACCTTGAAATGAGTTGAGCAACTATGACGTTTAAGAGACCGATAAATCAATTACGTATCGATTTAAGGGGTCCCCGAAAAAAGTCATCCAAAATTTACGAAATTAATTCTATAATGTCATATAGGAAAACTAAGGACACGTTAAAAGTTTCAAGTCAAAAAGATGAGTAGAAGTATTTTTACGAATTTTTTGAATGTTAAAATGGCCTTCTAGAGCGACCAAAAATTCATTTGTCTTTACCGACAACTTAGACAAAAGTTTTGACTTGATAAATATTCAAACATAATATTCCATGTAAAATAATGACTATGAGGTCCAAGGAATATTTAGGGTCGAATTAAAAATGATTTTATCCGGATAAATAAGGATTTTCGGGTATTTCGGAATAAAATCAGTTTTGGGTCTTTTGGCATGGCTTTTGGCAAGGAAAATTGTTTATAAATATTAAATAAATATATCAAGAATATTTGAGAGTAAAACATTTAAGAACAACACTCTTTTAAAATAGATGGAACAGTTTGACTCGTAAAATTAATGTTTGAAATTTCTCGATATTTGTGCCTTTAGCCGAATGCATAAAATCTTTTGACATAAATAGCCTAGAATATAAAATACCATTAACATGATATTCTCATCCTAATTCGATGTCGAAAACATGTTGGAAAACATTTTTTGATTCGGTTTGACCAGTTTGACTTGATATCGGAAAATGTCGTCTCCGGGGGAGGATTCTAAGTGCAATCCTAAATCTGATTTAATTTCACTTTTATTTTGACAAATTCCAAAACCTAATGAGCAAAAGTACTGACCCCGTCACAATGCCTATATCATCTATTTACAAGAAAAAGGAAGTTGCTGATATTGCTCTTGATGCTTTGGCTAGTTCTGAAAAGCCTAAAAAAGAAGGAAATTAATCAAGCAGAGCAAGTATCATATTCCTTTGGAAATTCAGAACAATCCTGATGATACAGAGCCTATTCTTGATGTCTCTATCAATCTTGGTGGGTCATCAGTTCCTGACGCATTTGCAAATCTTAATGTCTCCACTCCTAATAACTCACCTGTGAAGGCAGTTGAAGTTTCTGATTCTCCAGCACCTTCTACTCCTGAAAGAAGACATATTGACATATCATGGGATACAGTCAATGCTACTGCTGCTCAACTAGGTCTGAAACCATCACCACTTCTAGTGAAGAGACCAGTTGCAGAAAAGGTGTTTGCCAGACAAAAGAAGTAGAGATTCTCATCACTTCTGAAAGGATCTAGCACACAAGAACCTGAAATTCAAAGGAGTTCATAGCTACTGTAGATCCAGCCACACAAGAACCACCTACTCACAATATAGGTGCAGACTTTGCTAAAGGAATTTCTACACAAGAACATCTCTCTCAAAGTGAGGGTGCAAGCAAAGATATTCCTGCCACACAAGAACCATCTTCTCAAAGTGAAGATGCAAGTATTCTCACATCAGCCAAGGGATTTCCTGACATTGCTCAAGGGATTCCAGAATCTATAGTGATGGATGTAGCTCAGAGTATTGCTGACAAAGAAGCTCATGAGAAGCATATTGTAGCTATGGATGTTGTGTTAGAAGAAACTTTATTTGAGGGAGGTACACAAGAACCTTCAACTCAAAGGGTTGAAGCTGCCTCAACACCTCTGACTACAAAAGAACCATTAGTAGTAAATACTGATGCAAGTCCAGTTCCTGATGACAATACAATTCCTGATGATAGTGATGTTGCCATTCCTGATGATACTCAACCAATCTTGGTGCAACCACTTTCATCAAGGCCAATGGAATCCATTTCTACTTCATCAGGTAACACTTCCACTTTTACTCTTTTTAATACTGATAGCATGATTGTAGATAGTCCTATAAGGAATACCTCTATCTATATGACTACAACCCACTCCTCTCAGCCACCTCTTATTTCTTTAAATTTGTTGAGCCAGAACTTTTCAAGTGATAAAGAGAGTGAACAATTAGTGAAAATACAGAGTGAAGAGAGGCAGTCTCCTGTACTGGGAAAAGGAGAGGTAGAAAAGAGTGAGAAGTTAATAACTTCTAGTGAGGTAGCAGTTACTATTGACAGTAACTTAGGTGATTCAGTGAGAAATGATGAGATCATTTTAAAGGAACAAAGAGATTTAGGAATTGTTTCTGTTCTACATGCAGGTCATCAGGATATACCAGTTACATCTAATGCTGATTTGAAACTAAAGGGTGTTATGAATCCTGATGAAAATAAAGATGATAAAATTCCTGATGCTGATGATCAGGATAGCTCAGATGATGATGATGATGCTGATAACAATCTTGAAACAGCTCAGCTAGAACCAGCTCTACATGCTAGTCTAGGGTCTACTCATGGATCCTCTAGTAAATTTATGGAAAAAGTGAGCAAGGTTACAGATGGAAAAGCTGAAAATAGAGGAAGCTTAGTACATCCTGAGATCATTCATGATACTGGTACTGGAGAAAATGCTGAACGCTTCAGAAATTTTGAATGAGAGAGAAGCTGGGCAAATCCTTTAGAACATATCTCTTTTAAAAATGCTCAAGGTAATGCCAGATATGTAGCTAAAACTCTGAGTGAT
This sequence comes from Saposhnikovia divaricata, assembly GCA_036435485.1. Lineage (NCBI taxonomy): Eukaryota > Viridiplantae > Streptophyta > Magnoliopsida > Apiales > Apiaceae > Saposhnikovia > Saposhnikovia divaricata. The sequence continues at coordinate 129,983,724 of CM071597.1, forward strand.
AATGCTCCGTTCCAAAATGTTCTGAAGACTTCTACTATTCTCTCTAAGGGTCTTCAAACTGAAATTGCTTCTATCAAGGACTCTCATGCAAATACTCGAGCTGATTTGCTAAGCAAGTTTGAATTGTCTACTACTACTTCTCAGGTTAGAATTTTAACAAAAGAGGTTGAGAGAACTAATAAAAGGCTTGATTCTCTTGAAGGCAAGGTCAACAATATTGAAACCTCTCTCTAGTTGATTGTATCTTTGTTGACTGATTCTGATGTCAAAAAGGGGGAGAAGGTAGACAAAACAAAATGCACACCTGATCTAGTTGTAAGAAAGGATGATGATACTTCTGGAAATGATGGTGGTGCTCTGTCACACAGAACCTCTGATGCTGCTATGGTGACAAGGACAAGACAATCTAATATTCAAACCAAGCAGTCAACTCATGTTTCTAAGTCTGGAAAGAAAACTGTGAGGACAATGGTACAATCTCAAATCCTGACTGAAGAACAATTCCTGACAGGTGATCAAATCCTGATACCTGGTCAAGGTCAAACTTTGTCAACAATTCTTGAGGATGATGTGTACATTGATAAAGAAGAAGATGATGCTAAACTTTTTCTTGAGCTTGATACTGAGTCTGGTGAAGTTCTCATTTGTTCCATGAAGATAAAAGAGTTGAATTAATGAATGCAAAGTCAGCTCTTTCTGTATTAGCTGAAGAAGACTTTCCAACTCTATCCAAGGAAGAAATCATCATTCAACAGAAAGAACTCATGGAAAGTTTTAGTAAGAATACAAAGACTCCTGCTGCAGGTAGAGGAAGAGACAGAGGAGGTAGAGGAAGAGGAAGAGGAAGGAAGCCTACTCAAACTGGTTCTAGACAGACATGGACTAGTGGAATCAGAATAGAGGAAATAACTGAAGATTCTCAAACAACTCAAAAAAAGAAAACTCCATTATCTCTTGAGTTGATTCCAACTATTGCATATAATGATAAAGAATCTAAAATGGAAGAACTTTATCAAAAGAAGATAAGAGTTATTGAAGAAGAGAAAAAGAAGGAGTTACAGATCACTATTTCTAATACATCTACTATTCTTGGTTCTGCTCCTGATACAGTTCAAGCCAAAGTTTCTGATACTACTCAAACTAATATTCCTGATCCTGAAGAGACTGAGAGTCGGAGATCTTTTTATATCTCTAGAGTGGCTCTAGAGTGGAGTGTATCCGTATTTTTATATCTAAATCGGGAGTCGGAGATATTTTATCATTATACTGTCATAAAAATCCGTGAATCGTCGGAGATAGATTATTATTTAAATATTGGTTTAAAATATTCCAATACATATAAATTGGATATATTTGGATTAATAATATCTTAAGTTATATTAATAATTATTAATTCAATATTTATTAATTAAATGAGTATTAGTTTGAATATTCGTTTAGAGATTTATTATTAATGATCTATTACTCAATAAATATTATTTAAATATTTGTTAAATATTCCAAAATTATTTAAAATCATATTATTTATTTAAAAATTTATTTAAGTCTTTTAAAAATTATTATAAATATTTTCTGACCTTCGAAAAATTATTTAAAAATATTAAGGGTTCCCAAATATTATTTATAAATAAACCCACTAGTTAAAAAGTGCCGCACCACATTTGGGCTTATCAAAACTTGGGGACCCACAGTTTTGGGAGTAGAAAAAGTGTTTTCTCCCTTCGCTATCTAAAAGATTTTAGAACTACGACCCTTCCTAGTAAGGAAGGGTCTAGACTTATTAATTACCAGAAAACTCTGACTAACTCCCAAGCCGTATTTTTTTTTAAAACGAACTTCATAAGCAACAAAATCTGTTGATTAACGTCAACCAACATTGCGATGTTACTTCCTCAAATACTCCTGGAAGTAAGATATATAGTTGTTATTATCAACAAGATTTATGCTTGGGGAACTCAGATTAAATTCCGTTCCGGATATGGATAGGATTCTTCAAGGGATCGGAGGGCCCGACACTTAGAGTATCGGGGTAAGTGAAAGAGGCTATGGGACAATCCATCAAAGCGTAAGAGGTTGTGGGACAGTCCAGCATAAGGCCCATATGCGGTCAGGGTGCACACCCGGTTAGGGAGTCATCCATCTACTAGTAGAAAAGTTTTGTGATACAAATGGCTGATCACCATGTATCGTGGCAGCTCCGGACAATCCCATTCTTTCAATTGGAATTATACTGCAATATTGTAGTGAAGGCCTAGGTGCTGAGTTACCGATAATATTGATAGTGGTTTCATAATGTATTCCCAGTACAGTATCTTGAACTGTAGGGTGTTTTGACGAAAATGATATAGGTATATGTATATATTTTCAAACTTGAGAAATATTGAATTGGAACCTTATAAAGGGTCCGGTCTGTGTATGATGAAAAGCAACTATCGTGGCAGTATCTTGAACTGCGTATTTTGAAAAACTTTCTAAAAGATTAGCAAAACTATAGTGGATACTATTTTGCTATATTAAGGGTGTTTTATTCTGATTGTGAACTTAATGGTTCATTTGGTACTATTTAAAACTTCATACCGAGTAGGAATATTTATTTCAAACTCGGACATATATATTTTCGAGTTACAATTTAATATCATGAGATATACGCTCATACGTTTGGAAAATCCTTTTCGAGGTAAATTATATTATTACTCAAAACGGAAAACTTGCTGAGCATTGTAACATCCCTATCCTAGCATACATATTTAATTCTAATAAATAGAATTGTTTATTACTAATACAACTCACAAGACTTAAAATTGGTTAAAATATTATTAATGTACGAAGAAAAGGAGTGTATGTGTATTCGGTTAGTTTTTGAATATTTTCGTTCTTGAGATTTCTCGGGAAATGAATAGTAACTAAGGGAAATGAATAGTAATCCAGGGGATGAATAGTGATTTTGGTGTGAAATTTATTATTTGAGATTATGAAAGAGGATATTATATGAAGGACTTTAGTCTTCTACGACATTTGAGGATTAGACTCATAAGTATTATTAAGGAATTTAGAACATTTTATAGTAGGTAGTTGAACTTCTGAGATTTATAGAAAATCAACCGTAAGTCAGAAAAATGAAAACGAATACTTGATACGAAGGTATGATCGAGAATAGAATTAAGAAATAGAAAGGAGTATTTATTGAGGAGTTCATATTGAAGAGCTATTTAATGTACAGAGATAAGTGAATAGTAAGGTGAATAGTAAAAGTTTTCGGATTCTATTTGATTTGAAATTTCAGCGGTTTCTTCCTAACATTAAACGGTTACTACCCACGACATTTAAATCAATTTTGGGATTAAGGAATCACTAATCTACCCTAATTAAAGTATAAGCCGAATTTATTAATTAGTAAATAAGAGAAGCTTGCTTGAAAATCTTTGGAAGGCTTGCTAAAGAAGATTAAAAAGGCAAGGCCAAGGTTGTGGGTCAAACCTTGGTGGCCAAGGTGTGTAAATAAAATAGATAATTAGATAATAGCAAAATAATTCTTCATCCCTTTCATTTCTTGTAAATTGTCGAAGTGAAGAACCATGAAGAGGGCTTGGAAGCAAAATTTCTACTAGCTTCATTATCATTTTAAAAGTTCTATAATAAATATATATGGTATATAGAATACATACAAACACATATCTAGAGTTGTATTAAGCAAAGGAGGGTTGGAACAAGAGATTTTGGCTAAGGTTTGGAGTTGGGTTTTTGAAGAAAAGGGAAGAGAGGGGCTAAGCTTGCAGGGGTATAAAATTTTATCCTTGAAACTTTGTATTTCTTTGAGTTTTAAGTATAATTATTAATGTTTATAGCTGCTGGAACCAGGGGGTATTGAGGTAAGGGTAATTGTGCTTGTTTAATTGATGGGATGGGTAGAGAATGGATTGTAAATGATGTTATTGATTGGTTAAATTTTGGGAAATGTTTCGGATACCGAGAGGCTGTTTAAATCGCTATCTATGAACAGTAATACAGGGTACTGGGTCCTCAGTTTTTGTAAATGTTTTTACATGGTAACGTTCTACTCGGAGTCTAGTTTATGTAGCCGCAAACGGTGAGTGGATTGGATTAACGAGCTAGGAGTTATGGCCATTTTAGGATAGGTTGTCCATAACCTACGAATTTGGTAAACACTGAACTTGGAGAAATGTTTCACCTGGTTAAACTCTTTAATTCGAACTGAAAAATTTATGTAAGGTCTATAAATGATTAAGGAAGAAGATTGGAGAGTTTGTTGATTTATAAACCATTTTGGATTTATTAAAAATGTTAGAGTGAATGGTGCGCAGTAGAAGATGATTTCCAGTTTTCCGGAGACTGACCTGTTTTGGAAGATATGTTCGGCTGGTACATGGCTATGTGTGGCAGTGGTTTTGCTGGGTCTATAACCTACTTTGAGTCTAGTTTACACCCTCAAAAGAATCGAGTCGTTTCATTTAGCGAGTAAGGAGTTATGGTCATTTTAGTGCGATAAGTACATAAGGTGCAAATTGTTTAAACATGGAATTTTAGGGAATTGTTTCACCTAGCTAACAACCTTAGTTCGAATAGAAATTGTGAGGGTTGATAAAACAATGAGTATAGAGGATCTCAAAGGTGGATTCGTGTTAAAATAATAACCATACGATTTATATGGAATTTTAGAGTATGGCTGTGTCGGTAAGGAAATGCCCTGTTTTGGACCTTGTCGTGGCAGAATTTTGTGTCAACTTTGAGAGAACATTTGACCTAGCAATACAAATTGTTTTAATCTAAAAATTTGAGGATAGAAAGGTCTTATGTTAGATATTGAAATGGAAAAGGTTTTGTGTGAAAATGTTAAGTTTTGGAATTATGAAAAATGTCGTAACATAGGGGTTTAATAAGGATTTCTTAAGAAAATCATTACAAGTAGGTGTTTTGGGGCTTAAATAACTTGTTTAAAAAAGTTTGACAAGATAGTTTTATGAATAGTTAAAGTAGGCCCGAGAAGGTGAAGTGTTAGGCAGAAAATCAGTATAAAGATATGAAACTAGATTTAACCAAGTGCACACATAAGTGTAATAAAGATTGGGTCTTATGTGTTTATAGAGTACTCGGGACATGGAAGGAGCTTGGACAGAATATCACCAAGAATCATTAAAAGAAGTGTAGAGGCCAAGGTGAGCATTTATCAAAGCTTTGATTTATGTATATATATATTACTAAAAAGAATTACATGATTTATCAGAATATGTGGATTTATATGATTACGTGATGAAAGTACATACACGATGACTATATTATAGTGAAATGAAGTATCACGTGGTTATAAATGATTGTTATTTGAATAAATTCTCTCAAGTATGATCTTACGTGATAACCGTTATCTGCTAAATGTGATAAGTGTTATTTGAATGAGTTATCTGAAATGTGCATATACTTGATATATGAGAAAGGTGAATACATGATCACAGTGATGTATGAGCAATGTGAATACATGATGACAATATTATTGACTTGAAAAGGGTTATTATGTGATCGATGTACATGGAAGGAAGAAATGAAACGGGTTATATGATGTGCATATTTTTTCATTTGAGTCCCACTAAATAAAGGCGTTGTGACTGCCAATACTTTTGTATCAGCAATGTGAATAAATGGCCTAGCTAGCCATCAACATGAATAGGAACGTCCTCTGAACTATAAAGCAACGTGAATAGAAAAGTCCTTTGGACTATAAAGCAACGTGAATAGAAAAAGAGCCCTTGAGGACTATAAAGCAACGTGAATAGGAAAGTCCTCTGGACGATAAAGCAACGTGAATAGAAAAGTCCTTTGGAATATAAATCAACGTGAATAGAAAAAGAGCCCTTGAGGACTATAAAGCAACGTGAATAGGAAAGTCCTCTGGACGATAAAGCAACGTGAATAGAAAAGTCCTTTGGAATATAAATCAACGTGAATAGAAAAAGAGCCCTTGAGGCCAAGAAATCCCAGGAGATACTAAAGTCAAGTTGGTCAGTCACAACAAAGTAAAGAAACAAGGTTAAAGAAAAGAGAGTCTCATGCATATGTTGCATACATTCATAGTAATTGATTACTTGGATTTATTGAATGATGACTTGGAATTATTTGCGCGACTATATGTTGACAAGGTGTACAAATATGTTAAATAAAAATATATGGCAATATTATGAATTTCGCCTATACGTGCTGGTCATTTATGATTTCTTGAATAGTAGTGAAATGATTATCTGAAATTAATTTATATGTAAGAACCCCGATTTTTGGTAGGAATTAAAACTTTTATTATGGAATAGATATGGATTCCAATATTTATATGTCATGAAGAATGCAATGGGTTGACAACTTAGGTAAGAATAATCTATCGTCAAGAAAGTAGGATATGGCATACAAACAGAGGAAGTAGTCTCCTGTCATCCAAATCGATATCTAGTATAAATCCAGTGGTTCCGTAAAAAGGGTTAAGGAACGCTCGGGAAAGCGCAAGGACAATTTTCTAATTAAAAGGAATAAAGAGAGTATAAGTGATGAATAGTGTTTTTGATGGAAATAGGAATATTACTAGACGACAATATATAGTGTTAGGAATAATTCATGAGTTGTGATGTTGAGAATAGAATTTTGCTAATACTTCTTGTATATCCTGATTTTATAAATGATTTAGCACTTTGTATAGGATATATGTGTTAGACAGTAATCTGTAGAGGTTAGTCAGGAACAGTGCGTCAAAGAATACATTTCAGGAACTAAGAGCAGATCCTGATACAGCAAGTCAGATCTTGATCAAATACTGATGGGATGATCAGATCCTGATGCAATGGGAAATCCTGATATCAGTCATGTTACTGATGATGTCATTATGGATGCTACAGAAACTGGCAAGTGCTCTAAAACAGGATCTTTGTTTTGGAGAACAAGCAAGAAGATATCGTGAAGGAAACGAGTTGTCTATTGATGGAAACTATCAACTGGACGGCAGAACATTGTCATAGATAGATTATAATTCTGTTATTAGTTGATAGGTAGCATTATAAATACTCTCTCAATATTATTGTAAAAAGAGCGAATTGAGAATTGTAGAGTGCATATCGTGTGATGCTCTGTATAAGGTTTGTATTCGAGAGTTCGAAACAAACAGAGAGAGAGAGAGATTTGTATTGTCAGCAGCTGCTAAAGGTATTGTACACGTTTGGTAGAGTTTGTATTTGATTTATTTAATTCAAACAAAGTTTGATTCATTCGTTTGTTCTTGTTCATCTAATCAAGCAAAGATCAGACACGATTATATAACTTGTATTCAAACCCCCCCCCCTTCTACAAGTTATTCGAGTTTAACAATTGGTATCAGAGCAGGTTGATTTCGAATAATCATAAAGATCTGCAATCATGTCTGGTTACAAGGATGGTAATACTAAGATCCCTATGCTCAAGAGAAACGAATATACTCTATGGGAAGTGAAGATGTTGCATCACTTGGAAGCAACAGATCCTGATTATCTTGACAGAATCAGGGATGGACCTTTTGTTCCAACAAGGCTTGTTCCTCAAGCAACTGTTGAAGGAAAAGTTGTTCCAGAACATACAGCAGAGAAGCCTAAATCTGAATGGATAGATAAGGAAAAGGAGAATGTTCTTAAAGATGCTAAAGTGAGAAACATACTATTCAACAGTCTTGATTCTGTTCTCACTAACTATGTTCTCTCTTGTAAAACTGCTAAGGAGATATGGGACAATCTAAAGGTTCACTGTGAAGGAAAACCTGTCAGGATGAATATGAGGACACTTCTCATACAACAGTATGAGTACTTTGAATCCAAGTATGGTGAGTCACTTACTGACACCTTTGATAGGTTTACTAAACTCATCAATGAGATGGCCATGCATGGTATATATTATGACTTGGAGGATATGAATACTAAGTTCATGAAAGCTCTTCCTGATTTCTACAATGAGAAGATATCTGTAATTGAGGAAGCTAATGATCTGGATGAAATATCATTAGAAGCAGTTTATGGAAAATTAAGAGCTTATGAACTTGACAGGCAGCAGAAAAAGAGCAGGAATGAAGGAAAGATGAAAACTGTTGCACTCACTGTTCAATCTGAATCAAAGAAGCTTCCAGAAGAAAAGTCTGAATCTACTGAAAGAGACTTGAGGAAGAAGAAGAGCAAAGAAAGTTCTGAGTCAGAGACTACAGATATAGACTCTGAAGATAATGATTCTGAATCAGAGATGCAAGAACTCTTTGCTATGTTTGCTAAAGCTTTCAAGAAAGGAAGATTCAACAGGAGAAGATTTAGCAAAGGATCATTTCAGAAGAAAGAGGAGAAGAAGAGTGACAAAGGCAAGAGTACAATTATCAAGCTTGATAAAGCCAAGATCAAGTGCTTTAACTACAGTGAGGTTGGACACTTTGCTAGTGAGGTTGGACACTTTGCTTGTCAGCTTGGAAAACAAAGAAGAACCACTTTCAAGAGCAAGACAGAAAATTCAATTACTGAACCATTTCACATGCTACATCTTGATTTATTTGGTCCAGTAAACATTATGTCTATTAGCAAGAAAAGATATGCTCTAGTTATAGTGGATGATTACACAAGGTTCACATGGGTATTCTTTCTACACAACAAGGATGAAGCTCCTCAGCAAATCATTGAACTTGTCAAGAATATTCACAATAGCTCTGAGTACAAGGTCAAAGTGCTCAGAAGTGACAATGGTACAGAATTTAAGAATTCTACAATGGAGGAGTATTATGCAGACAATGGAATTACTCAACAGTTTTCTACACCTGGAACACCTCAGCAGAATGGTGTAGTAGAAAGAAAGAACAGAACTTTCATAGAGGCAGCAAGAACCATGCTTGCAGATGCAAAGCTTTCAACCTATTTCTGGGCAGAAGCTATAAACACTGCATGTTTCACTCAAAACTGTACCTTGGTAAATGCTCATGGTAAGACTCCCTATGAGATGATCAAAGGAAAGAAACCAAGTGTGAAATACTTTCACATCTTTGGATGCAAATGCTATGTTTGAAAGTTCATCCAGAACAACTTGGAAAATTTGAAGCCAAATCGGATGAAGCAACCTTTCTAGGATATTCAGCATCAAAGGCCTTCAAAGTATACAATCTCAGAACTCACATTGTTATGGAATCAATTCATGTTGCATTTGATGATAAGAAGTTTGGAATTTTGCAAACTGATGAAAGCCATGACAATCTGGAATTTGAAAATCTTAAGTATTCTGAGATTCTCTCCAGTGATGATGAAGGTTCTCCAGAGGAAATCTCTATTACTTCTCAAAGGAATGCTACTGTTGAGGGGGAGCAATTCAATCAAGGAGAACATAGTACTGGTCAGAATTAGACTAGTCTTTCAGAGTCTACTTCATCAGGAATTGATCCTTCAGTGTCTAATGAAGGAAGATCAGAAACTAGCAGCAGTATTGAATCCACTGATTCTACTGATCAAGGGGGAGCTTTTGAAGGAAATGAACACTCTTCTACAAGAAATACCACTAACTTAGGGGGAGAGTCTAGCAGGAGCAATCTACCACCTGTTAGAAAATGGACAAGGGATCATGCTGAGGATTTGATAATTGGTGATCCAAATAGTGGTGTTTGAACTAGAAGAACAATTCAAAATGAATGCTTGTACAGTTGTTTTCTCTCAAAGAATGAACCTAAGAAGGTTGAAGAAGCCTTACAGGATCCTGATTGGGTAATAGCAATGCAGGAAGAATTGAATGAGTTTGAGAGGAACAAAGTCTGGAAACTGGTACCAAGACCTAAAGATAGATCTATTGTTGGTGCTAAATGGGTTTTCAGAAACAAGTTAGATGAATATGGTATGATTGTAAGAAACAAAGCAAGACTGGTGGCCAAGGGTTATTCTCAGGAAGAAGGAATTGACTATGATGAAACCTTTGCACCTGTAGCAAGATTGGAAGCAATCAGAATGTTTCTTGCATTTGCAGCTCATTCAAAATTCAAGGTACAACATATGGATGTAAAGAGTGCTTTTCTTAATGGCAAGCTTGATGAGGAAGTGTATGTAGAATAACCACCTGGTTTTGTTGATCCAAAGTTTCCAAATCATGTCTACAAACTTGACAAGGCACTCTATGGACTAAAGCAGGCACCAAGAGCATGGTATGAGACTTTGTCTAAATTTCTTCTCGAAAATGGCTTCACAAAAGGTACAACTAACAAAACTCTATTCTTTAAAAAGCTAAAAGGTGATTTGCTTTTAGTTCAAGTTTATGTTGATGATATTATATTTGGTTCTACTAATGAAAAGTTATGTGCTAAGTTTAGCAAGCTTATGCAGTCTAAGTATCAGATGCGCATGATGGGTGAACTAAATTACTTTTTAGGCTTGCAGGTCAAACAGACTGAGACTGGTATTTTCATTAATCAGTCAAAGTACATCAAAGATCTTTTAAAAAGGTTTGACTTTCAAAATTGTGTAATTGCAAAGACACCCATGCCAACAGCCACTAAGCTAGACTCTGATCCTAAGGGAAAGAGTGTTGATAACACTAGCTATAGAGGCATGATAGGTTCACTGTTATATCTAACTGCAAGTAGACCAGAATATAAGGTTCTCTACCTGTTTATGTACTAGATTCCAAAGTGATCCTAAGGAATCTCATTTAATTGCTGTGAAGAGAATTTTTAGATATCTCAAGGGAACTCCAAATCTTGGTTTGTGGTATCCAAGAGATTCTGATTTCTCCCTAATTGGCTATTCAGACTCTGATTATGCAGGGTGTAAAATAGACAGGAAAAGCAGTACAGGTACATGTCAATTTTTGGGAAACAGATTGATTTCTTGGGCAAGCAAGAAGTAGCAATCAGTTTCAACCTCAACTGCAGAAGCTGAATACATTGCAGCAGGCAGTTGTTGTGCTCAACTCCTTTGGATAAGAAATTAGTTGATGGATTATGGTATGACACTTAGTAATATTCCTATGTTTTGTGATAATACTAGTGCTATCAAAATTGCAGAAAATCCAGTTCAACACTCAAGGACTAAGCACATTGATGTCAGGTATCATTTTATTAGAGAACATATTGAAAATGGTACTGTGGAACTTCATTTTATTCCTACTGACAAACAGCTTGCAGATATTCTAACTAAACCACTTGATGAGGCTACATTCATTAGATTGGTTAGTGAGTTAGGAATATTAAATTTTTAGATCTTTAACATCTGCAAAAGTAGCAAGGTATGTTGTTTCAGTTTATAGACTTGATATTTTGTCAGGATCTATACTTGATTGTTAAATTCTTAAGCTGTAACATTTTATCTTGATAAATTTCAGTATGATAGACTTATTAATAAAATATCAGGATCAGGATTGCTATCAGTATGCTGACGTCATCAGTATTGACATCAGGATTGTATCGTCAATATCAGGATTGTGAAATTTGTGTGACTTACTGTTTCAAATTCTGAAGTTCATGTTATTCAGTGGTTCAATTCTGAGTTTTGTTAAAGTCTATGTTAACAAGTTTTATCACATGCATACTGATAATTTATATCATTATTCAGGTCAGTCAATAAACAACGATAGACAAGTAGATAATAAGAAAACTTGTATTTTCATTAATCAAAAGCATTACATACATGGAAATGAAATACAATTCTTCTTTTTGTCTAACTACTACTGATAATTCTATTCTTGTCTAAAGTTGCTACTGCTTCAATCCTCAACGATCGACTTCAGGACAAGGAGCATCTCAAGATTGGATTCCTTGTCTGGGCGACTTGAATGAAAGCAGCTGACTCATATTCATGCTTATTGAAGAAGATGAATAGCATTTCCATCAAGATCAACCTCGGACTCTTCACCAAATTCTTCATCCTCAAGGTGTGAAGAGATTAGAGGAGGATTGTATCCGACTGGTAGATGTTTTAGAGGAGATTCGTGGAAATCATCTGGGTTAAGATCAACCATATCTGACTCGATGAGAAAAGTCATCTCTTCTAAGAGATAGTTTACTTGCTCCTGATCATCAAGAGTAAAGAACTTCTCAGTGGTAATGAACCAAAAGCTAGGGTTCATATGAAGATTTGGGTTGAAAGCCATGATGAAAAGAGAAAACAATAAAAAAGGTTTTGGAGAATGGCATAAGACGTCGATTTCTTTTATAGAAAGACGTGAGAAGCTGAATAGTCGTTTGCGAGATATCATTGCAGTCAGTCATAATTATGTGTGACTGTATTTCTTGTATTTTCAAGAAATATTGAACGAATTTAACCAATTGATTTTGTTCAGATTTTATTTATTTCTTTTACAAGTAAAAGAAAATGCCACGTGGAAACTCCATTTAGTCTCTGGAATCAGGATGATATTGATCAGGAATACAGTGTGTTAACATCAGGATTAGTAGTTCTTTCTATTCAGAAATCACATTGAATCGTGTGATTATCTTGATGAGAAGATCACATCAGGAAAAGGAAGCTGATCAGTATTGATTTTTATCTTGATTTATTTACTTGAAATTAATTTTGGATTATTTTCCAAAAGTCGTGAGTAACTGTATTTTTCAGGGGCTGACACCTGTCAAATTACGTGTCAACGTGGGATAATGGGTCTGAAGGATTTTTGAAATATAATTATTTTGACACTCTAATCATGTAATTGCTTTCTCTAATTTCATTCTCTAAAGCAAAAACACTCTCGAGTTCTCAAAATCACTAATCAATTTCAAAGATTTCTAAAGTTCTTTTCAGATCAAAATGGTAACTCAAAGAAGACTACCCAAATCAGTAGCTTTCAAGTTTGGTGACTTTGATTTTATGATGAACAATCATGTTGCAGCTATCACCAACAAGGAAGGGGTGTCAACTGATTTTCACCCAATTATGGACTTTATGGCGAAAGGACCATTAAGTTATGCCTTGACAGCATCTCCACAAATTAATCAAGTAGCTGTTTCACAAGCTTGGGAGAATGCTGAGGTAATTGATTCTACTCAGAGTCAATCAGGTAAGATTGTTCTACACTTAGGACAAGACTCATTTGATATTACTGAATCTGTTGTTCATTCGGTACATCACTTACCTGTTAGTACAAATTTTGAGAATGTACCATCTGATGATGATATTAGAACTATGTTATCTGTATTAGGTTATAATGGGCCTCTAGATAACATGAGCTAGTTAAATAGATCATTTCTTAGGAAAGAATGGTCTTTCTTCTTTGACCAACTTGCTAAATGTTTTACTGGTAAATGTAGTTCTTTTCAACAAATTACTGCTGTTACATCACATATTGCATATAGCTTGCTTTATAACAGAGTAATTAATTTTGGTAACATTATCTTAAGTCAGATGTGTATTAAACTTGGTTCAAGAGATCATGACAGGAATATGGTTTATTATCATAGATTCATGCAACTGTTTATTAACCATTTCATTCCTGATGTTGAAGATAGATTTGGTAGAGAATATTGTGTTTCTTCTTATGTACAGCAAAAGAGAATTTTCTCTGACATTACAAAGAAGGACAATGAAAAGAATCTAGATGAAATACCTGCATTACACTATCCAAATCATGTTCAGGTACTTCTAAGAACTCATCTTCCTACTATCTATAATTCTTCTTTCTTTGGTGGTGAAATGACTCAGGAATCTCAATTGGAGGAGAACCCCCCTGTGTCTACCCATGTAGCCAAAAACATTACAGTCTCTGAAACAAGTCTAGAACCAAATTTTGATCCACAGCCAATTGTTTCAAAGAAGCCAACCTCTGGTGTTTCTCAAAAGACATCAGTTGTAAGGAAGAGAAGATTTGTCATTTCAAGTAGTAGTTCTAGTGAAGATGGTAATAATATATCTCTTGCTGAGAGAGCAGAATTGAAGGCTGCAATTCAACTTTCTAAGCTAGGACAAAGAGATGGAACACCTAGTCACAGCCAGGCTGCCGTCTCCCAAAAGGCTGTAGTTCTTAAAAAGGGAAAACAGTTACTGGATACTGTCTCTCAAAAGACTGTGTCTATTGAAAAAGGATCTCATCCCAAGATCACTTCTGTGTCTACACCTCTTGAGTCTTCTCAAGACAAATCTGTTGCTCACTATACTAGGAGAACAAGGAGAAAGATTCATTTGTCACCTACACACACAGTGTCTAGTCCAACTAACATTATGCAGGTCTCTACAAATAAGGCTATATCCATGTCAGTATCTGACAAAAGAGATCTGAATCTTGATTCTTCATGGGAAACAACATTAACATACAGACTGGCTATAGAACATATTTCTCTAAAAGTGAAGCTTTCAAGGTCTGTTCTAGATTTTTTAATTGAAAGAGTTCCTAAACTTTCATTTCCTAAAGAATATGGACTGTTACATCAAAGACTTGATTTAATGAAGATGTACTTCTATGTATCAGTCAGAAAGGAATTGCACAAGAAATTTGGACTTCCTAATCATGTTGCACTTCAATCACTTCATGCATATCTATTTGACAAGGATGTCATTGTTGAAGATGCTTCAGCTCAAGGTGAACAAGAAGAGGTAGTTGATAGAGGGAAGCAGTCAATAGAAGATACTATTGCACTAGTGGTGAATAGTAAGATAGATCATATCACAGTCACTGCAACACAAGAACCATCTAGTCAGAGGTTGGATGACTCAGGAACTGTGATTGATGATGCTGAAAGGTCTTCTGTGATGACTGAAATTGCAAGTGAGAAACCCTATGATATGGGAGTAATGACTTTGATTGATTTTCCTGAAGATCAAACCAATATTGTTCTTTCAGAGTCTATCCACCTTGAGGGTATGTCTCAGCAACTAACACTTAAAGACGGTGACATACTAGCTATGGTGTCTAATGAAGTATTACTGAAGACATCAGAGTCTAGTGTAAAACCTGAAAGTGGTATACTGGAGCCTGTAGTTTCTGGAAAGAAAATAGATGTTTGTAAGGGTTCAGAGACTATAGTAGCTCACTCCTTGGAGAAAACCTCAAGCCCCATGCCATATGAGGAACCCTCTCTCCATGTGAGTTCAGGTATAAAAACTTCTTCTAACCCCTATTTTTCTGTAGGTCATGAGAGCACTTATCCAAATTTGAGTGATACACTTGAAAAGATGGACATAGATCCACACACAGAGAGGCTGGCTCCTGACCAGGCAAAAGGAGAGGTAGAAAGAGTGTTGACTTTAAATAGTCAAAGTGAGAATGAGGGTATGGATGATCAACTCCAAAGTGAGGGAGAGAAAATTAGGAAACCACCATCGTTTGATTTCTGGGATCAGGTTTTTCCTGAATCTTGGTCTGAAAATCTTGGTATGGATGCTGGTACTTATTCTTTTGTCAAGATGTATGAGAAGAATGACTTATCACATCACAATGCAAAGCCAGAAGTTAAAGCTCAGAAACAGAAAGAAAGGCTTGCAGGAATCATCAACAGAAGAGGTGAAAGGCTAAGACAAACTTCTACTCAACCAGTACCAGAAGATATTCCTAATGATCCTAGTATTCCTTTGTATGTACTTCCAATATCAGCTAGAATTGAGACATCAACAGTATCTGATCAATCTAAGGAGGAGTCAGGTTATGTAGATGTTGGTACATAGAATACTGGTGAAGGACAGGATGATCATACTTCAGCTCCAGATCAGAAAGATGAAGATGTTTGTACTTCTACTCAAGTATTATTACTTGAATATCATTCTAAACAAGCAACTTCTTCTACAAGACTTGACGATAAGGTTCTTTCTGCATCTGAATCTGAAGATACAACAAGCACTTCCAACATTGAAGTCAATTCTGAAATTCTACGAAACATTCAGAAATCTCAAAGTGATATTCAATCGAGACCTCAAATTCTTGAAGATAACCAAGTCACTATTACGGACAATCAAGCAGTTCTGATGAATCTCATTTGTTCTGTTACTGAATCTCTTGGTATTACTGTTGCTAATGTCAAAAAGGGGGAGATAAAGACAATTCAGAAACAACAACAACAACAGACTGGGGGAGATAAACAGACTGGGAGCAAAACTAAGGGTGACAGAGTTGGTAAATTTCATCATGGAAGTGGTAAAGGAAAAGAAGCATCAAATAGTTGAATTCTTTCTTCTAAGTACTAGATACATATCTACATCTGAAGAAGGAGGTACTTAACTTCATGATCTTAAATTCATAAATTCTATCCTGGTTGTATTGTTATATGTTTTGACATCTACAACTTAGATTTATGCTTCAGATTCTAAAGCATAAATAGGGGGAGATTGTTAGGAATAATTCATGAGTTGTGATGTTGAGAATAGAATTTTGCTAATACTTCTTGTATATCCTGATTTTATAAAGGATTTAGCACTTTGTATAGGATATATGTGTTAGACAGTAATCTGTAGAGGTTAGTCAGGAACAGTGCGTCAAAGACTACATTTCAGGAACTAAGAGCATATCCTGATACAGCAAGTCAGATCCTGATCAAATACTGATGGGATGATAAGATCCTGATGCAATGGGAAATCCTGATATCAGTCATGTTACTGATGATGTCATTATGGATGCTACAGAAACTAGCAAGTGCTATAAAACAGGATCTTTGTTTTGGAGAATAAGCAAGAAGATATCGTGAAGGAAACGAATTCTCTATTGATGGAAACTATCAACTGGACTGCAGAACATTGTCATAGATAGATTATAATTCTGTTATTAGTTGATAGGTAGCATTATAAATACTCTCTCAATATTATTGTAAAAAGAGTGAATTGAGAATTGTAGAGTGCATATCGTGTGAAGCTCTGTATATGGTTTGTATTCAAGAGTTCGAAACAAACAGAGAGAGAGAGAGAGAGATTTGTATTGTCAGCAGCTGCTAAGGGTATTGTACACCTTTGGTAGAGTTTGTATTTGATTTATTTAATACAAACAAAGTTTGATTCATTTGTTTGTTCTTGTTCATCTAATCAAGCAAAGATCAGACACGATTATATAACTTGTATTCAAACCCCCCTTCTACAAGTTATTCGAGTTTAACATATAGAAGTACCCGGAACGGATTTTTGAGTTCGTATTAATGATCCAAGGGGAAAAAGAGTGTATGTAAAAGTTATCAGATTCTGAAAAATAGCACTTTTATTTTCCCCGAGATTTCCCTGGACACTGAAGGACTTAAGGGATTATTGAAAAGATTGAAGTAATATGGATTCAAGAATTATTAAAGAGAATGGAGAATGATAGTATAAACATTAAGACGCTTTCCGGTAAAACCCTAACTAGAAATCTTCGAGGTATTCCTCCGAACGATCAATGAGTTGAGCAATAACCGGACAGAGAACAAGCAGAGAACCAAGGTGCATGCATGGTAAATAAGAGCAAGTAACCAAGTAGTTACATGAGCAACTAGCATACTTAGAGAATCAAACCAAATGCTTAGTTTAATCTTATCATCAACATCTTTAAACACCAACACTTGGCAAGATGATGCATGCAATGACTTAATCACTTTATTAAAGTGACTTTATGGCCTAGATATTATCCAAGGACATTCAATAATTCATTTTAGATCAATCAACCAAGCAACCAAAGCAAGAAACTCTCCACTCTCTCCCTTTCACTCCCATTCGGCTTCAAGTGAAATTCAAGAATTAAAAACCCCATTCCAACCATTGCTTGATCTTGAAACTTTTATGGTAAGTCCTATAATTCATAAAAGTGATCTCCTAAAAATTTCAAATACAAACTCCTTTGTTTCCATTTTCAAAAAAATCATTTAAAGTGATGATAAATAGTGTTCTTCATGTATTAACATGGATTTTTTGGTTTCTTTTGATTGGTCTAAGCTAGCTTAGGCCACACAAGGACTAGATCAAGGCTTATTAAGGCTCTAGAACACTCCAAGGAAGGTATAACTCTTAAGAACCCTAGATCTACTTTGAGTTTTAAGCATGTTCTTGATGGATCTAGCTTAGTTGTGATTATGTTCATGTTATAAGCATGCTTAGTTAGTGATTTAGTGATTTGAGTATCATGATGATTATTATGGTAAAGTATGATATTCTTGGACTTATTAAGATGAGAATCATGTGTATAAGTGGTATGGATGCCCGGTGTGGCTTGGTTTTGATGTTACGATTTTTAGAACGTTCGATTTATAGCCGTCGTAATGCAGAAATTTCGTTAACCTTAAGAAATCGTGTTTCACAGTAGCTAAAACTCACTTTCCAGTCTCATATTATGCCATGAAAAGATAGATTATGTTATAAGCTTCGTTTTGATATAAAGATCATGTGAAACGGACTTACGATTTAGGAATTATGGCCGATTTACTAAAAGTCGTTCAAAACCGTAAGTACAAGTTCGTTATTAAAATTGAACCCCCTTTAAATACGTATGTCAGTGGCAAATCATGGTAATTAAATATTAGAGATCGTAAGGAAGGTGTAGGAGAAAACCTCGTGTCAAACGGATCATTTTTCAATTTTATAAAAATGTTTGAATCAAGGTTAAACGCGAACGAACCCCTAAAAGTACACTTGGTTATAACTTTGGTAAATCAATTAGAAAACGAGTGCTAAAACTCGAGGTATAACCTTGGTTCGTAAACAACCTACTTTAGCACTTACATGACTTAAGTATATACCAACTGTAAGTGTAACGACGAGCCGTAATAAGAACAAATGTCGGGTCGAAATGAGGTTAATAAGAGTACACGAAAAGGGTGCATAACGACATAATTCGAAATCGAGTTTCGACTTAAGTTAAGTTATACTTAGACTTTTCAAAAAGTGTTACGTAATTAATCTCAAATATTCTGATTTTTAATAGATCACCGAGCAGACCCAGGGCACACTACCTCTACCCACACCCGACTACCAGGCAAGTTTCAAATCCTTTTAAAGGCTGTTGTTGTGAATATATATATGCTTTCTGTTATACATATGCCATAGCATGCATGCCTACTTTCAAGTTATATTGATATACTTGTTCCCTGAATTATTGTTGGCTTATAAGCTAGATAGTGAATAATCAGTTATAAGCCGGATACTGTTAAGACCCTTAGAGAAGGGCATATGAATCTCATTCTTTGATTATAGACCGGGAGTCAGTATTTCTTGATATATCGCGATTACTTTCGAAGGGAAATATCTAAGTAAATATTTTCCCATTATTTATTTAATGAATATTAATTTGAATATTCATTCGAGATTAATTACCTATTAAATATTATTTCTGAATTCCTTTTTAAGCCTCATTCATTTAATAAATATTATCTTGAATATTCATTTGAACTTCATTTATCCAACGAATATTATTTTTTCAATATTCGATTAAAGTCGATTCAATTATCGAATATTGTTTCGAATATTCATTTAGTAATTATTCCTGCAATCAGTAATATTAATTAGGATATTTATTATTTATCCGGTGAATATTATTTCAAATATTCGTTCCAGTTTTATTTATTCGATAAGTATTATTAATTTGAATATTCAATATTTGTTCGGTGAATATTATTTCAAATATTCATTCGAGCTTTATTTATTTGATAATACTATTTATTTAAATATTCATTAATTATTTAATGGATATTATTTGTAAATATTTATTCGAGGATTATTCTGGGTAATATTTTATATCAGGATTATTCCTTCGATATTTCGATTTAATAAATATTCTTTGGAATATTTATTTAATTCTTCTGACTCGTTTAAAAATGATTTATTTCGTTCAAATATTATCTTCGACCTTCGAGTATTATGTAAATTATTCTGAGCCTATTTAATATTATTAAATCAAGAAAGGTTCTCAAAATTATATACTTCATTCAAATCCATCTTCCAAATTGTAATGGAACCTTACATGAGAAATGTTAATTATCTTGTTGACTTCCCGGTCATAAATTCTTTGAAATTATTCTTGTCACTCGCAACTTGATTGCTATTATTCATTGAATCTTGTGTACCCACTCATCAATCGAGGGGTAAGAATGTTGGAACAAGTTGGTATCCATTAACAAGCAGCAGATTGGGAAATATCGATGAATTTTCCTTTCCAACTAGATACGACTACTTTATGGAGTCATATCAACAAGTATTATACTTAGGGAAAGGGGGACGAGCTTTATATTTCAGAGTTATGGATGTTATACGAGCTAGGAGCCGCGTAAGTGGCCGAGTGGCGCCGGTCCAGCAATGGCCCAACCTTTGGCCGGGGGGTTCCAGAGGGTGGTAGACAAGTAAATCCGTTGGTGCTTCCTTCTACATGTAGAGAACAAGAGGTGGGGAGCATAACCTGCGACTGATCATCGTGAATGATATGTCTCCTGGCGCGTCAATGCTCCAGTATTAGTTCACCTTTCAAATGTTGGAAATTTTTTGCAACACTATCGGTGTTGGCAGGTGAAAAAGTGGCTGAGTCTGGAATTGCAATACTTCCTGCAAATTCCTCTTTTATGATAAATAATGATATCTTGCTTATCCTTGACATAGCAGATATTTCCACAGAAATATACTCTTTGAGTTACCTTGTAACTTCATCCTTTACATTATATTGGCACTATCTTCATAAATGCATGGCATATGGTTTCAACGATATTGTTGACTTGTTATATATATATATATATATATATATATATATATATATATATATATATATATATATATATATATATATATATATTTGTTGCTCATCTTTATATTATTGTTGGTGGGCTATTGTTCACCCTTGCTTATTTATTATGTCACAACAACAGCTAGGCAGAATGGCCCGCGTAAGGCACACTCGGCGCAAGCAGATTATCCTAGCTAGAGGTCTACCCGCTGATTTCATCGCTGCCATTGCTAAGGTAGCATAGATAGGCAGCTTTTGCTTTTGCTTTTATTCGTAAATCCTTTAATATAAGACTTATTTTAATTTCATCTTTGGGACTATAACTGTTGTGTGTGTGATTGGATATTATTGTGGGGTCACTGCATGTTGTTTATTTATGTGGACTCAAGTCAAGTGTTATTTATGGAAATTGAGACCGTAACGATCCGATTCTTGACCCCGGATCTGGGGGTGTTACAGAATTGGTATCAGAGCGTTACGTTATAAACCCCAGAGATGACGCGACATTAAAACGATAAATTCACTAAGATAATAAGAACTCTTGCCAAGTTCATAGTCGGACTACTTAATGTAGTACTGACATATAAAACCATTATGGGAACCCTTAAGTATCATAATAGTAACTTAGCTCGATATCGTATCGACGAGCAAGGCGGCAGACCTTGAGGCTTACGAGCAGCAGCACGAGGAAGCTTTATTATATGTTGACGATCGGCTTGAAGAATCGATAGAGTACCCTACTGAGGACCCGAAGGAGGTTCCAGCTAAGAAGGAGAATCCTGTTAAGGATAAAGAGTTTACCCTTGAGGAAATGATGGCTGCATCCAGAGAGACTATAAGAGTTAAAGTATAGTGCTCAGAGAAGTGAGTATAAAGAACATAGACATTATTAAGAGATTCGAAGATGCGTATTGGATTCGTAGCCGGACTACCAGATGTAGTACCAGCAAGTAAGACGGATTGGACAAATAACTTGAGATCTTATATGGGGATAGATAGGAATCCTTAGAGACTTCCAGGTTAATGAGAAAAGAGTTAGGATGATGCAAGACACCGATATAGGATGGGGAGCGGAGTCTCCAGGAGCAGTTGAGATAGAGGCAGTAAGTGCCATATCATTGGATAAATGAATTAGTGTGAATATTGTCAATGGTAATTCGCCATTAGAAGGCAGATTCCATAGGTTATAATTATGAAGTCAAATTAAGATGGAGGAGGTGATTTTATCCAGGAAATGTTCCCATTTTGGTGAATGGATCAGCTTAGAAAGATAAGACAGTGTGAAACAATGGCATGATTGGGCAATGTGATAGAAGTAATAAACGAGACGATGATCACAGAACCCACAAGTGGAAAAGACCAGTGAGTCTATGATAAACCCGTAATAAGACTATTGTCAGGGATTAAGTATAGGGTTATTTCAACTCAGTGAAGTGATGAACCAGAAACGTTAGATATGTGTGATTTTGAGGAATATTAAATTCTTCCTTTTCCTTGAATGGATTATAGTAGTTACATTAAGTTTACTCCGACGCTGAATCATAAATGGGTTGAGTAATACTATCAGTGGTTAAGAGGTAATGGAGAGCGTTTTGAGATGAAATCGGAAAGAGCAAGTGCATGCCAAGTTCTCGAAGTATGAGTTTTGATAAAATAAAGTTCAGCTATTCGGACATGCGATTAATAGTGAGTAGTGTTGGTTGACCCAGCCGAGTTAAAGGCAGTTTCAATTGAGAAAGGCCAACCACACCAACTAAGGCGAGAAATTTCATAAGATTCACCAGGAAAATGTGAGAAAATCTTCCTTGAACTAAAAGCGAAATTGGTGACGACCCAGCGTTGGCGTTGCCTAATGGAAGAAGGAAGACCTTGTGATATATTATGACACACCTCATATAGGTTTAGGTGGTAAGCATATGCATCATGATAGAGTAATTGCGGATGAATTCGGACAACACGATTCATCCGGTTCGGAAAACCTTGGTAGTGCTAATTTTGTGGAAAGACAAACTCCGACGGTAGTGGTCCTTCTGAGACTAATGGTTAGGTAGACTGACATTTGATAGTATTGAATATTAGGACGTATATGTATCAGGAGGGTGTGGCATGTTTCAGTTTGAAACTTCTGATTTCCCTTCTATGGGATGTATATATTTGATTCCTTTCCAGTGGATAAACTTCCAACTTGGTGTTAAACCTTCAGTATTATAACTGCTTACGATTCTACCTACTTGGATATGCCTAGAGCTATTCTTCAGGTTCCGAAATGAATCTTCTTAGTGTTACCAGTGGGTGGGTAGATTGACCGAAATTTCCTTGATCCGGAAAAGAACTTCAACGAACTTTGGCAAACCTTGTCTTTATGATTATAGAAGACGTCACTGAAGAGAGTGGAAACTGGGGCGAACCCCGTGGATTGGGTAAGGTAGCCACTATATGGGTTGGTGGACAGACCCCGATTATTGCGATTGATTGTAGGAAAAAATAATGAAGTTGAGATTGGACGGTAAAAGGCAAATGTACTTAAGGACCAAAACGGACTGAGGAGTTTCGGGATTGACTTAAATGAAAAGGTTATATTATACCAAAAGTGTAAGCTTGTGTAGCACGTGGGATTGTTAAGAGAAGTTGAAAAGATAAAAATAAAGGAGGGGTGCCCGGAGATGGTACCGAGAAGTCGATTGAAGTTTATATGGAGTAAAATTTTGGAAAAGATCAGAAACGGCCTCAAGGGAAGAAGGATGAATGAAGAGTGACTATGCCACTCCGGCACCCAAGATTTGCTGTGTGAGGAAAGCAGTGAATAATACATTTAGGAAAACACGGGAAAAAGCATATGGATAAACGTAACCTGTCCCAGATAATTGTCTTCACTATGGATGAAGGAGGCAATTGCTAGAAAAGTAATGCCATTAGCTAACCCTAAACTCACATACTGTAGCGCTGCCATTTGGGGCCATGTCACCAAGGATTATTAAGTGACTAAACCAGCAATGTCAGGACAAACCGGGGGTGCTTTTAACCGAGCGCCGACCGCGAGAGTTTTTGGATATAAAGTGAGGTAACGCATATACCATATTCTGAGTAAGAATAGAAGTATGGTGCGTTGAGACACTTGAGGTTGGGATATTATTAATGTAATGGATATTACGGCTGAGACAGATGAGCAAGCTAAGTGTATAGAAATGGACAAAGTTTGTTCGTTATGATACAGAAATTTTGTTTGAAGCTAATATTTTTTGATGAAACAATGGGTACTAAGAGATTCACGTTGAACTCGACCAATATCTTCCAGAACATCCTTGCTACATTACCAGATTTTGTAAGATAGATAGACATATGTTGTCTTTAGAAGGCCATGTAGACTGGCATCCATTTGAAAGAAGGGGTTAGCGTTAAGCTACCTATAGATTATCAAGGTGAGAATGATTGAAAAAGAGAACCTTATTAAGGATATATGATTTGATTTCCAATTATAAGATGTGAGTATTCTTTGAAAATAGAATTGAGGATAGAATATCCATGAACCAAGGTAAACCCTGGGGATGCACAAAGGATAGCATTACCCCTAATAAAGACATTATGAATTCAGATGATATGAATTGGATTGAATAAGGTAACAATAATCTTTAAGGAGTTACTGAAAGGAGTTTCGGAAAGTACATAGAAAGAATTGTTATAGAATCGATTAAGGATATTTTGATATACCCTATACCTAGAAAATACAGGAGGAATGATGAGGATGACCTAAGAAACCTTATAGGAAAAAGGATAATATTCTGAGTTTCAAGATAGAAGTTTGGTAGGGAATGTATGACTCAATAATAATAATGTCAGGCGAGGCATGTGTGAGACCATGAGGAAGTATGGATTGAACCAAATAAAGGTTGAGATAATCCTAAAACAAGGATTAAGAAAAGAAATATCCTAGGTATGATTGGGAGTAACCGTGATAAAGTTCACACGGAAAGGTGGAAACTATGACTTATAGAAAAAGACTTATAGATACTTTCTCCTTCAGCAGAGCTTAAAGGAGAATACATTCACCCAATAGTGATGGGGATGAGGTAGAAAAGTTTGAGTTGGAATAGATTCAGAAAACATTGATTGTGAGAAGTTATTATTATCAGGAAAGGCTAATGAGGTGGCCGACACTTTAAGTATAGAGGAGTAATTATAAATGCTCATACCAAAGAAAACAGAACGATATTTGGAAGGACCTTGAAGGTTATAATGTGGTGGAGGAATTTACATTCCTTCTGATGATTGTGCAAGAATCGACGGTAATAATAGTTTAAGTAAAGATTCGATTCCTGATATCGTGTTAAGCATATTACCTGCGTTAGGGGGTCCTATGTTGAGGTAAACCAGGACCATGGTACGAAATTGACTAAGTAGACCGTTAAGCTTCCAGTCTTCTACTGAAAATATATGATTGATAATTTCGTCAACCTGACATAGCTACGATGCTTGAAGCTCTTCTGCAAATTTTATCTGCTTCGTGTAAAATCTACATCATGTTCAGGAAGTATTCCTGGTGGATGTGGGATAGTGATTAGTTTGTCCTCCTAGAGGATTTCGATCTGACAATTATGAAACCCGTATGGTTAGCCATTAAAGCACTACGTAAACAGCTAACGAGGGTGATTCTTCTAAGAAATTCGATGACAACGCAAAAATAAAGATAGTGCTGCTATTGATAAGCTAAATGGCATGTTGATGAATGATAAGCAAGTTTATGATGGTGTATTTCTGCGCAAACAAGATAGAGAATAGGAGATTGGAGATTCATGATGCTAGAAGTATCCCCGTGGGAAGGATTAATGAGATGTGGAGAGACAAGTTTGGCAGAAATAGATTATATTGGATCTAAGTTAGAGAAAACGGCAAGATTTATTTCGGAGGGTTTAAATTGGAATGATGTGATGTTTGAAATAAAGAATAATGCCACGATGGTGCATAAAGTGATTACAGTAGAAATGGAAACCAGGTGACTGATAGAAATGAAATTAGAGTTGAGGATCAATAAGGGAGTCAGATATGCGGACTCCTGAGAAACCCCAGCAAAGAAGCTAGAAAAGTATATGGCAAAGGATTGTTGGTCACAACGGAATGTTGAAATGGAAAGTATAAATGACATACAGATTAACTCCCTTTAAGTTGGGAGAATTCGAGGAAATTTGGAATAGACTGATTGAGTAATAAGAAGACTCATGGATCGAGAAAACGAGTATTTAGATGGTTGAACAAAGGAAAGTTGATGCCAAAAATATGATGCTTATTAGGTACATGTGACGGGATACCAATAGGGAAATACCAAGTACAAAGGACATCTTAATGGTGAGATGACGGTGGAGATAAACAACATAAATGAAGAAGGATCAGATAATAAGAAGGGTGTGATTGATAAAGAAAAGATTGGGAAATTAATTATGGAATGTAAAGCAAGGAATTTTATGAAAGGATTAATGAATGTGCTTTCTAACGAATTCTTGGGATGACAACCTGATAGTGTTAGTATTGTAAATAGGAAAAAGCTAGTAGCGTGGCATGGAAGGTCAGTAACAATGATGTCAAGCGAGAAACCTAAGATTTAGCCTGAAAGGTTGAAGGATTTCCAAAAGTGAGTGTTGCTAAGATTGAACAAGAGTATAGGTCCATAGAATGATGGACAGAGTAGTGAAGATATGTTCACGCGTGAGATTACGATAAAGTAGTATTTAATACGATTACAATTATTTTATTCTCTAATGAACCTCTATAATTCAGAGGTCAATTCTAAGTTTGATGTTTTGCCATCATGAAACTTTTCTATAATTCTTTGAAATTCTTTTCTTCTCTTCTCTTTTATTAATCTTCTTTATGAATTGAGAAGAACAACCCTTTAAGGAGGGGAGGTACTGCTACGTGACTATCTGTCTATGTGATAGAAGTCTAAGTGGAATATCATAACTTGTTTAATTGCTTGTCAAGTACTAAAGGCTGGCCCCCTTCTGTACTAACTATGTATTAAACAAATGTTCATTGATCATAGTGATTTCTCAATAAATTTTTCCACTTCTCTATATTGATCGAGATTGTGAAGATTAAAGCGATCAGGAAATGCATTGTGTGAGTAAGGTTAACTCCGAATTCACAATGCGATAATGATACCAATATCACTGCAGATATCAATGAGGATAATAGTATAGGATTGAGTAAGAGCATAACCCGGATAGTGTGTTGTTCGAAAAGTAGCAAAGTTGATGGGTAGCATAGTTAGTAGCAAAGGGTAGATGTGCTGAGAAAGGGTAGAATGACTAAGAATTGACCGGGAAGCTGAAAGGCGAAACGACAGACAAACGACTCTTTGTTTCCTACCTGATTCCGGGACGGAATCCTTTTAAGGAGGGGAGACTGTAGAACCCCGATTTTTGGTAGGAATTAAAACTTTTATTATGGAATGGATATGGATTCTAATATTTATATGTCATGAAGAATGCAATGGGTTGACAACTTAGGTAAGAATAATCTATCGTCAAGAAAGTAGGATATGGCATACAAATAGAGGAAGTAGTCTCCTGTCATCCAAATCGATATCTAGTATAAATCCAGTGGTTCCGCAAAAAGGGTTAAGGAATGCTCAGGAAAGCGCAAGGACATTTTTCTAATTATAAGGAATAAAGAGAAAATAAGTGATGAATAGTGTTTTTTGTTGAAATAGGAATATTATTAGACGACACTATATAGAAGTACCCGGAACGGATTTCTGAGTTCGTATTAATGATCCAAGGGGAAAAAGAGTGTATGTAAAAGTTATCGGATTCTGAAAAATAGCACTTTTATTTTCCCTGAGATTTCCCTGGACACTGAAGGACTTAAGGGATTATTGAAAAGGTTTAAGGAATATGGATTCAAGAATTATTAAAGAGAATGGAGAATGATAGTATAAACATTAAGACGGTTTCCGGTAAAACCCTAACTAGAAATCTTCGAGGTATTCCTCCGAACGATCAATGAGTTGAGCAATAACCGGACAAATAACAAGCAGAGAACCAAGGTGCATGCATGTACTAGTGAATAAGAGCAAGTAACCAAGTAGTTACATGAGCAACTAGCATACTTAGAGAATCAAACCAAATGCTTAGTTTAATCTTATCATCAACATCTTTAAACACCAACACTTGGCAAGATGATGCATGCAATGACTTAATCACTTTATTAAAGTGACTTTATGGCCTAGATATTATCCAAGGACATTCAATAATTCATTTTAGATCAATCAACCAAGCAACCAAAGCAAGAAACTCTCCACTCTCTCCTTTTCACTTCCATTCGGCTTTAAGGGAAATTCAAGAATCAAAATCCCCCTTCCACCCATTTCTTGATCTTGAAACTTTTATGGTAAGTCCTATAATTCATAAAAGTGATCTCCTAAAAATTTCAAATCCAAACTCCTTTGTTTCCATTTTCAAAAAAATCATTTAAAGTGATAATGAATAGTGTTCTTCATGTATTAACATGGATTTCTTGGTTTCTTTTGATTGATCTAAGCTAGCTTAGGCCACACAAGGACTAGATCAAGGCTTAGTAAGGCTCTATCACTCTCCAAGGAAGGTATAACTCTTAAGAACCCTAGATCTACTTTGAGTTTTAAGCATGTTCTTGATGGATCTAGCTTAGTTGTGATTATGTTCATGTTACAAGCATGCTTAGTTAGTGATTTAGTGATTTGAGTGTCATGATGATTATTATGGTAAAGCATGATATTCTTTGACTTATTAAGATGAGAATCATGTGTATAATATGGATGCCCGGTGTGGCTTGGTTTTGATCTTACGATTTTTAAAACGTTCGATTTATAGCCGTCGTAATGCTGAAATATCGTTAACCTTAAGAAATCGTGTTTGACAGTAGCTATAACTCACTTTTCAGTCTCATATTATGCCATGACAAGATAGATTATGTTATAAGCTTCGTTTTGATATAAAGATCATGTGAAACGGACTTACGGTTTAGGAATTATGGCCGATTTACTAAAAGTCGTTCGAAACCGTAAGTACAAGTTCGTTATTAAAATTGAACCCCTTTAAAATACGTATGTCAGTGGCAAATCATGGTAATTAAATATTAGAGATCGTAAGGAAGGTGTAGGAGAAAACCTAGTGTCAAACGGATCGTTTTTCAATTTTATAAAAATGTTTGAATCAAGGTTAAACGCGAACGAACCCCTAAAAGTACACTTGGTTATAACTTTGGTAAATCACTTAGAAAACGAGTGCTAAAACTCGAGGTATAACCTTGGTTCGTAAACGACCTACTTTAGCACTTACATGACTTAAGTATATACCAAGTGTAAGTGTAATGACGAGCCGTAATAACGAACAAATGTCGGGTCGAAATGAGGTTAATAAGAGTACACGAAAAGGGTGCATAACGAGATAATTCGAAATCGTGTTTTGACTTAAGTTAAGTTATACTTAGCCTTTTCAAAAGTGTTACGTAATTAATCTCAAATATTTTGATTGTTTATAGATAGTGAATAATCAGTTATAAGCCGGATACTGTTAAGACCCTTAGAGAAGGGCATATGAATCTCATTCTTTGATTATAGACCGGGAGTCAGTATTTTTTGATATATCGCGATTACTTTCGAAGGGAAATATCTAAGTAAATATTTTCCCATTTTTTATTTAATGAATATTAATTTGAATATTCATTCGAGATTAATTACTTATTAAATATTATTTCTGAATTCCTTTTTAAGCCTCATTCATTTAATAAATATTATCTTGAATATTCATTTGAACTTCATTTATCCAACGAATATTATTTTTTCAATATTCGTTTAAAGTCGATTCAATTATCGAATATTCATTTAGTAATTATTCCTGCAATCAGTAATATTAATTAGAATATTCAGTATTTATCCGGTGAATATTTTGTCGAATATTCGTTCGAGTTTTATTTATTCGATAAGTATTATTAATTTGAATATTCACTATTTGTTCAGTGAATATTATTTCAAATATTCATTCGAGCTTTATTTATTTTATAATACTATTTATTTAAATATTCATTAATTATTTAGTGGATATTATTTGTGAATATTTATTCGAGAAATATTCTGGGTAATATTTTATATCAGGATTATTCCTTCGATATTTCGATTTAATAAATATTTTTTGGAATATTTATTTAATTCTTCTGACTCGTTTAAAAATGATTTATTTCGTTCAAATATTATCTTCGACCTTCGAGTATTATGTAAATTATTCTGAGCCTATTTAATATTATTAAATCAAGAAAGGTTCTCAAAATTATATACATCATTCAAATCCATCTTCCAAATTATAATGGAACCTTACTTGAGAAATGTTATTTATCTTGTTGACTTCCCGGTCATAAATTCTTTGAAACTATTCTTTTCACTCGCAACTTGATTGCTGTTATTCATTGAATCTTGTGTACCCACTCATCATTCGAGGGGTAAGAATGTTGGAACAAGTTGGTATCCATTAACAAGCAGCAGCTTGGGAAATATCGGTGAATTTTCCTTTCCAACTAGATACAACTACATTGTGGAGTCTTATCAACAAGTATTATACTTGGGGAAAGGGGGACGAGCTTTATGTTTCAGAGTTATGGATGTTATACGAGCTAAGAGCCGCATAAGTGGCCGAGTGGCGCCGGACCAGCAATGGCCCAACCGTTGGCCTGGGGGTTCCAGAGGGCGGTAGACAAGTAAATCCGTCAGTGCTTCCGTCTACATGTAGAGAACAAGAGGTGGGGAGCATAACCTGCGACCGATCATCGTCAATGTTATGTCTCCTGGCGCGTCAATGCTCCAGTATTAGTTCACCTTTCAAATGTTGGAAATTTTCTGCAACACTATCGGTGTTGGCAGGTGAAAAAGTGGCTGAGTCTGGAATTGCAATACTTCCTGCAAATTCCTCTTTTATGATAAATAATGATATCTTGCTTATCCTTGACATAGCAGATATTTCCACAGAAATATACTGTTTGAGTTACCTTGTAACTTCATCCTTTACATTATACTGGCACTATCTTCATAAATGCATGGCATATGGTTTCAACGATATTGTTGAATTGTTGGTGGGCTATTTCTCACCCTTGCTTATTTATTATGTCACAACAACAGCTAGGCAGAATGGCCCGCGTAAGGCGCACTCGGCGCAAGCAGGTTATCCCAGCCAGAGGTGTACCCGCTGATTTCATCACTGCCATTTCTAATGTAGCATAGATAGGCAGCTTTTGCTTTCCAGTCTAAGTATATGTATAACTAATGTTAATCAACGGCAAGAGTTTTAAACTTATGTTGTTGCTCCTTTTGGATTGAAATAACTTTTATTCGTAAATCCTTTAATATAATACTTATTTCAATATCATCTCTGGGACTATAACTGCTGTGTGTGTGATTAGATATTATTGTGGGGTCACTGCATGTTGTTTATTTATGTGGACTCAAGTCAAGTGTTATTTATGGAAATTGAGACCGGAATGACCCGATCCCTGACCCCGGATCTGGGGGTGTTACATTATATGAGGATAAGTTGACTAGGGGTTCAAAGATATGATTGGATGATATGTACTCGTTATATATATATACGGTTAGCCTACATGGTTCAATATGAATGGTTTAACTAATTATCACAAATAGACGGATGACCGTCGAGTCCGTAGATGACTTCCGGGTTATATACGGAAAATATTCAGATCTTATATATAAAAATTTTGTAATAATAAATGTGTAGATTAGAGTCATTGAAATGATAACAAGGATAAGACTACGGAAAAATACAAGGAGAGTTGGGTAAATAAAGAGAGAATGAATTACAGGTACATGTAATGACACTACGAGTTAACAGGTATATACAGATATCTTTATAAAACGCGAAATACTAGATTATCGGTTTAGAAATATGTAAATTTTACCAGGGTTTATTATATGATGATATATGTTCACTGAGTTGCGACTCATTAAAATCGCTCATGTTTTTCAGGTTAAGTTGCATGGTCGGCCAGCTAGATCTCCAGAGTCCCTCCTCCTCAGTATTTGCATATATAAATATGTTGAGTTTTTATTTTCGCTATTAAGATTAAATGTTGAGTTATCGTGTTGTGTTGTATTGTATAGTTGTTCATCTGATCGGTTAGGACATGTTGAACATGTAGTTGTTTTTCTTAATATTTGGAATTGTTGTTTGGTTGTTAACTGGAATTTAGTTTAGTTTGAATTACAGGTGGATAGTCCGATTTACGAATATTTCATGCCGAAATTTTCTAACATTCCCCTGTATCAAAGTCTATTTTATCTAATTAATTCCAATAGTGTAGAGCATGCTTAACTGCTAAGTGCTATGTGTACAGTGAGTCACATTTTCTAAAGTTTTTCAGCTTCCGCATTGCAAAAGTATTCTAGAGGATTAATGTATAATCTTTTTAAAAGTAATATTGTTACTTAGGATTTTTTTATTCCCTAAAATGATTTTGAAAAAATGACACACATTATAGGGATATTCGAGTATTTTATTAGAAAAAGTATATTTTCAGTATTGGGAAGTCAGGGTGTGACAAGCATTATTTGGCTCACTCTTGCTTTATAAAAACCTTTCAGAAAGAGACGAATTAGGTTGGTTAGTTCCGTACTAGAAGAAGAGGAGTAGAGGAATTACCACTGGGATTATTCAGTTCCGAATAAATACTACAAAGTAAGTCTGATAGGTTTTCAACTATTATTGTACAGATGAATTGTAATATCTAGTGTTATTTTTTATTATCGTTTCTGAGGCTCTAACTTGTATGTGTGAAAGATTGAGGTCTGGATTAGTATATTGTTGAGTTGTGAAGTTAATACAGCCATACAGGCATTATATGGTTCGATAGTGATGTGACGACCTGAATCCCTAACCTCGGATTTGGGGGCGTTACATCAGAGATCAATCTATTCTTGGATGAGCTGAGTGAGGTGAGGGCTCTTGATGCAACTGCCAGATTACCTGAAAGACTAGTATTTGTTAACAAGGGGGCAATGAAATAATATGGCCTTTGCACAAGATTCTAAATTAAAGCTACAGTAAATTAGTGAAAATTTGGTCAAGTATGAAGAGATTGGGTGGCTTGACTCCTGTGGCTAAGTCAACAATCCCCAACAAGATCAATAACATCAGAAGTAGCTGGCATTCAAAGGAGACTTTGCCTTGGAAGCTGAACATTCCATACACACCCGGCAAGAAGATTCATCTTGAGCCATTCTGGCTTATGGAGTTTAGATACAAGGACCATAATAGAAGATTCTTCAGAATGGAAGACCAGTTGGGGAAAGCAAGCAATGAATATCTAAGATTCTTAATGGAGATGCTATACTTAAATGACCAAGAAGAAGGGATGTTCTACAGGTCCTTGCTGAGGAAAATTGAGACTAATGATTTTAAGATCCATAGTATGAGGTGGTCAAGAAAGAAGAAGGATTAATCAGCTCAGGCTACATGAGCATCTTCAACGATCAATGTAACTTTCAACTCATTTCTGTACTTAGTTCATTTCTTTTGCATTTTCTAGAAGCTTAATACAATATGTATGTTTTTGTTTAACTCTGTATTCTTTTTAAGGTGTTTTGTTATCATCAAGGCTCTAATTTATGGATGTTATTCTATTAGTCATAAATTGGGGGAGATTGTTAGGAATTACGTTGTACTTGATGATACTTACAAAACACATAAAAACATAAATTGTATAAGTCTTTTTGTAACTCATAAACGGATGGCATGATTACCAGCATTCGTTGATGAGGTAGTTTATCAACGGATAAGTTTGTATCACGATGGGAAGTTCCAACGGATAAGTTATCAGTTGAAGTGTTAGCTGATAGTTTTCTAAGTCATGTTGACTATCATTGGATAAATAAAATAGGTTAGTTAATTGAATATAGGTTGTGCTTTATAATTCTGTTTAAGTGATGTGATACATCAACAGATCAAGATTCCACACCAACGAATAATAGCTTCAACGGATACATTCAACCTATCAACGGATATCAGCCTCAACGGATAATCTACAATAATATCTTGATCCTAGCAGTTTATAATGACTTGACATGGCCGACATATCACATGGGTTGATGGACTTCAAAATAGCATGGAAGCCAGTATTGAAAACTAAGAAAGAAAAGAAAAATTTCTATTTCTCTCAAGCAAATTGGATGATAAAACCAATGAAAATATGTCCAAGACAATCAGACAAATTTGCATCACATGGAGACAAGAAGTTGCAGCAAACCTGCAAACAATTTGACTTTGTAGTACTTGTTTTGTTTTGTAGTGTTTGTAAACTTGGGATATATATAACCCAAATATAGCATTGATTTTAGAGAGAAAACACTGAGCATACATTTAGAAATTGTTAGGTTTTCTTGCAAACTAAAAGCTTTGTAACACAAGAAGCTGTGATTATTTTCAAAGAGACTTTCTTCAGTATATATCTCAGGTGGAACATGCAACTCCACCTAAAATTTTAAAGAGTGTTGTGTTTACCTTACTTTCATTTTCTCTGTTCTTACATCTCATAAATTATTTAGCCTTAGTCAATTCCAAAAGAATTCGGTCAAGATTGGATTCAACCCCCTTCTACAATCTTGTGTTGTGTTACTAGGACTTATCATTTATAATAAGAAAACATTAGTATAATTTGTAAATATAAGTATATTAACTTATAATTAATTAAAATTAAAAAAATTATTAAAATAATGATTATATAAAAACATAATCGTAATATTAGATGAAACTAGAATGAAAGCCCGTGCAAAGCATGGGCACCATTTTAATTCATATAACTCGATTGTTTTTTATTTTTCAAATACATGACTCATAGTTTCAAACAATATATACTGATAATGTGATTTATTTGCGAAAAATATTTCTTTTTATAGAAAGTGATATTAGCTTAAACTTCTTACTTAAATTTCTTATATGATCATGACAGTATAATCATACCTAATAATTTTAAAAACATAACTATAACTTCAAAAGAGTGAAAGACTGAACAATTCATAATTTCTAAAATCTAACCATGAGTTAGTAAATTCACGTGTGTTACATATATAGACAAGTGTTAAAATAAGTACCTATACTGAAATGAGAACTGAAAACTAATTTGAGGCTTTTATATTTTATATCTATATTTAATTATAGACACACATTAAAACATAATTTACTTCTCCACCTCCACCCTCATGCCCCCTCCAATTTACCATCACTTGTAATACCCAACTATTATCACCACCTTTTTCTCTGCTTATATATTCCATTTTTCATCACTATTCATGATCTCACACACACACACACAATGTATATATATATATATATAATATTTGTGTTTGTGAAAAAGAGAGATATGAACTGTGTGTGTATAAACCATCATCATTCTGCAATTTCTAGTCACCAAATTGACTTACGTATATGTTTGTCATCGAATTTCAGTCACATACCTAATCATGCCTCCTCTAACTTATTCATCTCCTACTTTGTAATCTCTTAATAGATATGAGTTTGTAACGCCCATCGAGTCATTTTCAACCATTTTATCATTGTCAACACCATTATCAACACCTTCGAACATGAACAAATTTTCAAATCTGGAATATTCTAATAATTTGTGTTCAAAATTTTTAGTGATTTGGATTCAAATTTGGGTAACATGGGTTGAATTTTTATTCATTTTGTTTTGGTTTTGGTGATTCTGGTGGTATTGATGTGGTTGCAATCAATATTTTGGTGACTTTGGTTGTGGCGCGTGGTCGTGATGGTGTGTTAGTGGTGATATATCAGTGGTGATGTGGCAGTGGTGGTGATAATGATGATGGCGTTAGCGATGTGTTGTTGGTGAATGCTGATGGTGGTAATGATGGTTTTTATTACAAAATGACGAATTTATATACCATGCATGATTCTATATTTTATTTCTTGAAAGAGCCTTTACAGGCAATCCAACAACTATATATATGTGTATATGAATATATATACAATGTAATGTTATTTCTAGAATCTATCTTCTTAAATTCAACCATTTTTACATTCCCTAAATTCAACTAATCGATTATATAACTTGTGTATTATATATAATGCAAATTATTTTTATTAAATATCATTCTTCATCAACATAGTTATACATTTTAATCTTATAATTGTTTGTATTGAATCTATAATTTCATTTACCATGTGGTACTCTAATCAAACTATGTATCTTTTCAGTTATATAACTGAATGAATACGATGTTTACATCTCATATATAAATTATTCCATTTTTTTTCTTATGCTAAATATATATTATCCTAGAACAATCATAATAACCGATTTTAATACAAGTGTACTTATATAAAATTTAATACTTATATAAAATTTAATATTAAGATTCACTAAATTTTGGCATGAAATTTTGTACAATGTGATATATTTATCTAGTAAGTAACATATTTCAATAATACAGGTAAACAGTTTAAATCTATAATTTTTTTTATATAGTCTATAATCTATTTTATAATATTTCTAGCATAACTATCTGTTTATCTAAATACATATCAGTTAAATTTCAAATCTCATCTATAATAGATTTTGTTTTTTCCTAAAATTATATATTTTTTTTCTATTAAAATATTTTACCCGAAAAAAATGAGAGTAGTGGTGTAATCAAGTTGAGCCAAGTCAAACAGTGTAAGACTCGAGTTTTACCTCAACTAAAATGTTCAGCCAAGTTTGGTCGGGCTTTAAATTTTAAGTTTGAAGATTGGTTTATAAAAAATTCGATTCGTCCGAACTCGGTTCTAAAGCTCAAACTGATTTTACCCCTTTTGGGCAAAAGAATGAATATGACTAGTTCGATTCGGGTTCGACTTAAATAAAAATATTAAATATTTATGTTGAAATATATATAAAAAGTCAAAACGATAAAATCTCGATTGCTCGCGAACCTTATGAGCTGAGTAGTTTGAAGTTTAAACTCGACTCGGTAAAGTACTTAAGCTCGAGTTCGACTCGAAAACTATTAAGCGAAATTTGAGCATCTTATGAGACGAGTTCGAGCAACTCACGAACATTTTGATTCATTTACAGTCCTAAATGAGAATAACGATTATAAATCAAAGGCTTATGTTAGTCTTTTCAGAATTAGTCAAAATATCATATTGGCCTACACTATATAATAAAGATAGATAACATAATTCATCTGTAATACTAAATTTTTGAAGAAATTTGTGGTAACATTTTTCATTATTAGCAAGCGATGGATATGCTGATAGTTTTATCTTGATTATATTTTAAAATAAATGTTAAATGGAATATAATAAATGAGGTCTTAGAAATGTAGTTGATGATTTTTAAAAAGATACAAAAAATATCTTTGGTGTAGAGGTTAATGATGTGAACTTAATATATCCCTAACATGAAGGTCATGGGTTCAATATTTTACCCTTTTTCGGCAAAAGAATGAATATTAATGGTACAATTCGGGTTCGGCTCCAATAAAAATATTAAATATTTATGTTGAATATATATATATATATATAATAAATAAAAATTCAAAACAATAAAATCTCGATTAAGCTCACGAACCTTACGAGCCGAGTAATTTGAAGTTCGAACTCAACTCGGTAAAGTACTTATGCTCGAGTTCTACTCGAAAACTATTCAGCGAAATTCGAGTATCTTATGAACCGAGTTCGAGCAACTCACGAACATTTTGATTCATTTACACTTCTAAATGAGAATAACGATTATAAATCAAAGGCATATGTTAGGTTTTTCAGAATTAGTCAAAATATTACATTGGCTTACACTATATAAAATAGATAGATAACATAATTCATCTGTAATACTAAATTTTTGAAGAAATTTGTGATAGTATTTTTCATTATTAGCAAGTGGCGGATATGCTGATAGTTTGATCTTGATTATTTTTTAAAATGAATGTTAAATGAATATAATAAATGAGGTCTTAGAAATGTAGTTGATGATTTTTGAAAATATACAAAAAATATCTTTGGTGTAGTGGTTAATGATGTGAACTTAATTCATCTTTAACATGAAGGTCATGGGTTCAATTCTAATGATCAACATTTTTTTTTAACTTTATTATGATAAAAGGATAAATATGTAATTTACTAAATAGCCATGAAAAACCTTGTTGGTGTATAATAGATATAATGGATTTATAACTTAACAAAAGAAACCCGTGCATCGCACGGGTGTTATAAATTTGTCGGTTCGGTTTTTAGCACGATCATCCTAATTATTTAAATAAAAAGTGAAATAATGTAGTTAATGATAATTAGCCGATTATCTTTTTTAATTAAAATACGTTTACTTTGAATTGATGATATTATCTTTTATAAACACCTAAAATATCGTATCTTCAAATTAATAATATTTATTTTGTAATTAAAACACGTTAACTTTTAATTTCGAACATAATCTTGCAATAATTAATATATATATCCAAAAATATAACACCATATCTTTTAATCACTGACAAAATATAATAGAAATCCGTACACAACTAATAATGACCGTTAGATTTTTAGTATAAAATCAAAACTTTAAATCTAATGTTTAGTTATATTATATATTTAAATTAATTTAATAAAATTTCAATTTTTATATTCGGTCAATGACAAATTTATTTTAGTATTTTATAATAGGGATAAGTTCAAAACTACCTATGTCAACTATTGGGTTTTTAAAAATATACAGCCCAACTTTCTAAAATTCTAAAATTACCACCATACTTTTCTTAATTTTAAAAATACGTTTTGCAACCTCATTTGCAACTTCAGGGCGGTGCCGACCGTGTAAGTTGCAAATGAGGTTGCAATTGAAAACTGGAAGTTGCAAATGAGGTTGCAAATGAGATTGCAACTGAAAACTGGAAGTTGCAAATGAGGTTGCAACTCAAAACTGGAAGTTGCAAATGAGGTTGCAAAAGTTGCAACTGAAAACTGGAACTTACAATCAGAAATTCGTCTGGTTGCAACCTTTTATGCAACCGAAAACTGAAAACTGGAAGTTCAAGTTCCAATTTTCAGTTGTCATTTTCGATTTGTTTTTTGCAATCTATTATATATATATATATATATATATATATATATATATATATATATATATATATATATATATATATATATATATATATATATATATATCACAGATTTCAAAAAACAGGTCGAAAATGACAACTGAAAACTGAAACTTGCAATCGGAAATTCGTCTGCTCCCCTATATAGCATATAAGGTTGCATCTCATATGCAACCGAAAACTGGAACCTGAAAACTGGAACTTGCAATCGGAAATTCGTCTGCTCCCCTATATAGCATATTAGGTTGCATATGAGTTTGCGTAGCAACCTCATATGCAACCTTATATGCAACCGGACACTGAAAACTGAAAGTTCAAGTTCCAAAATATATATATATATATATATATATATATATATATATATATATATATATATATATATATATAAATTTCAAAAAATAGGTCGAAAATGACAATTGAAAACTGGAACTTACAATCAGAAATTCGTCTGCTCCTCATTTGCAACTTCCAGTTTTCAGTTGCAACCTATTTGCAACCTTATTTGCAATTTCCAGTTTTCAGTTGCAAGCTCATTTGCAACTTTCAGTTTTCAGTTGCAACCTCATTTGCAACTCACACGGCTGGCACCGCCCTGAAGTTGCAAATGAGGTTGCAAAGGTTGCAAAACGTATTTTTAGAAAATTAAAAAATTAAAAACAAAGTTGGTAGTATTTTTGTAAAAGTAAAAGTATAGAATTGAAAGAGGAAGTTAATGATAGTAAAAACGTAAAAGAAAGTTAAAAACATATATATATTTTTGTAAATCCCTTTATAATATATGTTTTAAACCATTCATATTATTAATTAAATTTATATTAAATCATTTAAATTGACATTAAAATAAATTATTGAACATAATGATTATATAAAAGTATAATTATAACATAAAACAAATTTATTACATATTAAAACAAATTCGTGCATTATATAAATTATAAGCTATTATATATAAATCCAACATGACTTAGACATGCATTTAAGAGTTTATAAAATGGTAGCTAATTGTCAAATCATAATTAAGTTTTCTTGTTAAACCATCACTATTCTCTATATTTCAGTTGGCGAAACAATAAAAACATGTACCCAAATTAAAAGTCACGCCTTTCTCCGATCCTAGTTAGGAATATCCCGGATAGTAAAATCAAGCTAGAATATAATACAAAATCTTCGTAAGACTTTCATTCAATACCTTAAATCTAAAAATTTTAGATTTGTTGATTATTTAATATCGTATTAGAATTCAGACACGCAACAATTTCAATTTGATTATTTAGAATCTCAAATTTTTTAATATTTATTAATGATACAAAAAATGAATTATGTTTCAAACATGAACATCCATAATCGATCTAAAAATGAACTTAACAAACTATAATACGAAAATTTACTGTGCCCTCAAATGGCTGTGTTGTGAGAGGAATTTGGTACAACACTTCGAGAGAATATTGCTGGAATAACGGATGAATCGCTTGATTTCCGGCTGCAGAATCGGCGTTCAAGCGTTTACAGCCCGGCGTTCAACTGCTAGAGTGGACGGTTGTTTGTAATGATTTTGGGACTGAGTTTGCAAGGTCACCAGACAGCAAGGACGGAGTAATTCCTACTCAGTCGATCCCAGCTGCCAGATATGTGTATTGCTCAAGTTTTCTACATGATTTTTGTAGAGAGAAGTGAGATTCAACCCTTGCAAAGTGCCTACATATCCTATATTTATAGGAATCAAGTCCCATGTAGTTCTAGGGTTTTGGACTCCTTGTTGATAGCTCAGCCACGTTTTGATAAGCCTTATCCTCCTGATCCATGCTGATCCGTTTGTTATTTCGTTGATGAAGAAGAGTCCTAGTTCCCTTAGGACACTGCCTGAACCCTGGCCTTCCGCTGTACAACCGCTTATATATATATACGTATTGTATATATCATATATGTTTTATATTTATCTTCCTCTACTGAACTGATCCAGTTAATTATCCCAGATGATATGATTATCCAATAGTTATCCTTCATGAATCCATAATTATCTTCATATTAATATGATTTTCCATCATATATCCATGTATATATATATAATCCATGTATATATAATGATTATCCATCATAACAGAGGTTGTTGGGTCGTCCTTGATGTTTAGGAGTTATCCAAAAGTCTGTTAGATCGATATATATCCGTTCTCCTACAATTTAGGAGGCTGCTGGGCCAATTCCCGCAGATTGTCAGGGTACGAGTGTGAACCCCTACCTGGAAGCCCTTCACCTGCATGAAACCCTGTCAGGCTTCCATATAGTAGTACCCCCACATGGGGTTCGAGCACCTGAACCCCTACATGACTGAATCCCGAACCAGATGCCAGAATCTTCATCTTTCAGTATATTTCCAAGGCATATTGGGCCAAAGCATTCATACCTAGTCTAGCCTATCCTTCCATATCTTCATTACTCGAACCCGTAATCTTAATGGGCCTTAAAACAAGCCCAAGGCAGATTTTGGGCACAACAACTACCCCCGGTTCCTTGTAGCTATTGATTGCAAAAGGAACCAAAGTATGACATGGTCTAATCCTTCCTTATCTTCCTCGTATAAATACATAGCTTCCACATCATGCTTCCAAGCTTACATGAGCTAACTCGGCATAAGAAACAGGAAACATAATGCTTCCACATTTGTACCCCATCTGAATCCTTAAGTGAACTCCTTCCACATACCTTATACCATGCATGATGTACCCGTTCCAATCGATCATGAGCTTTTTATCCTTATCGCCTGAACCTACCAACTTCCAGCCTTCTTCCTTGAAAACCATAGCTTGACTTCTCGATATATTTCTTTTCCTTGTGAGGTTGGTCTCCATGTGTGAATCCTTGTGGGTGAAGCCATGAAGCTTCCGCTGTTGCAAATAAGCTTCAATCTTCCAGGATCCTGGGCTACCAAGACAACTGGAAAAAGTGGTTAGTAACATGAGCTAAGTAGCTCACATATATAATGCACATAGCGCATAGATATATAATGCATAGATTCACGTATGATTATGCGAGTGCATATGACTTTGTATATATAAACCAATTACTGCCTTCACACTCAAGTAGAACCCTGGCGAATGCACTCTTCAAGACATATGCCACAATATCTAGAGATTTCCATGAACCCATCATAATGGACCTCCTAAGATGTTTTTAAGTTTTCCGAGACTTCATGAACATGTGCCCATAAACCATAGGACTTTTCCAAACCGTGCCCATAAACTATGGGGCTTTTCCAAAACCATGCCCACAAATTATGGGACTTTTCCCAATTGAACCTATAATCCATTGGATGCAGGTGATCTTATATGCGTACCCCGAGAGGGACCAAGGTAAGGTTATAGAAACCTCCTTAATTGCTGATGTGTCTTTCCAAGTGGTTACATTATGGGGCATATAGCGTGCCTAGGCACCTACTTGATAGCTTCAGCTAGCAAGTTTGAAAACATTTCTTTGAAACTAATGCATAATATAAGTAAATGTATGCCATGATGACCCTTTGTGTATAAATCCATGCAAGTGTGAAACCATGTGATACGCGCATCCAGGTGAACATGAATTAATGTGTGATAGAAGATAATGATCCATTTGAAAAGATGAACTTCGCAATGAAGTTTTTGGCTAGATGCTATATAAATTTCATTGTATGCATAGAAAACATGTGTGATAGAGCATATGTAAAAGAATTAAAGTAGAACTTATCTTTTCTTTTAGCACGTCAATCCAAGTCAGGGTTCAACCATTGAACCAATAAGGTTGGGGCTGCCACCCTTTGAGTTTAAGATGAGGACCTCTTTCCATTATGTAAGCCCTTCCATAGTGAGATGTTGAATTACCCCCCGAGGATTAGAGTTCCTTCCCGCACGATATGCAAGTCTTCCTCCGCTTGAATATTTGAATCTTTGTTCGTACGTATGCCATGTGTAAAGTAGACTGCTTAGGGGTACGTTCAAGCCATAGGGGGTTCACCCAGTTGTACCCTTGAATGTTTTATAAACATCGAGGCTCCACGCAATACCCTTAATTGCTCACATGGCGTGTATGATTAGGGGACACCACTACCAGTCAAGGGTTCACGTGGGCCTGACCACACTACCTATTAAGGGTATACGTGGGCCTAGCCATACTGCCTGCCAAGGGCTTACGTGGGTTTTAATTTGAAGGGAATTTCGCTAGCCTAGTGTCCCTAGGATCGACGCGAACCCATGACATGCATAATCCATACATGTTAAAACCTACTCATGCATAGTCCATGCATGAGAAATCCAATCGATGAAATCCAATCCAAATCCAATCCAAATCTAAATACAATCCAAATCCAAATCCAATCCAAATCTAAATCGAATCCAAATCCAATCCAAATCCAGATCCAATCCAAGTCCAAATCCAATCCGATCCAGATCCAATCCAAGTCCAAATCCAATCCAATCCAGATCCAATCCAATCCAGATCCAATCCAATCCAGGTCCAATCCAAGTCCAAATCCAAGTCCAAATCCAATCCAATCCAAGTCCAAATCCAATCCAATCCATATCCAATCCAGATCCAATCCAATCCAAGTCCAAATCCAATCCAATCCAGATCCAATCTATATTCCCCGGGGAAGCTCGTACCTAAGAGGTTCGTACCTAAAAGGTTTCCCCCTAGCAGGTCCATACACCTACAACCCCCTAGAGTCCTTTGGTATAACCTATATCTCACGTAAACAATAACACACGAACACACAAAGAAGACATGCGAACATAAGACATGAAGCACATAAGTACACATAGCACACAAAGCATATAAATACACATGGTTATTCACAGCAGTTAAGAAAATAAAGGCAAAGATAAAGTGATCATAGTTTTAATCAACTCATAAAAATTATTGCACAGATAAGCGCTCATGCCTTACCCCGGGCTTCTACTAATATAAGGTAGAACCTCTTACCGACTGAACCCCTAATCCTAGGCTGGTCTACGGGATCAGACCTAGAGTGCATGAAGAATTCCAAAAATTAACGAGGTTCCATCCTGGGAGTTTCCCTCGACCAGGTTCCATCCTCGGAGATTCCCTCAACGAGGTTCCATCCTAGGAGTTTCCCTCGACCAGGTTCCATCCTCGGAGATTCCCTCAACGAGGTTCCATGTGATTTCCTCACAATGCTAATTTCATTAGCTTTCCAATATCCTTGAGTTGGACCTCACTCACCCAGTTTCCCTGGGTTCGTGGTGAAGCCATTTGCCAATTTGTACGTAGCTTCCACAGCTGTACATAAATCCCATAACGAGGCTGGTCAACGTGATTACACGAA
Source organism: Saposhnikovia divaricata (assembly GCA_036435485.1). Classification (NCBI taxonomy): domain Eukaryota; kingdom Viridiplantae; phylum Streptophyta; class Magnoliopsida; order Apiales; family Apiaceae; genus Saposhnikovia; species Saposhnikovia divaricata. The sequence goes on from CM071597.1 coordinate 130,027,763, forward strand.
AGTTTATCGGCGTTACGCCTTTTCAAGGTTCAAACGAGTGAACCTCCAATATAAGGGAACCTTATGGCCCTAGTTTTCCTAGGACCAGCCTACCTTTGTGGTCCCAATCCATACACATGTAATCCACATGTGATACATGTATAATCCATACATGTCCCTGCCTTGATTCATGTATAATACATACATGTTCCTGCCTTGATTCATGTATAATCCATACATGTTCCTGCCTTGATTCATGTATAATCCATACATGTTCCATATAGTCCGTGTAATCAATTAGCACATAATCCATGTGCTTCCAATCCTGCCTTACACACGTAATCCACATGTGATTCATTTGTAATCCATACATGGTAAATCCAGCTCATGCATAATCCATACATGAGAAATCCTTTCCAACTTAATTTATGAAATCCAATCCGCATATGCTCCTTGATCTAGCTTCCAGGGGTACCTCGAATTAGATTCCATTAGGGGTTCGCATACCAGAACCTCCGAGAAAGACCATGTTATTTTTCCTCGATGATGATTCAATAATTTCCATTCTTGAACCTCCGGGAATCGGTTGTTGTACCCCTACGTCGTGGTTGCCTCAATTAAATTTTTGGCAGGTTACGTTTGATGCACGTACGCCCACATATACTTGCCATCCTTACACACTTCTACATCCTGATGATTATATCCTTGCCACCCGATATGTTTTCCAATGATCTCCTCCATGTTCCAAGTTCGAAACAATATTCCATAACATTCCCGGTCTCTAGTTATTCAACATAATTCCTTTAAGATCTTACTCCAGATGTATGCCATGGATATAATTGTGACCAACTATACAACCGACCATGTTGATTGTTGAAGATCATGTTTTATGTCGAGTTTTGTCATTGTAACCCAGTAAGGGATTCTGAGGCTGAAGTCCGCCAAGGGTTTGTGAACCTGAACCTCCTTTATACATCTTCTCATTTAAAAATAGGGTGCATCTTAGAAATCCTCCATGTAGCCTGGTAACAACTACCCCCCGATTCCTCGGTGTAGTTTGTCCATGGCTAATATTGAATCATATTCAGCTTCTCATCCTCTTTGTGCAAAAGTGTAAATGGACATCCGTGAAGCTGGCTATTCACGTCTCGTCATAGTTTCAACCACTTTTTTTAGTCTGCGTGGGAAGCCATGCTCCTCCTTATGAATGGGAGGTATGTAACCATTTTCTTTGTCTAGATGATAAAACCTCCTTTCTTTGGCCTCCGCTTAGGCGCTTCAACCAATACCCCCCAGTATGCCTGTTACCGAGTGTTTCAGGTTTTCTCCATCCTCCATAGCCAAAGTTTTTAATAACATCATCCTGGGGGAAGCCACCCCTGATTTTTTTCCATTACCTTCGTGTATGCAGAACCAAGTCCATTCCAACTGAGATTCCGTTGTTAGCTTTGTTGTATCCTCTAGCTTTTAAAGCCTCTGGTTCGTCCTTTTAGGGCGTTCATGGATGAACCTCGTACCATCTTCTTCAATATTGACCGAGAGGTCGCTCGTACCCTATTCTTTGTATGGTAGCATAGCTCCCAGAATCTTATTGAGATTATAATCCTCAGCTCCTTCCGTAATCCCTTCCTTAAGGTATCCCTGTGTTCCAACTTCTGATGTTTGAGGGGCTTATAGCAGGGGAACTCCAATGTGGGAAACCTTCTAGCTTCTGGTGCTTGAGGGGTTTACAGTATGAGAACCTTCATAGCCATGTTATAAATTGATTCCACCATTTGCATCTTCTTTAGAATGGGTCATCCTACCATATTGTTGTAGGATACGCTCTCAACCATAACTCCTTCCAACTGGGTGGATAAGAGGGGTTTATCCTTCAATAATACCAGTGACATTTTCAGTTCGTGAGAGGTTTAACTCCACCTTCAACTTCCACGATAAGCTTTTCGCCAGAGCTTCATTTAGGTCATTACTTGAGACCTTCCGCCCAATGCTCTTAGCTGGATATTCTGACCTTTCACCTTCCACTGTTAGTGAAGTTTTCATCGTGAGCATCTTTATAAGCTGCGTTTGCCTTTTTTGATTTGGTGTCATCGCATGTCCAACCAAGAACTCCTAATTTTTCATTTATAGAGGTTCCTTCATACTTTCTGTCAAAGAGGCAACGTCAAATCTCTGGGCTTCATTGATTCATTTTTTGAAAAGCCTTTCAACTATATTGCTTCTATATGATGCATTCTTCCTTCATCATCCTCCATTAGAGCAGCCATTTACATCAACGCTATGGGTGGTACTACCCCCCGAAAAACTGGAACCACTTTATGGGGTTCCATCAGCAGGGCTACTGGTAACATGATTCCTCAAGTATTCTGAATGGAGCTTCCATCATACCCGTATAGTGAGGTGTTTACTTTTGACCATTTCCTTGATTTAACCATTTGAGTATCCCACACCAGTTGTGCAACGCCCATTTGTTGCATAAGAGGCCAAACATGGCCAAGATTGTTTTTTCTTGATGAATCCCCTTTAGGAACTAATTAATTCTTTTGGGGTTCTCATGTCGAGTGACACAACTACCATGGTGGAACCCCTACATTGAGTTCCAATATTTTCCATTTTGGCTTAAAGCCTTTGAATGGGATTTTCCATGCTTAAACCCTTTTCCAGGTTGCTTCCCGGGTTCTTCTTGCTTATTGTGGGGCTTCTCATTATTCAGCTTCTTGCTAACTTTAGCAATTAAAAACTTTTCCAGGAACCTCATTTCTCACGCAGCCACCGTCTGTAACCCGAAAGTGATATTGTGGAAGCTCTCTTCTAGACCGCCTTCCTCAGGAAATCTCATTTTATTCTTCTTGTGCGTGAGGTGTGATGTAAGTTGGGGTTCTGATCAAGAACCACCATTGGGACCCTCTAGAACCCTGGCCTTGTGTCGGGGAAGTCCTTTTTACCCATCTAAACCATATTTTAGTTTGACAAGCTTCACATTAAGCTTCCTGCCCAGTCTATTGAACACACTCGAGCTTCTGTTAAGTGAAGCCTCAGGGTTCTAGGGCTGATCTTCCTTGAACTTGTCATCATCGAACCCCTGTTTGGGTTCCTATCACCAATAAATCTCTTTTTCATGGAAGCTTAGTCTTCTAGCTCATTCATGTTCTCATGATTAATGTTGATGGAAACTTTCGTACCGAATATATGAATTATCAATAAGACACCTCTAAGCTTACATGAGCTAGCTCGTTGTAAGAAACAAGAGGTATTTAAGAGAATAATGTAAAATATTTCCGGTAGCTCAATAATGAGGGAGTTCATATCCTTGCCATCATCCAGTTTTCCTACTTATCATTAATTATGGGGTTCACATCCCTGCTTCAATTTGGGTTCACCCGTACCCCTTTAGTTAGGAGGGTCGTACCCCAATCTGCACTGGGGTTCACCTGCTACTCATCTATCAGGACGTTCACACCCTTATCTGCGCTGGGATTCACCTACAGCTCATAAATCACGGTGTTCGTACCGCCATCATTGTTCAATTTCACCCATTTACTCCCTTCATGGATTGAGCTATGGTGCGAACTAGTGTTGTGCTCCACAATTTTTAACAGAAAATCCTGGACTTGTTTAACCCCAGAATTGTTGAAAGGGAGCTTTGATAGAGCTTAACCTCCAACTGGTTGAACCCCTAGATTGATAATCTCCACCTTTTGATAATAAAAATTTCAATGTCGTATGCCAAAATTAAGTATTGGGGGTTCATCTAGTTATGGGTACCTTTTACCATGAGTACGTTCTCCATAATTGAGTATTTGGGGGTTCATCTGCAAGAAGCCTTCTGACTGAGAAACAGGGGGTTCGACTTCGAGGAACCTTCTAGCTGAGAAACTGGGGGTTCATCTGTGTGGAACCTTCTGTCGTGGGTGCGACCACCAGACTGAGGTTTTTCCTGCCTTTATCCCTTGAACCTCTCAAATGGTATCTCTCCAGATGGCCTTTATCTTTATCAACAGGTGGATATTTAGTTCCTCGTCCGTATTAACGCTCTTGATGTGAGGAGTTTCTGGATCGCAGAACCCCGCATCACTGAACCCCTAATCTGGACACTTCCTATAGGAATTTATCATCCAAAATAGTTATTTTTCAACCATTCTTTCCAAGACCTCAGAGCCACATCCCTTCTTTTATGCATTTTACCACCAAATGACCAGAATAAAGGTTATGGGTAACCTTCCTTCTTCTTCATCCTTATTTACGATAAGCCATGATTTTTTCTCCCATTTTTTCATCTTTTCGTATATTTTTTTTTTCAGAGACTCGATTTTCCAGCCCATCCACATGATATAATCCACCATATCTCGATTGGTGACCTCCTTTTTCTGGCTCAATTTTATGGTCACCTCCATTGTTCTTCGGTGTATGTTCATCGCCGGAGCTTTTCGTTATCTTTCCTCTCAAAAGATCATCCAATGCCCTCCTTCTAGCGCCAAAAATGTTGTGAGAGGAATTTGGTACAACACTTCGAGAGAATAACGGATGAATCGCTTGATTTCCGGCTGCAGAATCGGCGTTCAAGCGTTTACAGCCCGGCGTTCAACTGCCAGAGTGGACGGTTGTTTGTAATGATTTTGGGTGTAACACCCCCAGATCCGGGGTCCGGGATCCGGTGGTTACGGTTTCCAATTCTGTCCACAACAATTGAACTTTCCTTAATCATAAAATAAATTACGTCTCTATAACCCAACACAACAATATAAAACACACCCGTTATAGTCCTAGAGATGAAATCAGAGTAACAATCAAATTTTTATTAATCACATTATGAGTTCTTACAATCCAAAAGAATTTCAATATAATACATACTCTTTGCCATCCATTTACATAAGTCATACTAGACCATATTCTTGGTACTGAAAGAATAAATATACCCTACCAATAGCTTCTTCTTCAGCTCTGGTAGTCTCATCGTCCTCGCCCGCGTCGAGTGCGCCTTGTGCGAGTCATCTGGTGTAGCTGTTGTTGTGATATAATAATAAAGCAAGGGTGAGCAATAGCCCACCAACAATAATATATAACTGAACAATAATGTATAACAGTTCAAAAGTATCTTTCAAACCATATGCCATGCATTTACGGAAATGATGCCAGTATAATATGAACGATGAAGTTACAAGGTAACTTAAAGTATTTGTTTGAAGAAATATCTGCTACATCAAAGTAAGCGAGATATTCTTATTGTTATTAAGAAGAGGAACTTGCAAGAAAAAGGTTGCAATTCCAGTTATGACACTATTCCAACTCTGCCAACAGTAATCATGTTGCAGGAAATAAATAAATTTGGATGATGAACCAATGATGGAGTATTCACCGCGCCCGCTGTTCCAATCTTGATGATCAGTCGAGAACGTACAGCTCAATTTAGATTTACTACCGGTAGAAGGAAGAACTGACGGCTTTACTTGTATACCGCCTTACTAGCTCTCCCCGGCCAACGGTTGGGCCAAAGGGGATGGACCGGCGCTACTCGGCCTCTTACACGACTCCTAGTTCAAATAGAATTCATGATTCTGAATGTAACGTTCGTCCCCCTTTCCCCAAGTATAATACTTGTTGATAAGACTCCACAAAGTAGTCGTATCTAATTGGAAAGGAAAATTTACCAATAACTCCCAAGCTATTAGTTGGTAACGGATATCAACTTGTTCCAGTAATCTTACCCCTCGAAAGATGAGAAGGTAAGCAACGACTTAATAAGTCAACAGCACCCGAGTTGCGGGTGAAGGGAATACTTTATGACCGGGAAGTCGACAAGATAAATAACATTTTCCAAGTAAGGTTCCCTTATTATTAAGGAGATAGACTCAAAGAAGAATGATGTCTGAGAACCTTTCTTGATATAAGATTAATAATAATATGACTCCGAGATATTTTCTGTAATAATCGAGGAAGATAAACCTTATCGAGATTATTCTAAGTATGGAATAAATATTCAGAGAATATTTATTGAGTTAAAATATTTAAAGAATATTTGGGAATATGAAAGAATAACTTTAATCAGAGTATTTCTCAAAATAATCCCTGAAGAAATATCAGGAGAATATTTATTGAATAAATAAATATTTAAATGAATACTCAAAACAATATTCCTTAATTAATAAGACCCGAAAAGAATATTTAAGGTAATATTCATAATTAATTAGGAATTTAAATGAATATTCAAAAGTAATATTTATTTAATGAATAATATCCTAAATGAATATCAAGTAATATTCATTTAGTAATCCAAGCCTTAAGGAATATTCGAGATAATATTCGATAATTAACTCAAGCTTCAGATGAATATTAAAATAATATTCATCAAGTATTAAATATCTTAAATGAATATTCAAAAGTAATATTTATTTAATAAAATAATATTCTAAAAGAATATCCAAATAATATTCATTTAGTAGGCTCATCTTTAGAAGAATATTCGAAATAATAATCGATAATCAATTCGACTCTGAATGAATACTGAGAAATATTATTCGTTGAATAGTTACGTTCAAATAATTATTTGAAGTAAGGATCGTTAAAATAAATAATCTCGAACGAATATTCAAATATTATTCGTCGCCTGAATAATAGAAAATATTTACTTAAATATTTTCCTCCGAGGTAATCTCGATATATCAAGGAATATTGACTCCCGGTCTAAATTTGATTAATAAGATGTATACGCCCTTCTATGAGGGTCTTACAATAACCAGCTTATAACTGATATATAACTATCTAGCTTATAAGCCAACAATAACATTCAGGGAACAAGTATATCAATTCAACTTGAAAGTAGGCATGCATGCAATGGCATATGTATATCAGCAATCATATATATATATTTATTCAATCACAACAACAGCCTAAAAGAAGGGAATTGAAGCTTGCCTGGTAGTCGAGTACGGTAAGGGGTAGTGGTAGCGGGTCCCGGTTCAGCTTGGTGATCTATAAATAGCCAAGGCATTCGGGATTAATCACTTAACATATTAAAAGTTAAGTTATACTTAATTCGAAACACGTTCTCGAGTTATCTCGTTATACCCCTTTTAGTGGATTACTTTTATCACTGATCCGACCCGACATTCGTTCGTTAATACGACATGTCATTGTACTTATACTTGGGACATACTTAAGTCATATGAGTTCTAAGGTCGATCGTTACGAACCAATACTATACTCCGAGTTTTATCGCCCGTTTTCTAAGTGTTTTATCGAAGTTATAAAAGAGTCGTCTTTTAGGGGTTCGTTCGCGTTTAACCTCGACTCGAACATTTTTAATAAATCGAAAAATGATCCTTTTGACATACGGTTTTCTTTCACACCTTCCTTTTTACCTCTAGTATTTATTTACCAATATTCGCCATGACGTTACATAGTTTACGAGGGTTCAATTACAGTTACGAACTTTCGTTTACGGATTCGAACTACTTTTAGTAATTTGGTCATAATTCCTAAACCGTAAATCTAAATGCTTCGATTCTTTCGCCAAAGTGATCTATGTTTAAAATCCTATCAGTAGGGTTCATTGCTTTGTCAAGAACAGAGAGTTATGACCACTGACCAAATCGATTTCTTAATGTTAATGAAAATCGGGCATTACGACGCCTATGAATCGAGCATTCTAAAAATCATATCGCATCAACCAAGCCACACCGGGCATCTAAACAATTTATACACTTAATAAGCATCTCTAAAAGTCCAGAAGCTACTGATCTTGGTATTGAAAATCATCATGCTTCTTGATTCACTAAACCACTTAACTAATCATGCTTATAACATTATTAAGAACATATTACTCTAAAATCATCAAGAACAAGCATGATATCAAAGTAAGGCCTAGGATTTCAAGAGATTTATACCTTCCTTGGAGTGTGTAAAGACCTTGCTAAGCTTTGCATAGTCCTTGTATAGCCATAACCAAGCTTAGATCATCCTAGAAATCAAGAAAATCAAGAGTTGTTCTTGAAAATCACTATTCACCCTAGTCTTTGATGATTTCTTTGAAAATGGAAAAAGTGGTGTTTGAGGCTAAGATTTCTATGGTATCATTTTTATGAAATATAGGATCTATGATAAATTTTTGGAGATCAAACAATGGTGGGAAGGATGATTTTGTTTCTTGAATTAAGCCAAAAGGCCGAATGGTGTAGAATGGAGAAGACATGGTTTTTGCTTGGTTGATTTCTTGGTAATAATGCATAAAGTAGCTTGGCTTGGATAATATCTCATCTTGCCTTACTTTATTAAAGTGATGATGCATGGAGTGATGTATTTGTGAGGACAAGTGTTGGAGATTGGATGGTTTAAGGCTAACCAAGTAGTTTGTTTTCTAAGGACTAGTTTCCTTGCTAAGTATCCTAGTTACTTTAGTCCACTTGGTTGCTAGATCTTTTCTAGTGGCTTATGCATGACTCTTGCTTCCTCTGCTTGTTTCTGTGTCCGGTTATTACCCGTTTCGATTGATCGTTCGTAGGAATATTTCACGGATTTCTAATTAGGGTTTATCGGGAATCCTCTTTAATAATAATACTTTCATTCTCCATCTTTCATTCCAACTTTCCAATTTATATTCCTTAAATCCATTCATTAAATACTTAAGGCTATCAGTGTCCAGGGAACTCTCGGAGAAAATAAAAGTGCGGTTTTTCAGAATCCGACAGCTTTTACATACACTTATTTTCCCCCTGGATCACTAATACGAACTCGGAAATCCGTTCCGAATACTTCTATATAGTGTCGTCTCATATTATTATATACTCCCACCAAAACACTATTCATTCTGTATTCTTTACTTGTTCTCTTAGGGTGGTACAATTGTCCGTATTCTCTTTCGATCGTTCCTTATCCTTTTTACGGAACTACTGGATTAATCGTTACCGATCTGGATGACATGAGAATATTTTCCTGCTTGAAATTGCCATATCTTATTCCCTTAGAAGATAGATTATTCTTACCTATGTTGTCACCCTTTAGCGTTCTTCAAGACATAGAAATAATAAAGTCGAATTCCATTCATTCTTTCCAAATATCAATTATTACATTGCAGCCATAACCACTCCTCAGTGGTTTCCTACCTTCATTCTTAAATCAAATATAATAACATCCCAAAATATCAAATCCTCAAAGTTAATATCTCAATTCTTGGATTATAATAATATTTAATCCACTGTCCGGTCAAATATTATTCCGAAAAAGAATTTGGAATTTCTGAATTCCGATCGTCTCTGCATTCACTTATTTCCTCCGCGTATTAATAATATGACTTCGAAACATCCATATCACGTCCCGTACATAGGGTGGCGTGAAAAGTTTTCCAACTTACAAAATCACTAATCATCCACCAAATTACTATGCACGTACAGGAAACACTATGCACGTACGGGAAACACTATGCACGTATGGGAAATACTATGCACGTACGGGAAATACTATGCACGTACTCATTTCCCTTCAAGGATCCATTAGCTCCTTCCTGGATGGTAGATTATTCTTATCTAGGTCCTCAACCATCGAATTACTCTATTCTGACAATATACCAATGCATCAAGATCATTGTCCAAAGTAATATCCATTCATTACAATCATTGTTCCTCATTTTATCATTAATTAATAAAAAGTTTTAATTATATCCAAAATTTGGGGTTCTTACAGTCTCCCCTCCTTAAAAGGCTTCCGTCCCGGAATCAGGTAGGAAGCAAAGAGTCGTTTGCCTGTCGTTCACTTTTTAGCTTCCCGGTCAATTCTTAGTCGTTCTACCCTTCCTCAGCACATCTTCTAGTGCTACAATCCATACTGTATCCTTTTTCCATCAATGTTGCTACTTTTCGTACAACTCACTATCCGGGTTATACTCTTAATCAGTCTTATCCTTATTGATACCTGCAGTAACATTGGTATCACTATCACCCTACGAATTCGGAGGTAACCTCGCTCGTACTGTGCATTTCCTGATTGCTTTAATCTTCGCAATCTCGATCAATATAGATAAGTGGAAAGATTTATTGAGAGATCACTATGATCAATTGAACATTTGTTATATTGCATAGTTAGTACAGAAGGGGGCCAGCCTTTAGTACTTGACAAGCAATTAAACAAGTCATGGTATTCCACTTAGACTTCTATCACATAGACAGATAGTCACGTAGCAGTACCTCCCCTCCTAAAAGGGTTGTTCTTCTCAATTCATAAAGAAGATGAATAAGAGAGAAGAAGAGAAAAGAGTTCTAAAGGATTATAGAAAGCTTTCATGATTGTAGAATATCATACTCAGAATTTACCTCTGAACTATAGAGGTTTATCAAAGAAGAAATTAATCATAATTATATCCAATACTATTTGATCGCAATCTCACGTGCCAACATATCTTGCTGCTTTGTCCATTATTCTATGGACAAATACTCTTGTTCAATCTTAGCGATACTCACATTCGGGAAATCCTTCAACCTTTCAGGTTAAATCTTAGATTTCTCACTTGACATCATTAGTACTGACATCCCATATCATGTTACTAGCTTTTTCATAACTATAATATTGACACTATCAGGTTGTCATCCTGAGAATTCATTAGAAAACCTATTCATAACATTCCTTGCTTCTCATTCCATAGTTGCTTTCCCAGCCTTTTCTTTATCAATCACATCCTTCTTATTATCTGATTCTTACTCATTTCTATTATTTACTTTCACCTTCACCTCTTTATTGAGACACCTTTTTGCACTTGGTACCTCTTTATCGGTATTCCGTCACATTTATTCTATAATCATCACGTTATTCCAATTTAAACTTTCCGGAATGAATCTGGCCCGATCCCTTTAACTTAGATTCATATAATCTACTTCTACCAACCTTGTTTCTCATCACTTGTTCTTTTCTATCCGTGGTTTTCCACAGGTTGTCTTTCGTAAGTCAGACCAGGTCGATATCTACCGGCTCATGCTCTTATCATCTATCGAGCATCTGCAGTTTACTGGCGTAGCCTGGCCACATGAAAACCCGTTATGACCGTGCTATAAGTTTTTGGGGGTAAGGTTGGCTCGAATACCGCCGTCCGAACACTTTTAAACTCTCAGGTGGCCCAATAAGTCTCGGGCTCAACCGCCCTTCCCTCCAAGTCTCATTAATTCTTTCCATGGGAATATCTTTAACATCATGAATCATCAACCTCATATTCTCTATCTTGTTTGCGCAGAAGTACACTAACATAAACTTGTTTGTCATTCATCAACATGCCATTTAGTTAATCAATGGCAGCACTTTCTTTATCTTTACATTGTCATCTACTTTCTTAGAAGAATCACCATCGCTTGTTGTTTACGTAGTGCATTAATAGCTAACCCTACGGGTTTCAAATCCCTTAGGGAGACAAAGTAATCACTATTCCTTATCCATAAGGAACACTTCCTGAACTTGATGTAGATATAACATGAAGTAGATAGAATTGCAGAAGAGTTTCAAGCATCGCAGCTAGGTCCGGTTGATGAAACTATCACTTATGCATCTTCCATAAAAGACTGGAAACTTAACGGTTTACTTCATCAATTTTGTACCATGGTCCTGGTTTGCCTCAAAACGGGACCTTCTAAGGTACGTAATATGCTTAAGACTCCATCAGGAATCGAATCTTTACTTAAACTATTATTACCTTCGATTCTTGCACAATCATCAAAAGGAATGTAACTTCCTCCACTCCAATATGACCTTCAAGGTCTTTCCAAATATCATTTTGTTTCTTCGGTATGAACATTTATAATTATCCCTTTATACTTAGACTGTCAGCCACCTCATTGGCCTTTCCTGATAATAATAATTTCTGGTAATCCTTGTTCTCTGGATATATTCCAATTCAAACATTTCTACCTCATTCCCATCATTATTGGGTGAAAGCATTCTCCCTTAAGCTCTGCTGATGGAGAAAAATATATTTATCAGTCTTTCTCCATAAGTCATTGCTTCCACCTACCCGTGGGAACTTTATCACGTTTATTCCCAATCCTACTTAGGATGCTTCTTTTCTTAGTTCTTTCTTTATCTTAGGATAATCTCAACCTTTATAGGTTCAACCCATACTTCCTCAGGGTTTCATACATGCCTCATCTGGCATTATTGTTACGATGTCATACATTCCTTACCAAACTTCCATTTTGAAGTTCGGAATAGTGCCCTTTTTCCTTGTAAGGTTTCGTAGGCCATCCTTATCATTCCTCCGGTATTTTCTGGGTACCGGGTATATCAAAATGTCATTGATCAATACTCTAATAATTCTATCTATGTTCTTTCCAGAACTCTTTTTAATAGTCCTTACCGGTCATTGTTGCCTTAGCAAGTCCAGCTCATATCATCTGAAGTCATAATGTCGTTATTAGGGTTAATGCCACCCCTTGTGCATTCCCCAGGGTTTGTCTTGATTTATGGATATCCTATCCTTAATTCAACTGCCAAGGAATTCTTGCATCTTATAATTGGCAATCAGATCATGTATCCTTAATAAAGGTCTCTTTTCAATCATTCTCATTTGATAATCGATCGGTGGTTTAATGCCACCCTCTTCTTTCAGATAGTTGTCAGCCTATTTGGCCTTCCAAAAAGGCAACGTATGCCTATCTCCTCTCTTACAGAACTTGGTAATGGCAGCAAGGATGTTTTGGAAAATATTGGTCGAGTTCAACGTGAATCTCTTAGTGCTTATCGTTCTTCGCAAAGGTACTTGCCTCAGACAAAATTCCTACAGCATACTGTTCAATTTCTGACCTTTCCTATACCCTCTTCATATACCTTCATTGTTTACTTTCCTCCGTCATAATATATTCATGGTATTCATGATACCCTAGCATCATACATCTCAAGTCACTCTACTTCCATTTTACTCGGAATCTTGGACAACCATATACACATGAGTCACTTTAGTACGGGTGACCCCATCCCAAAAAGGTCTAGTGAATTCCCAATCAAAACATGGGTTGTTCAGCAGAAGATTCCTACGATCTCATTAATGTTTCCTTTATATCAGAAGCCCTTGCAGTCGGTGCTTTCTTAGAAGCAACCCTGCTTTGTCTTTTCATTGCTGGTCTAGTCACTTTATAGTCCGTTGTGACTTGGCCTCAACTGGCCACACATAAAAATATATGATTTTAGGGGTTGGCTAATAGCATTACTTTTCTAGCAATTGCCGGCATAGTGCCTTCTTCTTTGATACCTTTCTACCTTTCCAAAACTTTACTCCATATAACTCTTAATCGACTACTCGGCACCGTCTCCGGTCACCTTTCCTCCACTTTTATCTTTTCAACTATTCTTATCAATCCCGCGTGCCACACAAGCTTACCATTCCTGGCATAACAGCCTTTTCATTTAAGTCAATCCTGGAATTTCTCAGTCCGGCTGGTTTCTTACTTACATTTCCTGTTTTCGTCCAATCTCACTTCATCATTTTATCACTACCGTCGATTGTAATGCTCAGGGTCCGTTTACTAACCCATTTTACAGCATCCTTACCCAAATCACAGGGTTTGCTCCAGTTTCTACCCTCTTCCATGACATTCTCTGATAATCAGGAAGACAAGGTTTGCCAAAATTCACCGAATTCCTTTCCAGAATCAGGGAAATTTTGGTCAATCTATCCACCTACTGGTAACCTTAAGGAGACCAGTTTCGAAACCTGAAGAATGGTTCTATGAACCTCCAAGCAGGTAGAACCATAAGCAGTCATAATTAACGAAATAATCGTCATCAGATTAGAAGTTTAACCATTGGAGAGGAACCAATTTTATACATCCCTTAGAAGGGAATCAACAGTTTCAAACTGAAACCTGTCATAACATCCTAATACCTATATGTCCTGATATTCGATATTTCCAAATGTCAATCTATCTGACCACTAGTCTCAGAAGGAACATTGCCGTCGGAGTTGGTTTTTCCACAGAATTTGCACTACTAAGGCCATCCGATCTGGTGGACCGTGCTGTCCGAATGCATCTGCAAGTACTTTGTCGTGTTTCGCAAGCACCCATCCTAATCCTTTATGCGAAGCATCGTCGGAAGCACAAGGTCTCCCCTTTTTTTTTTTTTTTTCCATTAAGTAATGCCAACTCTTGGTCATTACCAATTCCACCTTTTTAGCTCCAGGAAGATTTTCTCACATTTTTCTCTTTAACTGCTGATCGTATTACTTGATCTATTATAATTCCGCATCGGAATAAACTTAAGGTACTACTATAATCCATCCAAAGAGAAGAAGGAATTTAATATTCCTCTGAATCACATGCATCTAACGTTTCTGGTTCATCATTTAACTGACTTGAATTAACTCTATACTCAGTCTCTGGCAGTAGTCTCATTACGAGTTCATCTTGACTCACTGGTCTTATCTTCCGGTAGGTTCTGAGATCATTGTCTTGCTTACTACTTCCTTATATAACTTTATCCAATCATGCTGTCACTTCCCAATGTTTTCACTTTCTAACTGATTCATTCATAAAATGGACATTTTCCTGAATAAAACAATTTCATCAACCTCAATTTGGTTCCATAAATTACAACCTATGACATCTGCCTTCTCGTGGCGAATTATTACTGACCATATTCATACTAATTCATTTATCAAATGATATGGCACTTACTGCCTCCTTCTCCACTATTCCTAGGGACTCTGTTCCTCGCCCTAAATCGATGTCTTTGATAATCATACATCCCTCTAGCTCTGTCTTTGTTAAGATGAAAATCTCTAAGGATTCTCATCTATTCCGTATAAGATCTCAAGTAATTCTTCCAATCCTTCTTTCTTGCTGGTACTACATCTGGTAGTCCGGCTATGACTTCAACATGCATCTTCAGATCTCTTAATAAGATCTCGGTTCTTTATACTCACTTTTCTGAGCACCATATCTTAATCATCACAGTCATTCTGGCTGCGACCCTCATTACCCATGGGTAAGCTCCTTATCCTCACATGATTTTCCTTATCTGCTGGAACCTCTTCCGGGTCTCCAGTAGGGTACTCCATTGAATTACCCGCTGATCTTCAGCATATAAAGCATCATCGCGCTGTTGCTCGTATGCCTCAAGGTCAGTCGCCTTACTCGTCGATACGATATCGAGCTAAGTTACTATCATTATACTTACGAGTTCCCATAAGGGTTTTATATGTCATCACTACATTAAGTAGTCCGACTATGAACTTGGCAAGAGTTCTTATAATCTTATTGAATTTATTGTTTTAACGTCACCTCATCTCTGGGGTTTATAACGTACGCTCTGATACCACTTCTGTAACACCCCCAGATCCGGGGTCCGGGATCCGGTGGTTACAGTTTCCAATTCTGTCCACAACAATTGAACTTTCCTTAATCATAAAATAAATTACGTCTCTATAACCCAACACAACAATATAAAACACACCCGTTATAGTCCTAGAGATGAAATCAGAGTAACAATCAAATTTTTATTAATCACATTATGAGTTCTTACAATCCAAAAGAATTTCAATATAATACATACTCTTTGCCATCCATTTACATAAGTCATACTAGACCATATTCTTGGTACTGAAAGAATAAATATACCCTACCAATAGCTTCTTCTTCAGCTCTGGTAGTCTCATCGTCCTCGCCCGCGTCGAGTGCGCCTTGTGCGAGTCATCTGGTCTAGCTGTTGTTGTGATATAATAATAAAGCAAGGGTGAGCAATAGCCCACCAACAATAATATATAACTGAACAATAATGTATAACAGTTCAAAAGTATCTTTCAAACCATATGCCATGCATTTACGGAAATGATGCCAGTATAATATGAACGATGAAGTTACAAGGTAACTTAAAGTATTTGTTTGAAGAAATATCTGCTACATCAAAGTAAGCGAGATATTCTTATTGTTATTAAGAAGAGGAACTTGCAAGAAAAGGGTTGCAATTCCAGTTATGACACTATTCCAACTCTGCCAACAGTAATCATGTTGCAGGAAATAAATAAATTTGGATGATGAACCAATGATGGAGTATTCACCGCGCCCGCTGTTCCAATCTTGATGATCAGTCGAGATCGTACAGCTCAATTTAGATTTACTACCGGTAGAAGGAAGAACTGACGGCTTTACTTGTATACCGCCTTACTAGCTCTCCCCGGCCAACGGTTGGGCCAAAGGGGATGGACCGGCGCTACTCGGCCTCTTACACGACTCCTAGTTCAAATAGAATTCATGATTCTGAATGTAACGTTCGTCCCCCTTTCCCCAAGTATAATACTTGTTGATAAGACTCCACAAAGTAGTCGTATCTAATTGGAAAGGAAAATTTACCAATAACTCCCAAGCTATTAGTTGGTAACGGATATCAACTTGTTCCAGTAATCTTACCCCTCGAAAGATGAGAAGGTAAGCAACGACTTAATAAGTCAACAGCACCCGAGTTGCGGGTGAAGGGAATACTTTATGACCGGGAAGTCGACAAGATAAATAACATTTTCCAAGTAAGGTTCCCTTATTATTAAGGAGATAGACTCAAAGAAGAATGATGTCTGAGAACCTTTCTTGATATAAGATTAATAATAATATGACTCCGAGATATTTTCTGTAATAATCGAGGAAGATAAACCTTATCGAGATTATTCTAAGTATGGAATAAATATTCAGAGAATATTTATTGAGTTAAAATATTTAAAGAATATTTGGGAATATGAAAGAATAACTTTAATCAGAGTATTTCTCAAAATAATCCCTGAAGAAATATCAGGAGAATATTTATTGAATAAATAAATATTTAAATGAATACTCAAAACAATATTCCTTAATTAATAAGACCCGAAAAGAATATTTAAGGTAATATTCATAATTAATTAGGAATTTAAATGAATATTCAAAAGTAATATTTATTTAATGAATAATATCCTAAATGAATATCAAGTAATATTCATTTAGTAATCCAAGCCTTAAGGAATATTCGAGATAATATTCGATAATTAACTCAAGCTTCAGATGAATATTAAAATAATATTCATCAAGTATTAAATATCTTAAATGAATATTCAAAAGTAATATTTATTTAATAAAATAATATTCTAAAAGAATATCCAAATAATATTCATTTAGTAGGCTCATCTTTAGAAGAATATTCGAAATAATAATCGATAATCAATTCGACTCTGAATGAATACTGAGAAATATTATTCGTTGAATAGTTACGTTCAAATAATTATTTGAAGTAAGGATCGTTAAAATAAATAATCTCGAACGAATATTCAAATATTATTCGTCGCCTGAATAATAGAAAATATTTACTTAAATATTTTCCTCCGAGGTAATCTTGATATATCAAGGAATATTGACTCCCGGTCTAAATTTGATTAATAAGATGTATACGCCCTTCTATGAGGGTCTTACAATAACCGGCTTATAACTGATATATAACTATCTAGCTTATAAGCCAACAATAACATTCAGGGAACAAGTATATCAATTCAACTTGAAAGTAGGCATGCATGCAATGGCATATGTATATCAGCAATCATATATATATATTTATTCAATCACAACAACAGCCTAAAAGAAGGGAATTGAAGCTTGCCTGGTAGTCGAGTACGGTAAGGGGTAGTGGTAGCGGGTCCCGGTTCAGCTTGGTGATCTATAAATAGCCAAGGCATTCGGGATTAATCACTTAACATATTAAAAGTTAAGTTATACTTAATTCGAAACACGTTCTCGAGTTATCTCGTTATACCCCTTTTAGTGGATTACTTTTATCACTGATCCGACCCGACATTCGTTCGTTAATACGACATGTCATTGTACTTATACTTGGGACATACTTAAGTCATATGAGTTCTAAGGTCGATCGTTACGAACCAATACTATACTCCGAGTTTTATCGCCCGTTTTCTAAGTGTTTTACCAAAGTTATAAAAGAGTCGTCTTTTAGGGGTTCGTTCGCGTTTAACCTCGACTCGAACATTTTTAATAAATCGAAAAATGATCCTTTTGACATACGGTTTTCTTTCACACCTTCCTTTTTACCTCTAGTATTTATTTACCAATATTCGCCATGACGTTACATAGTTTACGAGGGTTCAATTACAGTTACGAACTTTCGTTTACGGATTCGAACTACTTTTAGTAATTTGGTCATAATTCCTAAACCGTAAATCTAAATGCTTCGATTCTTTCGCCAAAGTGATCTATGTTTAAAATCCTATCAGTAGGGTTCATTGCTTTGTCAAGAACAGAGAGTTATGACCACTGACCAAATCGATTTCTTAATGTTAATGAAAATCGGGCATTACGACGGCTATGAATCGAGCATTCTAAAAATCATATCGCATCAACCAAGCCACACCGGGCATCTAAACAATTTATACACTTAATAAGCATCTCTAAAAGTCCAGAAGCTACTGATCTTGGTATTGAAAATCATCATGCTTCTTGATTCACTAAACCACTTAACTAATCATGCTTATAACATTATTAAGAACATATTACTCTAAAATCATCAAGAACAAGCATGATATCAAAGTAAGGCCTAGGATTTCAAGAGATTTATACCTTCCTTGGAGTGTGTAAAGACCTTGCTAAGCTTTGCATAGTCCTTGTATAGCCATAACCAAGCTTAGATCATCCTAGAAATCAAGAAAATCAAGAGTTGTTCTTGAAAATCACTATTCACCCTAGTCTTTGATGATTTCTTTGAAAATGGAAAAAGTGGTGTTTGAGGCTAAGATTTCTATGGTATCATTTTTATGAAATATAGGATCTATGATAAATTTTTGGAGATCAAACAATGGTGGGAAGGATGATTTTGTTTCTTGAATTAAGCCAAAAGGCCGAATGGTGTAGAATGGAGAAGACATGGTTTTTGCTTGGTTGATTTCTTGGTAATAATGCATAAAGTAGCTTGGCTTGGATAATATCTCATCTTGCCTTACTTTATTAAAGTGATGATGCATGGAGTGATGTATTTGTGAGGACAAGTGTTGGAGATTGGATGGTTTAAGGCTAACCAAGTAGTTTGTTTTCTAAGGACTAGTTTCCTTGCTAAGTATCCTAGTTACTTTAGTCCACTTGGTTGCTAGATCTTTTCTAGTGGCTTATGCATGACTCTTGCTTCCTCTGCTTGTTTCTGTGTCCGGTTATTACCCGTTTCGATTGATCGTTCGTAGGAATATTTCACGGATTTCTAATTAGGGTTTATCGGGAATCCTCTTTAATAATAATACTTTCATTCTCCATCTTTCATTCCAACTTTCCAATTTATATTCCTTAAATCCATTCATTAAATACTTAAGGCTATCAGTGTCCAGGGAACTCTCGGAGAAAATAAAAGTGCGGTTTTTCAGAATCCGACAGCTTTTACATACACTTATTTTCCCCCTGGATCACTAATACGAACTCGGAAATCCGTTCCGAATACTTCTATATAGTGTCGTCTCATATTATTATATACTCCCACCAAAAAACTATTCATTCTGTATTCTTTACTTGTTCTCTTAGGGTGGTACAATTGTCCGTATTCTCTTTCGATCGTTCCTTATCCTTTTTACGGAACTACTGGATTAATCGTTACCGATCTGGATGACATGAGAATATTTTCCTGCTTGAAATTGCCATATCTTATTCCCTTAGAAG
The DNA here is from genome assembly GCA_036435485.1 of Saposhnikovia divaricata. Lineage (NCBI taxonomy): Eukaryota > Viridiplantae > Streptophyta > Magnoliopsida > Apiales > Apiaceae > Saposhnikovia > Saposhnikovia divaricata. The sequence continues at coordinate 130,047,370 of CM071597.1, forward strand.
ATAGATTATTCTTACCTATGTTGTCACCCTTTAGCGTTCTTCAAGACATAGAAATAATAAAGTCGAATTCCATTCATTCTTTCCAAATATCAATTATTACATTGCAGCCATAACCACTCCTCAGTGGTTTCCTACCTTCATTCTTAAATCAAATATAATAACATCCCAAAATATCAAATCCATAAAGTTAATATCTCAATTCTAGGATTATAATAATATTTAATCCACTGTCCGGTCAAATATTATTCCGAAAAAGAATTTGGAATTTCTGAATTCCGATCGTCTCTGCATTCACTTATTTCCTCCGCGTATTAATAATATGACTTCGAAACATCCATATCACGTCCCGTACATAGGGTGGCGTGAAAAGTTTTCCAACTTACAAAATCACTAATCATCCACCAAATTACTATGCACGTACAGGAAACACTATGCACGTACGGGAAACACTATGCACGTACGGGAAATACTATGCACGTACTCATTTCCCTTCAAGGATCCATTAGCTCCTTCCTGGATGGTAGATTATTCTTATCTAGGTCCTCAACCATCGAATTACTCTATTCTGACAATATACCAATGCATCAAGATCATTGTCCAAAGTAATATCCATTCATTACAATCATTGTTCCTCATTTTATCATTACTTAATAAAAAGTTTTAATTATATCCAAAATTTGGGGTTCTTACATTGGGACTGAGTTTGCAAGGTCACCGGACAGCAAGGACGGAGTAATTCCTACTCAGTCGATTCCAGCTGCCAGATATGTGTATTGCTCAAGTTTTCTACATGATTTTTGTAGAGAGAAGTGAGATTCAACCCTTGCAAAGTGCCTACATATCCTATATTTATAGGAATCAAGTCCCATGTAGTTCTAGGGTTTTGGACTCCTTGTTGATAGCTCAGCCACGTTTTGATAAGCCTTATCCTCCTGATCCATGCTGATCCGTTTGTTATTTCGTTGATGAAGAAGAGTCCTAATTCCCTTAGGACGCTGCCTGAACCCTGGCCTTCCGCTGTACAACCGCTTATATATATACGTAGTGTATATATCATATATGTTTTATATTTATCTTCCTCTACTGAACTGATCCAGTTAATTATCCCAGATGATATGATTATCCAATAGTTATCCTTCATGAATCCATAATTATCTTCATATTAATATGATTTCCCATCATATATCCATGTATATATACATAATCCATGTATATATAATGATTATCCATCATAACAGAGGTTGTTGGGTCGTCCTTGATGTTTAGGAGTTATCCAAAAGTCTGTTAGATCAATATATATCCGTTCTCCTACAATTTAGGAGGCTGCTGGGCCAATTCCCGCAGATTGTCAGGGTACAAGTGTGAACCCCTGCCTGGAAGCCCTTCACCTGCATGAACCCCTGTCAGGCTTCCATATAGTAGTACCCCCACATGGGGTTCGAGCACCTGAACCCCTACATGACTGAATCCCGAACCAGATGCCAGAATCTTCATCTTTCAGTATATTTCCAAGGCATATTGGGCCAAAGCATTCATACCTTGTCTAGCCTATCCTTCCATATCTTCATTACTCGAACCCGTAATCTTAATGGGCCTTAAAACAAGCCCAAGGCATATTTTGGGCACAACAGGCTGGATAAAATTTGTTTTATGCGGACTTAACACAACATCAAACAGAAGTTACGGGAAGTGGGGGAGAGCTGCAGAATTCCTATTGTGGAATCAGACTGTCAGTATGCATGTAGTGAAAGCTATAAACGAAGCTAGGCCCATTAGATCGCCGGTTGGAGTAGTTATATCGGACTGTGTGACATTAATTCACAGTTTAAAGAATATTTCAATTCAATTTATTAAACAATCTGGGAACAAGGCTACTGATTTCTTGACTAGTTATTCTTATTTCAACCCAGGTGGTATAGCCAGTGGCAGGTTTGTCCCAACTTACTGAGCTTGGGACATTTTGTTAGTTGATTCCAGTTAATGATAAGCCTAATTTTATTTCAAACAAAAACAAAAAACTATCTCAACCTTAACACTAATATTATCACTACCTATAATTTACAAATAAATTTGCAAATTATTTTCATTTACAAACGCCAAGAAGTGCATGCTAAGCTACGAACCCACAAAAATTAAATACAATTTTATATCACGTCACTACTAACGACATGATCACCCGTGATTCTTGTAAATAACTATACTTTGCTTTTAAAGAAGGAGTGATGTTGTAATCATAATTTAGTTTTCGTGGCCTTAATTACAAGCTTTGAACAAGTCTCTTAATCTATTAACAAGTCTCTTAATTTTCGTGGCCTTTGATTACTGCAGTTAGTGCGACATATTAACAAATTTTTTAGTTATTGCGGGGTATTAACAAATTTTAGTCATCAATTTATTCGAATTATTAATGATATATAAAAAAATTAATAGATGTGTGTTGTTTGAGTGAAACAAAATCTAATATGATAATTATTGTTACATATTAGCAATCTTTGGTCATAATTTTATTTTAATATTTAATTAATTTGGATCATAATAAATTATATTATATCAAAATATCAATTAGTGATACATGATACATAGTTACTTTATATTTTTAAAATAATAATAATAATAATAATAATAATAATAATAATAATAATAATAATAATAATAATAATAATAATAATAATAATAATAATAATAATAATAATTGTAGGGTCACCGATTTAATTTACACATCTTTCAATCACTAGACCACTCAGTCACATGTAATTTAAATCATACACATTATAGATGTGTGTGCATGTTGCTTGAGTGAAACAAACTTTGATATTTTAATTATTGCAACGTATTAACAATTTTTTGCTATATTTTATTTTTACATTTATTGATTCGGATTATAGTATATTATGTTATATCATTTATTAATGTTATTCTCTATCGATGTCAATATTTAGAACTATACAAATTATTTATTTGATGAATTTATTAATTTTTCAAATATTTTTTTGCCAAGACACAGTTGATTAAAAGGTAAACTTAGAGGCTCGTGATTCGCTAAGAGAAATGACAAACTCATTCAAATCTTAATCTTTGGTCTATCTGTTCACTCCAATTAGTATCTTTGAATGAAGTAGTATTTGAAAAAAAAAAAGAATTCATTGTCAAAGCACGAACATAAGGCATATGAGCAACTTCAACTTATGATGATAGAAGTACGAAAAAATATTCTCAAGTGTGACAATCTGTAGTTACACAAGATATATTCGCTCAGTCAATTAGAATTATCTGATGTTTTAAAAGTCTAACACACGGAGGAAGAGTAATAAAGGAAAATGATGCTTAAAATGAAGAAATTAAATAGAAAAGATATGAAAGAGTTAGTAAAATAGTTTTAAGAAGTGAAAGCGCAAGACCTGAGTAGTGTATTAGAAGATTTACGAAGTTTTTGATTAAAATCAAGAGTACCTACACTCTCAGAATGCAATATCTTGAAGGCTATTTCGTTTCTATCTTAAATATTATTGGAGATCCAACTAAATGGATGTATCGCTTTCGAAGAATTGGAAGAACAGTATAGCATTGTAAGTGTTCTGAAAAGTCATCTTAATTAGACGACGTCCATAAAACACTCCAATTCTATTCTATGATTCACAAAAAAATAAAATAAAAACTGACATGACTATCATCAATATTACAAATATTTTTCAGATTACAAACTTAAACATACTTAAATAAGTACACAATAACCACATATGTCATTAACAAACAAAGTTCTATTAAAATCAATCATATACATCAAAAGATATTGATCATGCACAATTTAATTAAAAATATAATTTAAGATAGCCATCCGTGCCTCGCATGGATTTTATGCACAATTTAATTTAAAAATATAATTTAAGATAACCACCGGTACCTCGCACGGATTTTTATTTTTATGTTAGTTATTTATTATACATGAACATGATTCTATCTGTGTTATGTGGCTAAGAAACCAAGTCAGAGAATGTAAAATCTTGATAAGCAACACATTTGGGCATATGTGTGTATTAATTAGGTAGTAGGATAAATTAACTTGAATAATTTTGATTTTGATATATCTAGGTCTCATATTCGTACGCAAATACATATAGAAGAATATGAATGTATGGTGAGACAGACCATGTTTTGGTGACAAGTGGTCAAGAGAAAATTATAAGTTTGCGGATTAAACCATCAAGTAAAGGACAAAATTAAGGCACATGCGGATGAGTAGATACTTCCAAAGTGCTTAGTTGTGTTTAAACAAGTTGTAAATATAAAATTTTACAAGTTGAACATAACTTTTTTTTTTTTTTTTGACAAAATGCAAGTTCATACCATTAGATTAAAACAAGTCTTGCCGGGACAAACCCCCAACTGACAACGCAATCAGGTTGATAAAACAATAAACGAGCTAAGTAAATAGCCGCATTGTTTCCAGACTGCTTAACAAACTGAATCCATAGATTCTTAAAACTAAAAAAAGTTACAATGGTATCCCGATCAATCCTACTAGCATCAGCCCTGAAATCCGTAGCAGCACAATTGACCCTCACATAAATGCATACTGAAGCCCAATGTTCCAAACCTTCAACTGAAGTTGGGAAAGCATAAATTTCCGAAACCGGAACAAACTTTAATTGTGAAAGGTGAGCTCTTGTGAATTCCACTACCATCTCAAGAATGCTCCAGCTATCTACCTGCCGTAAAATAGCTATAGACCTGTCGATACCCCAGCTATCTACATGCCAAAAATCAACTATAGACATGCCGCGAGTAGCATTGATGCAAGCTTTCAAGATTTCCCAAAATGCCAAATAAACCAATTTCAGTGGAGTCAATAACGACATCATCAAAAATATTAACATTAACATAAACAACAATAACTTAACCAATAATAATCGCACACAAAGCGATACACACGCCAAGAGGCGAGACAAAAACCCAACAATTGAGGACATCAATTGGAATTTCGAGCTCAAAAACCGGAGCCAAAATAAAGAGCTCGATTGGGATTTCCGAAACTTTTGAAGCAAAAGTTCGAAATTATTGAAAAAATAGTAATTAAAGGCTCGGATGAGGAGGGGGAGAGACCGGAAATGGATTTGAGAGGAGGGGCTGAGAAGGATGGAGAAAAATAGATCGGGGAAGAGAGGTATGACGGCTGTGGAGGTGGAGAAAGGAGGGGATAGAACGAAAGAAAACGAAGGTGATTTAGAGGAGAGGGACGATGGTGGAGGCTGGCTTGAGATGGTCGGAGATTTACAGATCTGGGAAGAGGAAGGGGTGGCTGGAAATGGGGCTGAGGCTACGGGAGTCGACCCTCATTTGAGAAACAGTCAGAATCTTAGATGTAATTCTTAACCACTGATAAAGTAATCTACAAGTTGAACATAACTTAATTTAACTTAAAGCTAAACTAAAAACTTGAGCGATAAAAACAAGATTATGAATCACAATAACTCTGTATCTGTATCTGTATCCCCTCCACTGTCCTAGGGAACAGCCATGAATTGTCGTATACCGGATCTAATTAATGAATTAATATGTATAGCTTTGTTCCTAATTAACTTGTCTCGTTTTGTCTTGAGAGGAATGGACGACGACGAAGACGGAGGAGGCAACTAAAACGAAACAATCAACTTATAATAGGGCCCGGTAGATATCCAAGATGATCTCACCTAAATTACCTCTTCAACCTCAAATCGGTCTCTACGTTACACATGCACCTGCATCGTCAGGCCCGATACTTATTTTTTACGGGTTTTACATAAAATATGAGAATCTTTTTCTGTATGAGTTGGTTTTTTTTGAAGACTAAAATGATCTGGTAAGAATTTTTTTTTTTTTTTGCAATTTCTTCACAAAACATTTTATCTACTTATTTTTTAATATCCAAATTTTCTCTTATGTCCATCAAAAATTTGGGACCAGTTAAAGTATATATTAAATAACCATTCTTCTCTTGTCTTTCATTCACTTCTCTTGTTTATTTAAAAACTTCGAAGCATGTGATAATTTCCTGAAATTAAGAAAATTTTTCATATAAATATACTGGGATATAATCATAATTACAAGAAGTTTAGTATTTACAAAAATATCACAATTTTTAGTACTTCTCTTAGTTAAAGGACTATAATTTTGCTAATATATTTAAGGAAAATGTCCAAGTAATTTACGTTTCACGATTTAATATATCATTAATATTACTACATAAAGAAAATGGATTCTATGAGCATCTCGAGATACAAAATCATTAATGTTACTTTATTTAAATGCTACGTGTATCTAATTAAATTGGGAAAAAAAACATTCATTAATTGCTATAGTTAAAAGTAGGTCAAGATTTTTAAAAAAATATAATGTTAATAACGGATGATTTTTGATAATTACTATCTTTTTGCTGTGTGTTTAATGATGAGGGGAAATAATTTTTAAACTAAAAAAATTTGGATATGAGGAGAAAAAGAGAAGGAAACGAATGATTTAATTTTAGTACAAATTAGAAATGAAGAATGCTAAGTTCATCAGTGAAAAAAATTTAATTTGATAAGGTCAAGAGTACTAAATATATCAAGAAAAGAAAGAATTAATTTTTTTTCCATTTTTCTCATATATTTTTTTTCCTTCTTCACAATTATTATAAAACCTAAGAAAATGAGGTCTTTTTTCATATTTAGACCCTTGGCCGATCTAAACTATCCTCTGTATTTTAGTTTATTCTATCTTATAATCCGTGTAAAACACTAGTATTTTTAATATTATATGATTAAACAATATAGAGTATAATAATTTATTATAAATAAAATTAAATTTTGTAATATAAATTAATAATATTATTAATAATAATTAATAAAGTTATTAGTAATAATTAATAAAATTATTCGTAATAATAATAATTATTTAATAAATGACATGTATTGTTCTGAACTAATAAAATAAATTTTAATGTAAATTTGTTATTAACATGATTCAAATATTAAATCTTTATAAGAGTAATTTAAATATAGAATATTTTTTATGATTAGATCCAACGGTTATCATTTATTTACTAAATATCTAATAATTATTATTTTTTTAACAATTCAACTGAACCAAACTATTGACAATTATACCCATATTTATTTTTTATAATTTAGTATACATTACACTGAAATTTTAGGCCGGAACAAGTGTACTGTATTCATACATTTCGCTTGTTTGATGAAACCAAACAAAATATAACCAATATAACTAATATAACCAAATGTGAGGGTGTGTTCACTTGGAAAGAATGGAATGGAATGAAAATTGTAAACAAAATTTATGAAGAAAGGGGATGTTGGGGGAAATAATGAACAAATATGAGGGAGAAGAAGATTTTTATGATGAAGATTGCAAGAAAAATGATGAAGATTGGGAATGGAGCATTCCTTCCAAAACATGTGGGTTAAAATTCTAGTTCAAATTATTTGGAGAGGAATGAAGCAAGGAATAAAATTTATAAATACTTTCCCCAATCTCCCCCAAATAAAGGTATAAATTTCATTCCATTCTCCCCCCATTCCATTCAATCCAAGTGAACATAGCCTAATTGAAGGGGTTATGACCCGTTGGAATGTTAATACTTTTACAAAATTTCTATATTTAGTTTTTAAGGTAAGCGAGTTTAAGCTTTTCTCATGGTTAGAAATGCATTTAGGTACAAAGAAAAAGCAACCATAATAAATATTTTAAAAAAATTACTCTTCTTTTAGAGGTAATTAAGAAATCGTTTCAGTAAATTTTCTAATAAAATATAATAATTTCTTATGGGAATGTGCGCGCCGACTCTTTTAGAGCATTCACATCCCATCCCCTATCCCCAATCCCAACCCCAACCCCAAAAACTTACTAAAAATAGTAAATTCCCAAATAAAAATAGTAAATCCCCAAAATTATCAAAAAGTTTCTACATCCCATTCCCCATTTTCCATTCCCCTATCCCTATATTATTTTTTATATTACTTCTTTCTCTCTCTTTCACTTACAATTTTAACTACCAAAACTCACCCACTATTATAAATACAATTTAATATTATTATATGAAGAGATAGGGGGTTTGGGGAAGTTTTTGGGGGAATGAACAAAGTCCCTAAATATGGGGACTTGAGTTATGACCCTAAAACTAAACCCCAAAATGGGGAATGGGATGGAGGGATATTTTAGAAGAAAAGTTGAACAAATTCTCAAATTATGGGGATGGGGATGGGGATGGGGATGGGGATGGGGATGGTCTTAGGAGGATAAACAGCAAGTGTTGTCAAGCATCTCCCAATTTCCAATCATATTTTGCGGAATTTATCAATGTATAAAATTAGATATAGAATTCTGTAAATCTTCGGTTGAGTTAGAAAGCAGTCCATACTTCTGTAAAAAAAAGTCATTTGAATCTGCATTTTGAAAACAGAAAAAAAGGTAAAAATTAAAATAAAATAAAGAAAGTAAAAAACTATGTTGTTTGTTTACTGTTTCACTCCATAGCCCATTCTATATATCTTTCACCTCCATATCTCTTTAGTCTGTACCCTCATACTCTCTCTCTCTCTCTCTCTCTCTCTCTCTCTCTCTCTCTCTGTGCCGGCATCATGAAAGTCAAGACATGGTTATCCACATGCACCACCACAAGCTGTACCACAACTATGGACTACACAACCCTATCACCATCCTCCTCAACCACCACGAAACCACCATTCAAATTTTCCGATGACTCAAGCCCCTCCTCTTCCTCCACCACAAGCTACGGTAGCCTCCAATCCAATCTCTCTCTTCAAACATTACCATCTGTTCCTTCGCTTCAAATCCTATCTCCAGAAACCCTTAATATATCCATCGCTAAATGCTCCGTCACTTCTCTCAAACCTCACCCCTTCCACGTTAGCTTTCTTTCTGTTCACAATAATTTTCTATATGCTACCTCCGGCAGCTTCGTTAACATTTTCGATATCGAAACATTCACACTTATAGACACATTTTATGTGAAAAACTCTTCATCCGGTTCCGTCAAGTCCGTAATTTTTTGTAACAAAACAATTTTTACCGCAAGCCAAGATTCTAAAATTCGTGCATGGGATTTAGCGACAAATATTGATAACAACCGTCATAAACTCATAGCAACACTTCCTACCGTTAAAGATCGTTTACGCCGTTCTATACTGCCCAAAAATTACGTTAGGGTGCGTCGTCATAAGAAACGCTTGTGGATTCAACATCACGACGCCGTATCAGGGCTAGCAATTTTTAATGAGTTTTTATATTCAGTTTCGTGGGACAAGTACTTGAAGATTTGGTCTACGTCAGATTTTCGTTGCATGGAATCAATTAAAGCTCATGATGACGCAATTAGCGCCGTGATTGTTTCCGTTGATGGAACAATATACACGGCGTCGGCTGATCGGAGTATTAAGGTTTGGGAAAAATCGGTGAAAGATGGGAGAAAATCTGTTCATGGATTAATAGCTACGTTAGTGAAACATAAATCGGCGGTTAATGCATTGGCTTTGAATCGGGACGGGTCGGTTTTATTTTCCGGGTCATATGACCGATCCATATTGGTGTGGGAAAAAGAAGATAGTGCAAATTATATGGTGGTGACGGGTGCATTAAGAGGTCACGGGAAAGCTATTTTGTGTTTAATTAATGTTAATGATATATTGTTTAGTGGATCGGCTGATCTGACGGTTAGGATTTGGCAACGTGGAGGACGGGAGGGGAAGTTTTGTTGCTTGACGGTGTTGGACGGACATGCAAAGCCGGTAAGGTCTTTGGCGGCGGCCGTAGACGAGAACGTGAGGGCCGACGGTGGAATGAAGGTGTTTAGTGGGAGCTTTGATGGTGAGATTAAGGTGTGGGATGTGGTAATTTCTAGTTTAGAAAGTACAAGTACATTTGAATGAGTTATACAACAAATAAACATAGAGTTGATGTATGTGTTGGTCAGTTTTAAGATTGGATGTACCAATTTATTTGTATCTAGCTAGATGGATACAGATGTATAAAGAGGTAAAAGAAGAGTTGATTACATTTCATTGATACAATGTGTTTATATACTACAAACTATACAATTGTAACTGAAGATATAATAATATACATTTACTATTCTAACTGAGATCAAGGGGTCTGATGTACTAAGATCAAGGAGTATGATCCTCTGTATCAAGTAAGATCAGTGATTATGATTTACTATGATTAAGGAGGAATATTCTCTATTATGGCCCCTCAAGATGGATTTCGACAGTTAAGTCCAATCTTGTCTTTAAGCAGTGAAAATCTTGGTCTGGGAAGAGGTTTTGTGAGTGCGTCGGCAAGTTGATCTGTTGAAGAAACATGTGCAACACGAACTACACCATTTTGAACTTGTTCCCTGATAAAATGAAAATCGATTGCCACATGTTTCATTCTTGAGTGGAACACTGGATTAAAGCATAACTGTGTTGCTCCAACATTGTCACAGTAAATAACCGGGCAAGAAGGCACCTTGATCCACAGTTCCGAAAGTAATGAGCATATCCACCGTACTTCTGCTGCTGTATTAGCAACTGATCTGTATTCAGCTTCGGTGGAAGAACGAGCTACGGTCCGTTGTTTTTTTGAACTCCAAGAGATAGGATTGCGACCAAGATAGATTATATAGGCTCCAGTAGAGGAGAAATCATCCTTGTTGCCTCCCCAATCCGCATCAGTGAATGTATGTACGTTAAAGTTAGAATCGCGATATAATTGTATACCCTCGTTAATGGTTCCTGCTAAATAGCGTAGCAACCTTTTTACATACATCCAATGTTCTGTTGTCGGTTGATGCATGAATTGTGATAGGCGATTGACAACATAAGCAATATCTGGCCTGCTTATCAGAAGGTATTGAAGACTACCCAAAACAGCTTTATAGTGCTGTGCATCTTGTAATTTTGTGCCACTCTGAAGGGTCAAGTGTGCATTTGTGGAAAGTGGTGTGGCAACAGGCTTTGCTTCCAACATATGGGTCTTCGCTAACAACTCCAGTATGTATCTCCTTTGCGACAAGATTAATCCTTGTCTGTTTGGTACCATTTCAATGCCCAAGAAATATGACACTGTTCCAAGATCCTTCAATGAAAACTTTTTGGCAAGAATTGAAATAAACTCATTAACCTTATCAAGATTGCTACCGGTGATTATTATATCATCGACATATACAATCACATAGATTATATAAGTACCATTCTTGAACACAAATAAAGAAGTACCAGCCAAAGAATTTTTAAAACCAACTTTTAGAAGAAAATACCTGAGTTCGTGATACCATGTTCGTGGCTCCTGTCTCAATCCATAGATGCCCTTTCTGAGTTTGCACACAAAATTTGGTTTATCTTTGTCAATGAAACCAGGTGGTTGTACCATATACACATTTTCATACAACCGACCTTGGAGAAATGCATTGTTCACGTAAAGCTGACGTAATGACCAGCCTTGACTTACAGCGATGCTCAATACAATTCGAACTGTAGTAGGTTTAACAACTGGGCTAAACGTGTCATTAAAATCAACTCTTAGCCGTTGATGAAATCCTTTCGCAACTAAGCGCGCCTTGTACCTGTCAACAGAACCATCAGATTTGTGTTTTATTCGAAAAACCCATTTACAACCCACCAAGTTGTATTCCGGAGAGGGAGGAACTAATTCCCAGGTTCCATTATGCACTAGTGCATTAAACTCATCTGACATGGCCTGGCGCCATTTGGGATCTTTCATAGCTTGATGAAAAGTAGTGGGCTCAACTTCTTGAATTTTGGCTAGCTGTGTGTGAAGGTTCATTTTTTTAATTGGTTTGTGGATATTGTTTCTGGCTCGTGTGACCATTTTATGTGATGGTATATATGTTTGTAACCTGAGGTGCTGATTCAGGATTTTCACAAGGAATTTATTGAGAAACCTCTGATGTAGATGGCGTATTGAGTGACATGGACTGCGTAGTTGAGTGTATTTGGATAGGTGGAGGAAACCATGTTGCAATTGTGTCGTGGTGAGGTCTGGACTCTTTAGGCACTAGATGTTTGAATGGAAACACCTTTTCGACAAACTTGACATGTCTAGATACATAAACTCGAGAAGAATTAGGATCAAGACATAAGTATGCACTTTGTGACTTGGAATAACCTAAGAGAACGCACGGTTTGGAGTTGGACTCTAGCTTATGAGAGTTATATGGTTTTATCCAGGGATAACAAAGACAACCGAATATCTTGAGTTTTAAATAATCCGGCTTGGAACCGAAAATTCTTTGATATGGAGATAAAAGGTCAATAGTGCGAGTGGGCATCCTATTGATTAGATATACGGCTGTTGAAAAAGCATAAGTCCAATAAGGTAATGGCATTGATGCATGGGTTAGCAGGGACAAACCAGTTTCGACAATGTGTAAGTGCCTTCGTTCGGACATGCCATTGTGCTCAGGAGTGTGCGGTGGGGTGGTTAAATGAGTTATACCATTTGTGGACAGAAAGTTGTCTAGAGTCATAAATTCTCCACCGTTGTCTGAGTACAGAATTTTTATGGTGTTTTCAAAGAATTTTTCAACAATGGCTTTAAATTTTATAAAAACCTCCTTTACATCAGATTTGTATCATAAAGGATAAAACCAAATGTACCGACTGTAATGATCCACAAAAACTACATAATACTTAAAGTTATCAACAGAGTGTATTGGAGATGTCCAAACATCACTATAATGACTTCAAGAGGACGAGATGATTTTATTGTGGACTGGGAAAAAGACAACTTGTGACTTTTATTGCATAAACACACATTACAATCAAAGGATGAGGAATCAGAAAAACTCAAATCACTGGTAGAACTTATTTGTTTTAATACTGAAAGAGATGGGTGCCCTAGTCTATGATGCCATTCCTCAGGGCTGGTTTTAATGCTGGAAAATGCCAAAATGGGTTTGGTTTGAGGCCACTCATATACGCCACCTTTACTTTGGCGCTTGAACAGTGTGTTCCCTATGTTGATATCCAAATAAAAGAATTAGGTAAGAACTCAATGGCAGTATTATTAGAGTAACAAAATTGATGAATAGAGATGAGATTGCATTTCATGCTTGGTACACAAAGAACATTTTCTAACTTAAAATTTTTATGATAAGAAGGGAGAGTAGTTGAACCAGAGTGAGTTATTGGTAACTCGTTACCATCGCCAACCATCATGTTGTCCTTTCCTTCATATGGGTTGTGGAGAGAGAGATTTTCCAAATCTGCTGTGACATGATGTGAGGCTCCGCTATCCAGAAGCCAACTCGGAGTGTTGTTTGTTGCTGCATAATTAGCTTTAGGCTGCCATGGAGTTGATGAGTTCGATTGAACTGGCTGTAACTTGTATGATTTGCACCACTTTGCTGTATGCCCTTGAATCCTGCATAACTGGCAATATCCGAGGTAAGGACGTTGTTGGCGACTTTGGTTGCTATTTCTATTTGGGGGGTTGGAATTTTGAGATTTGTTGTTGCGCCAATTATTCGTGCGAGTTGACATATTCGTTGTGATTAGAAAGTGAGTCTGTGGCTTTGGAACGTTCAATATTGCTTCAAAGCTTAATAACTTTTCATGAAGTTCTTCAAAAGTGATCGGTATATCTCTTGCTTGCACTGCTCGGACTAATTCCTTGTAGTCATCTCCAAGTGATTCAAGTATTTTGTCTGAAAGGTCATCATCATCAAAGTGTGCACCAAGTAAGGCTAACTCATCAGCTTTAGCTTTTATATTTTACAGAAAATCTGAAATTGATTCAGAGCCTTTTGTCATCTGTTTGATCTGATTTTTGACTAGCTTGATTCGACCCTGAGAAGGTTTAGCATATGTGTTTGCAAGTATGTACCATGCGTCTTTTGATGTCCTTGATTTGGCAATAAAAGGAATAATGGAAGGAGAGATTGAGCCAATGATCGCATTTAGAATTAGTTGATCTTGTCTGACCCAAATGGTATGAGCAGGATTTGGTGTTGTAGTGGTGGTGTTTGTGGAAGTAGGACTTGCCAGAGTTGATGGTGGGCATATTTTAGAACCATCAATATATCCCATTAGATCATAACCAATAAAAAGTGTTTCAAACTGAAGTTTCCAGGATATGTAATTAACAGAAGTTAACTTGAGAGGTGTTTGAGCGGCAACATTGATGGTGATGAGTGTACTATTTGGGTCATTTGTGTTTCGGATGGTGGTGGAATTGGAACTGTTGTTTGCCATTCGGAAAATATGAGGATCTAAGAGCTTATTGCTCTGATACCATAACAGATGTATAAAGAGGTAAAAGAAGAGTTGATTACATTTCATTGATACAATGTGTTTACATACTACAAACTATGCAATTGTAACTGAAGATATAATAATATACATTTACTATTCTAACTGAGATCAAGGGGTCTGATGTACTAAGATCAAGGAGTATGATCCTCTGTATCAAGTAAGATCAGTGATTATGATTTACTATGATTAAGGAGGAATCTTCTCTATTATTTTGATCAGCTTGATTAGCCAACAATGTTTATTAGAAGTGTTTTTAAAATCCAAATTTAAAAAAAGTTTTTAAAATTCAATTGAATACACCATGTCTTAAAGATTCAAAAAAATTATTTAAAATTCGGATGAAATACATCCCTAAATTTTGTTAATGTATTTTTGAATATTAATTTATTTTTTTTGGAATATAATGGCTTATAGCCTTACAAGTGAATATTTTTTTGGAATTAACGAGAGTCGAACCCAGATTCTAGTACGATTCTAGTACAACAGAGGATAATTCCTTATCACTCGGGCTATCCAAATTTTGTTAATGTATAATTGTATATTTGCTAGTTTAATATTTGTTATCGATAATTGTATAATTGTACAATCGCCCGAGTGTGATATTTTTGAATAATTAAGGAGTGAGATTGATAGGATTTGTGCTTATCGTCTTAGAGCTCTCAATACGATTTGTCCCCCACGATGTGCCTATGTACTTCTTTAGATAGAGGATCAAACTCTACGTAATTCTTCAAGGAACCTAGATGGGCTACGAATCTCAATCCGAAGCTTTGTAGAAAATTCTAAAACCATCTTCCGAAATTATACACTCCAACTCACTTTATAAAGCGATGAGGTCTAGTCACGAAAACCAATGACCCACCTATATTCTTAGAACTTCACAAGTGATCCCAAGCATCACAAGTGCCAAATGCAGGATTATCTTCAAAGTTCTCCAATGAGTACAACCCATTTCCCAATGAGGACAACCCATTGAATACAATAATAAAGCTCTCAAAGCATACACTAACATTCATCCTTTACTCCTCTATTAAGATAACCCATAAAAATATAGAATAAAGGCGAATCACCCAGACGAACTCCTGGAAGCCTACCCCTTTATTAGGATACACCTAAAAGGTAGTTACTCATAAGATTATATGTAAATGACAAGCAGAATAAGGAACCCCTTTTTACCTTCTCGTGAAAATCTTACCTATACCTTTTGAAAACCAAACTCATCCTTCCCCTTAAAAGGTGTATCCTCATGGTTGTGAAGGTTAAGACACGCCCTCGAACATATATAGCCCAATACGAAATACTCAAGTCAAAATCATGATGTAATATAAATACAACTTAATTATATAAATATTAATCACTCTATACTACAACATTCATCAATTTTCTAGTAATTTTTGTTGTCTTATTAATCATTTTTAAGTACGTTAAAAGGTCGTTCGAGGATGATCGCCTAAGATCCCAAAATTTCAAGGGATTATTAATTTTTTTAGAAAAATTATCAAGTTTACATATATATATATATGTAAAATCAATTGAAGAGTTTTTTAAAGTTAATTATTTTTTGATTATAGTGAATATTGTAATTGCATCATTGAATAACAGATTTTAACGACAAAAGTTGTAAGTATGTCGTTCGTCACAACAAAAATTGAATGATCTTGTTATACTATGCATTGAAAAAATTGATGTAAATAAAATTGGTAACGACCTTGCATCTTAAAATGTACGAAAAAATTGTTTATCTTCAGATTAGTACCATGATTTTTAGTTATTTTTGTTCGCATTTTGACATCATTATTATCTAAACATAATAAATAGGGATTTTTTCATAAATACTCAAGTTCAGATTTTTTTTTTTGCAAAAAACTCTTTTTTAAAATAATATTTTTCAAAATACGAGCTATTAAAAAATATTTGAAAAAATACGTGTTGTGGAATAAAAAGTAGGGTGTAATTAATTCATGTATTGATTGCTAGGGAATGAAAGTTTCGAGTTTTAATGGCTGCTCTTGATATCAAGAATAATCGATCCTCGCAAGATGCCTATGCATCTCAAGCTATGTTGAGAATCAAACCAATGAAACGTAGTTCTTGATGATGCCCTCGGGGCTATGGCGGCAAGGGCACACCAAGGACGTAGTGGCTTGTATGTCCTTATTCGAGGATTATGCCTAAAACGTAAGTGACATATGGAGCTATGTCCAAAAATGTTATTCTGAGAATGAGGGATCATTCTCTTTATATAGGCATTGGGTGCCTTTGACTTTGAGTAGGGTTTAAATACTTGGTGGGCTAGTCATCTACTTAGAGCGGAATTCTAGATATTTCATAGGGGAAAGTGATTCCTAGTAAGTCTTTGTGTCTTGGGGGCTACTTCACATAAAAGTTGGCTCTTCTTTGGACTGTGTAATTAGTCCCTTTATTAATTACGAAATTAATAAATAATTAGAGTTTCGGGCCTTGAATTTGGCCCAGTCTAGATTAATTTAATGTGACAATAATTATGTCTCTAGGGTATTTCCAAGCACATATCATTTGCCCCCAAAATTCAAGGAAAACTGATCAAGTGTCAGTTTAAGTTACAATTGTCCTCACGCCAAGATTCAGGCTCTAATTTATCACTTACTTGAAACTATCTATCCTAATTCGGGGATTTTTGTACATTAGTTTTTCACGGGTGTCGTCTTGATTGTAATTGTGGAGCAACCTATACATTTACGACGATTTACCTAATTTGAGGCTAGATTGACACTTGTGTTAGCCCTTTTTTTTTTTTAGCTTAGATTATCTTAAATTGGCCTCTTAGCGGCTAACTTTCGGTTATCCTTAAGTGGAATGTCCTAATTTTAGACTTTATATGAACAAAAGTCCTTATTTGTGCTTATTTCTTGCAATTTTGTCACTTATAAAGAGTTTTTATGCATCATCCCCATAAATCATTGTTCTAATTTTCTACGAAATATTTTCATAATTTTCCTCTTATTTTTTGTACTTCTCCTAAGTTTTAGGATTTTTAATGCACTCACATGTAATTTACTTATTTATTCCTAATATTTTTGGAAGTTTCTAATAGCTACAGGTATTTTTCTTATTTATTCCTAATATTTTAGAAATTTTCTTATACCCACAGGTATTTTTTTTATTTGTTCCTAATATTTTAGGAATTTTCTAGTGCCCACAAGTGTTTTTCTTATTTTTCCTAATATTTTAGGAATTTCTTGTACCCATAGGTTTTTTTTCTTATTTGTTTCTAATATTTTAGGAATTTTCTTGTACCCACTTGTATTTTTCTTATTTAATGGATCACTCTTTACCATTTAAATATGTTATTCACGAATTATATAATTTATGGGATCTCAATCCTTAAAATGTTTAAAAATCATATTTTTTTTGTCATAGGACATTTTTTTAAAAACATATTTGAATTTCTATGATCAAAAATATTAAATTTGTGCAAACATACATTTATGAGGATCATTTTGTAATTTTACCCATCAGGGTTTTCTTTGTAATTGTTTAGGGACTGGTTTGTCAATTCTTAAATCACGGGGGTTCCATTAAATCTAAACAACATGAGTTGTTCTGTCATCTTTGAAACTACAAGGATCGCTTTGCTAGAATTTTAGAATCTTGGCGGTCTTTTTGCACTTTGACATTCAACCTGCTTTGACCAGAATTGTGGTTGAATTATGGCCTGTTTTTCATTCTGGTCAAACAATTTTGAGCAAGGCTGATCGATCATGAATATTTTTTTGCAATTCTTTTTTTTTTAAATATTATTATTCAATTAAAATATTTATTTAATCCAATGTTTGGATAACTTTGGTCCCCAAATAGGTGTCCCACTCGAATAAAATTTCACTTGAATAATGTTCGACCCGAATTTTTTTTTATTATTTTTAATAATAATTGTATTAATTTTCCTATATTATTATAAATAATTACACTTTTGTAAATTTTAAAGGGGCCCTTAGCCCTAATAAACATAAATTTGGGGTCGTATTTTTGATCTTATTGGCTCCCGAATCTACGAAATTCGTCTTGAATTGGGTCATTCACGACTCAAGGCATATATAAATTTTTTTTTAGTTATATTCTTTTCTTTGTGCAACGTGCATAGATATAATTCGTTTCCATAAAATATTTATTTCAAAAATGCTTCCTGACCCTTTAGACCGGGAATCATGATCCCGTTGATCAGGATTTTGATCGAATAATGGGTGCTTTGTGCATCCTAATAGATGGATTTTCGATCAGGAATCATGACCCCTTAGACCAGAAATTCTGACCCATTAGATTAAGAATCCTGACCCTTAGTTCATGATTTTTGACTTGGGATCCTGATCCCTTAAATCAGGAATCCTGACCTCTTAGTTCAGGATTTTTAACTTGAGATTCTAACCCATTATACCTGGAATCTTGACCTCTTAGTTCAGGATATCTGACTTGGGATTCTAACCCTGTAAAGCATAATGTAATGTAATATGTAATAGAGGAAATATATAACTCAACTAGGATAAAAGATAAATAATATTAACTCTATACAGGGATCGTGAAAGTTGAAGAACAGGCATCAACAAGGATCAAGTTGCTGAAAGAAGTTCATTAACATGATCAAGCCTCAGTGACAAAATAAGATGTGCAGATGATTCAGTTGAAGGGCCAAAAGATTCCAGAGATAAAGTTTTTATGATTGCACAATTCTTAGCAGTGTTCTTAAAGACATGATACGAAGACCACGAGTGAATGTTAGTCGTCTGTGAACCAGACCAGTTGCACTAGGCGTCAATACTTCACAAAGGAATCAAAGTATCTAACTCAGAAAAACTGTTAAGAGAGAGCGGTGTTGATATCCTCTAGTTAGTTGGAAGCTGAATATTTAAGGATGTCAAAATAAGAGGAAAATGAATAGTATCAGAAATTACTATTCATATGAATAGTATCTGAAATTACTATTAATATAAATAGTAACTGAAATTACTATTCACATGAATAGTAACCAAAAGTACTATGCAAGCTGGGTCCCACATGTTTGATTTTATAACTTTTGAAAATCAAAAGTTCAGGTTTGAAAATTCGGCAGCAACTGGCAGGTTTGATGATTCGGCAGCAACTGACATCACCAGTTATGTATATTAGCTGCATAGTGATTTTCTAGAATCTATAAATAGGCCTGCTGTATTTCATTTCAAAACACACCTCAACACACAACTTTCTATTCTCTCTCTTATATCTTCTCTATGTAAGCTGCTAGACAGTCCATCTAGTAGGAAAGCCGGCTTAGCCCACTTTCAGGAAGTGTCTGGTAGAAGGTCCTCGTCCCTAAACTATCCTAGGAGTGTTTGATTTTGTAGCTGATCCATAAGATTAGATTGTGTAGCAAACCTCCGGGTTTTATCTATTCAAAGATATTTCCCAAACAATTGTGTTATTTCGATTCAGTATTTTTGATTTCATATTCACATCAAAAATCGAAATATTGCTAAATAACGTATTCAACCCCCCTTCTATGTTATTCCGGACCTAACAATTGGCATCAGAGCCACTCTATTATTATACAATAGTTAAGATCGAAAAAGCTATACAATCATGATAGAGAAAACACAAACTCCAACAACAAGCAGATATGAATCAATCAGAGTTCCAATACTCAGGGCATCAGAATATCCCATATGGAAGGTGAAGATGGAAATGTTTCTGGAGGCTACAGATCCAGAGTACTTAGACAGAATCCATGATGGTCCACATAAGCCTACCAAACTTTCTGTTGTAGTTGTTGGGGAGGAACAGAAAATGATTCTAAAGGAGAAGAAAGACTACACTCTTGAAGATATCTCCTCTATTAGCAAAGATGCCAAGGTAAGGCATTTATTACATAACGCCCTTGACAATGTTATGTCTAACAGGGTCATTGGATGCAAAACTGCTAAGGAGATTTGGGATGCTTCGGAAGTCAGATGTCAAGGAACCAAAGCCATCAAAAAGAACAGGAGAACAATACTCACACAGGAGTTCGAGCACTTTGACTCAAATACTGATGAGTCATTAACAGATATATATATATGACAGATTCTTGAAATTGCTGAATGATCTGTCACTGGTAGATAAGGAGTATAATCTTGAAGACTCTAATCTGAAATTCTTGTTGGCTTTTCCTGAGAAATGGGACTTAAAGCCCACTACCATCAGAGACAATCATGATCTGGAAGACATGTCTCTTGATGAAATCTATGGAATGCTCAAAACTCATGAGCTTGAGATGGAACAAAGAAGCAAAAGGCATGGAGGCAAGTCCAAGATAATTGCTCTTAAAGCTGAGGAAAAAGCTTCTAAAGAAGTTACTGTGAAAAAGAGTCAATCCAAGGGAAAGGCTCTTATTACAAAGTCTGATACTGAGTCATCAAACTCTAATGATGACACAAACTCTGACAATCTCACAGACTCTGATAATGAGGGTAGTGATGCTGAGATGATAAAACTTGCAGCCCTGATGGTAAAAAAACTTCAAGAAGATGGCTTACAAGAACTTCAGGAAGGGAAAGAAGTTCACACGAAGAGATTCAAATTTTGAAAAGAAGAATTTCAGAAAAGCTGTGGGAAAGGAAAGCAGGTCTGGGAAAGTGGACAAGTCCAAGATCACATGCTATAATTGTGGTAAGAAAGGACATTTTGCACCTGAGTGCAAGAAAGCCAAAACTGATAAAAGTCAAGCTTACATCACAAAGAAGAAAGACTGGGCTGACACTTCAGACTCTGAAGATGAGGTGAACTATGCCTTGGTGGCAAATGCTGATAGTATCTCTGAAGCTACTGAGACCAAGGTACCTCATTCTATTCTAGCTTTTGATACTACTGATATATATGAGTTAAGACTCTTTCTTAAAAACTTGCATGTTAGCTACAGAGATCAGACTTTAGAAAATGAAAGAATAAAATCTGAAAGTCTAGACCTTAGAAAGAGAAATGACTATTTATAATTAGAATTAGTCCAGATGTTAAAAATTCAAAAAGAGAGAGATGATGCTATTATTGTTAAAACTGAATTATTGAAAAAGTATGCTTATCTTGAATCTGAACTTGCTAAAGAAAGAAACACTATTAAAACTTGGACTAACTCTGGTAAAACTACTCAGATTATCATAGAGAATGATTGTTGGAAAGAAGGTCTAGGTTACACCGTTAAAAAGAAAACTACCAACCTAGAAGCTGAGACCTCTAAACCTGTATTTACTGAAAAGGCTGCAAAACCCAAACTTAATCATATGAGGTTTGTACCAAAATCTGACACCAAAACAGGATGAAGTCAAATCAGTAAATATTAGTTTAATGTCTCAGAAATAGCTTAAACACAAGCTGAAGGAGTTCAAAAGAGTGAACAAGGTAAAGGAACCTAGGAAAAACAGAAATGGAAAGGTAGGCATCAGTAAAAGCAATAACTATATGCCTATTCTCAATGCTCCTAGGAAGAAATGTCATAACTGTGGAAATCCTAACCATCTTGCTACTTTTTGAAGGAAGAATATAAAGTTTATACCTCCTAAGTCAGGAGTTAAGAGTGGTTCAGTTAGTTTTATGCCACAGAATCCTTGTTTTCACTGTGGCAGTATTTGGCATTCTATTTATACATGCAAAGAGTATCATAATTTGTATTATGATTATTATGAACTTAAACCCTCTTTGAATAAATTCAAGATTGATTCTACATGTATAAATTCTGATAAAAAGAATGTTAGCACAAACTCTGATAAGACTTCTGCTGCAAAAGCTAACAAACTTAATAAGGTCAAAGGATCCAAGCAAGTCTGGGTCCTTAAAACTAATCATTAGTGGTCTTTTTAATTGCAGGGTAACAGGAAAAATATCCTTGTTCTGGACAGTGGATGCTCAGGACACATGACTGGAAATAAAGCCATGCTATCAGAATTTGTGGAGAAAGCTGGCCCAAGTGTTTCTTATGGAGATGGCAACATAGGAAGGACTCTGGGATATGGCAATATCAATCTTGGGAATGTCATCATTGAAACTATAGCTCTAGTCTCAGGACTCAAACATAATATACTAAGTGTGAGTCAAATCTGTGACAGAGGTTATCATGTGGATTTCTTTGAAGAACACGGTGAAGTAGTAAGCAAATCTACAGGAAAAGTTGTTCTGAAGGGATACAGGCATGGTAACATTTATGAAGCCAAGCTTTCAACAAACTCTGATGGCTCTGCAATCTGTCTGCTGAGTAGATCATCAATTGAAGAAAGCTGGGATTGGCACAAGTGACTTTCTCATCTGAATTTCAACAGCATTAATGAGCTAGTGAAGAAAGATCTTGTGAGAGGATTACCCAAATCAGTTTTTACTCCAGATGGCCTATGTGACTCATGTCAAAAGGCAAAACAAAGGAAAACTTCATTCAAAAGTAAGACTGAATCCTCAATTCTTGAGCCATATCACTTATTGCTTGTTGATTTATTTGGTCCAGTAAATATAATGTCTATTGGAAAGAAAAGATATGCTTTGGTTATTGTTGATGAATACACCAGATATACATGGGTATATTTCATGCACAAGGAAGAAGAAACTGCATCAATCATAACAGAGCATGTCAAACAACTGGACAAAGGATCTAAGCATACAGTGAAAATCATAAGGAGTGATAATGGCACTGAGTTCAAGAATGCAGTCATGGAAGAGTTTTGTAAAGAAAATGGAATAAAGCAAGAATTCTCTGCACCTGGAACTCCACAACAAAACGGAGTAGTACAGAGAAAAAATAGGAATCTCATAGAAGCTGCAAGGACCATGCTTGATGAAGCAAAGCTGCCAACTTACTTCTGGGCTGAAGCTGTGCAAGTTGCTTGTTTCACACAGAATGCTACACTCATAAACAAGAATAGTAAAACACCATATGAGATGGTGAAAAATAAGAAGCTGAACCTGAAATACTTTCATGTGTTTGGATGTAAGTGTTTTGTTCTTAAGACTCATCCAGAACAACTTTCCAAATTTGATTTAAAAGCTGATGAAGAAATCTTTGTTGGATACCCACTATCCACAAAAGCATCCAGAGTCTACAATCTAAGAACAAAAGTGGTCATGGAATCTATCCATGTGTCTTTTGATGATAAGAAGATAACAGGACTTGAAGATTTTGATGAACATGACTAGCTGAGATTTGAGAATGAAGAAATAAATGCTGATCTACAAAATTCTGATACTCTTTCAGACTCTATTATTCAATCTATACCAGTAGATCAAACAGCAGCACATGTTGAGGGGGAGCATGTGAACGATGAACCCCAATCAAGTGAAGAAACATCTGCTACTAATGATTCTTTAAACTCTGAAAGTAACAGCTCAAGGGGAGCAAACAATGATTTTGGATCTACTACTCACCACACTCAACACAATTATGAACTTGGGGAATCATCAAGATCAAATCTACCGAGACAAAGGGTATGGAGTAGAGCGCATCCCTTTGAACAGATCATTAGTGAATCGGACACGGGTGTACAGACTAGAAGAGCAACACAGAATGAATGTAATTTCGCAGGATTTTTATCTCAAATTGAACCTAAAAAGGTTGATGAAGCTCTAGATGATCCAGATTGGGTAACTGCAATGCAAGAAGAACTCAATCAGTTCGAGAGGCAGAAAGTTTGGAAGCTAGTGCCAAGACCAAAAGATAAATCTATAATTGGTACTAGATAGGTGTTTAGAAATAAATTGGATGAAAATGGTATTGTTACGAGGAACAAGGCTCGATTGGTAGCAAAGGGTTACTCTCAAGAAGAGGGAATTGATTATGATGAAACCTATGCTCCAGTTGCAAGGCTTGAAGCAATCAGGATGTTCTTAGCATTTGCTGCACACTCCAACTTTAAGGTTTTTCAGATGGATGTGAAGAGTGCATTTTTGAACGGAGATCTAGAAGAAGAAGTCTATGTTGAACAACCCCCTGGGTTCGAAGACAAGGAATTGGAAGGTTTTATGTACTTTCTCTTCAAAGCTCTCTATGGTCTCAAGCAAGCCCCTCAAACATGGTATGATACTCTTTCCAAGTTCTTACTTGAAAATGGTTTTACAAGAGGTATCATCGACAAAACTCTCTTTCATAAAAAGCATAAAAATGATATAATTCTAGTGCAAGTATATGTGGATGATATAATATTTGGTTCTACTAATGATTTGCTATGCAAGAGATTTGCTAAGCTAATGCAGAGTAAGTACGAGATGAGCACGATGGGTAAATTGTCCTTCTTCCTTGGACTTCAAGTTGTTCAGAAGCCTGATGGTATTTTCATCTGCCAATCAAAATACACAAAGGATCTTCTGAAGAAGTATGGGATGGAAGAAGCAGCTACTGCCAAGACCCCGATGCCAACTGCTGTCAAGCTTGATCAAGACAAATCTGGTAAGTCAGTTGACATCACGAAGTATCGAGGTATGATCGGCTCTCTCTTATACTTAACTGCTAGTAGATCAGATATTATGCTTGCAACTTGTTTATGTGCTAGATTCCAAGCTGATCCTAAAGAATCACATCTGATAGCCGTGAAGTGTATCTTGAGATATCTTAAGGGTACTCTGAATCTTGGAATTTGGTATCCTAAGGATATAGGTTTTGACCTGGTTGGCTATACAGACTCTGATTATGCTGGTTGCAAGATTGATCGCAAGAGTACTTCTGGAAGCTATCAGTTTCTTGGAAGGAGATTGGTATCTTGGTACAGCAAGAAGCAACACTCAGTATCTACCTCGACAGCCGAGGCAGAATACATTGCGGCAGGTAGTTGTTGTGCTCAGATCCTATGGATGAGGAATCAACTTCAGGACTATGGACTCATGTTGGACAAAATTTCAATTCTATGCGACAACACGAGTGCCATTGCCATTGCTAACAATCCAGTTCAACATACCAGGACTAAGCACATTGATATCAGGTATCCTTTCTTACGAGAGCATGTCATGAATGGAACTGTGGTATTATATTTTGTTCCCACAGATCAACAAATTGCAGATATCTTTACTAAACCACTGGATAAATCCACTTTCTCCAGGTTAGTTGGTGAACTTGGGATGTTAAATCTGTCTAATTAGTTTTGGATAATCAATAACTGCAATTTGTTATAAATTCACAGGTATTTTAAATGTCCATATTTTTAGGACTTGTGAATTTACTCTGCATCCAGTCCTCATCTTACAGTTATATCTATATTAATTGTCATGCTTATAAATGCTATCTTTTATGGTAATTAGTTAGTAAATAATTTTGTTAATTGTAGCATAATTAAATAAAATATTTTATTGACATATATCAATTAATGATATTTTGTTAATTTTATATCTATTTAATTGTGAGTTTGTCTGATTATTGTGGAATAATTCTTGAATTATTGATTGATTATTTTAAATCCACAATAATTAGAAATAATAAGTGTGTATATGTGTGTGTACATAGGCTGATAGGTTTCGGTGATAAGATGTTTTTTTTTCGACTGACAGGTTTCGGTGATAAGATGTTTTTCGGCTAAGTAGGTTGTTAGGTGAGAAATTATTGAGCGGTGTAATTTTTTCAAACATAACCTGTCACGCTCTCACCTAACCCACTAGTCCTTGAAACCTTATAAATAATGAGTTTTTGTTTGTTTTTAACATCATCATTTTTCAGATATACAGAGCATATACACACAATTGCTGACAATTTCAAGCTTTGACCGGAAAGATCTCACAATCTAGCTGGTGGTTTTTTGAGCGGATCTCATATTCGTGTTATACGCATCATCCTTTATAAAAACTAACACTTGTTGTTGAATTTCCTCAAAAGTTTTGAAAATGGCATTGCAGGGAAGCTTTTTAATTGCTAAAGTTAATCCTATTTCCATTCGGCAAATCGAAACCATTCTTGATGAGCAATTTCGGGCTTGGACACAATTTCTGAATGAACATTCATTAATTCGCCATGCTTTAGTTACACTAGTGCATCTTAACCATGATGCATTGCGTGAACTATATTGCAGTGCGGTTAACACTTCTGGACAGGACGGGTGTGCAATCACATATCGACTATTTGGTAGGTCGATTAGGGTCACTGAACGAGATGTTAATCGAATTCTTCATTTTCCTATGGAAAATCTTGTTTCTGATCCTACACCTGAACAAATTGAAATGTTCTTTCGTTTTATAAGGTACCAAGATGGCAATTTCAATACTGGTAATCTTTCTAGAACATTTCTAACCTAGTACTGGAATTTATTCTTTCACACTCTTAACCATGTTTTTTCCTCAGATAGAACAAATCAAGATCGAATACATGAATTTATTCAAAAAATAGGGTACGCGGTCGCCAATAATTTGAGGATTAATTTTGGAAAAATAGTACTTGGTCAGATCATTTTAAAGATGAAACACTTGGGAACAAGAGATGTTCAGACTCAAAATGTCAAATTCCTATATCCAAGGTTTCTACAGCTAATATTAAATGATTTTTTGAATGATGAAGACAGGGTACGCTTGGAAAATGGTCAAAAGGTGGAATGTTCTTCCATGAAAATGAATGTAATTAATTACATAAGCAAAAAGAAATATACGGATGTGCCTACAGTCCTAAATGAATATCTAAAGACTGTCCCACTTCCGTTGTTACCAACACCAGTGAGAGCAGGTATACGACAAGGTAATATTTCAATCCCTGCTATTCCAACCTCTGTATTCCCTGCTGTGTCACAGGAAATACAGTTTCTACAGCCCCTAGTGGCCATCTTACCTGACCAAGAGCATGAAATCCCGTCGACTCTAACACAGGTCGAAGAGCCCATTCTACAAATGCAAACACAAACACAACAAACTCATACACCTCAATTGTCACTTAAACGACCATCCATCAAGACTTTTGAGGGAGATAGTGCCTCAGGAGCACCACATAAGGAGTTAGTTACATCAGCCGCTCTACCTCATTCTAAACGGAATAAACCTAATGAACCTGAGGTAACGACAACTGTTAGTAAAACAATTCTTCCTTATCCAATGAGTGAAAATGTAAATGAGGTTGAATTAACGGGAGCAACTATCTTGAGTTCCATTTCACGGAACATAAGAGTGGTTGATGATCTTTCTAAAGATCAAATGCCTTCACAGGCATCCGAGGTGGAATTACCTACCTCAATAACTGCTGGTGAATCTTCCATTTTACGGAAAGATCCATCGGTAGGTGGTTCTTTTATGAACCAAGTGTCTTCACAGACATACGAGGGAAACTTGGGTTTTGTGCCATTTAATCGATTCAAGTTTAACCTCCCAGAGGGAAAATCTCTGGATCTCTTTCGAGATTTACCACTCTTTACCAGTGGTCGGCAACTCGCTTCACGCGAGGACGGAAGCTCACGAACTTTCATTGCACCATCTGTGACCTCTGAAAAAGGGGCTAGGATTATTTCATTTGCAGGTACACATATCGGTGGAAGCTCTGGAGGAGAGTTGAGGGAAACATGAACAGAACATGTAAGTGTAACCCAAACCACTAAACCGAGTGAATATAGAGTGTTGAGTGAAACACCTGCAGAACGTATGAGTGAGCAACCTACTCAACCACATGCACCAGTAACCAGAAAGGAATACAGTAGACTCCTTACACGGGTCCAAACAATGGAGAAAGAGTTGTCAAATATCTGTAAGTCCATTGCAGAAATCAAAAATTTGCAACTTATTCAAAATGATACATTCCAGGTTCAATTACGTTCCATGGCAGCCCAGTTTAGTCATGCAATCAACTCCTTGGTAAAGCCATCTTCGTCTAATTTACCAACTCCACATTCTACTACTCTGGACGATAACCCAACTGAGGGGGAGAAGGTGGATGATCAAGAAAAATCTACTAGGCGTAAGGGCAAGGAAAAGGTTGTTGACACGGAATTAACTTTATTTTGGGAAAAGAAAAGCTAATGGGAGTATTAGTGCTATGTGGCAAGGCAAACTTGAAGATATGTTCAGTCTAGAGGAATAATTGACATGCACTTGTTCAAATTTTAGAAATCTGGAAAATGTATATATATGATCAAGAATGCGCTTTAATATTGTTTATCTTTGTATTTTATTTGTATCAGTTGAGTTATCCTCTAGGTATTTGCTTGTCAAACCCTAACAATTAAATAGGGGGAGATTGTAAAGCATAATGTAATGTAATATGTAATAGAGGAAATATATAACTAACCTAAGATAAAAGATAAATAATATTAACTCTATACAGGGATCGTGAAAGTTGAAGAACATGAATCAACAAGGATCAAGTTGCTGAAAGAAGTTCATTAACATGATCAAGCCTCAGTGACAAAATAAGATGTGCAGATGATTCAGTTGAAGGGCCAAAAGATTCCAGAGATAAAGTTTATATGATTGCACAATTCTTAGCAGTGTTCTTAAAGACATGATACGAAGACCACGAGTGAATGTTAGTCGTCTGTGAACCAGACCAGTTGCACTAGGAGTCAATACTTCACAAAGGAATCAAAGTATCTAACTCAGAAAAACTGTTAAGAGAGAGCGGTGTTGATATCCTCTAGTTAGTTGGAAGCTGAATATTTAAGGATGTAAAAATAAGAGGAAAATGAATAGTATTAGAAATTACTATTCATATGAATAGTAACTGAAATTACTATTCATATGAATAGTAACCAAAATTACTATTCACATGAATAGTAACTGAAATTACTATTCACATGAATAGTAACCAAAAGTACTATGCAAGCTGGGTCCCACCTGTTTGATTTTATAACTTGTGAAAATCAAAAGTTCAGGTTTGAAAATTCGGCAACTGGCAGGTTTGAAGATTCTGCAGCAACTGACATCATCAGTTACGTATATTAGCTGCATGGTGATTTTCTAGAATCTATAAATAGGCCTGCTGCATTTCATTTCAAAACACACCTCAACACACAACTTTCTACTCTCTCTCTTACATCTTCTCTATGTAAGCTGCTAGACTGTCCATCTAGTAGGAAGCTGGCTTAGCCCGCTTTCAAGAAGTGTCGGGTAGAAGGTCCTCGTGCCTAAACTATCCTAGGAGTGTTTGATTTTTTAGCTGATCCATAAGATTAGATTGTGTAGAAAACGTCCGGGTTTTATCTATTCAAAGATATTTCCCAAACAATTGTGTTATTTCAATTCAGTATTTTTGATTTCATATTCACATCAAAAATCGAAATATTGCTAAATAACGTATTCAACCCCCCTTCTACGTTATTTCGGACCTAACAGACCCCATAAATCAGGCTCTTAGATCAGGATTTTCTATTAGAATCTTGACCCTTTAGATCAGGATTTTTGACTTGGGATCCTGATTTTATTAAATTAGGAATCCTGATCCCTCGAACGAGAAATCCTGACCTCCTAGATCAGGATTCTGGTCGAAATACGGGCTTCAAATGTAGTCTGGTCGATGGCTTTTTGACTAGGATCCTTGTCGAATTTCGATCAGGATTTTGGTCGAATTATGGGCAATTTTTACAGTCCGATCGAAGCAATTTCGATCAGGAATCCATACCCCCTAGACCAAGATTTCTGACCCCTTGGATCAGGAATTTTGACTTGGGATCCTCTCCCCTTAAATAGGGAATCTTGACACCTTAGATAAGAATTTTTGACTTGGGATCCTATCTTATTAAATCAGGAATCCTGACCCCTTAGATCAGGATTTTTGACTTGGGATCCTTATTCTATTATATAAGGAATCCTGACCCCTTGGACCAGGAATCCTAACCTCTTAGATTAGGATTCTAGTCAAATTATGGGCCATCTTTACAGTCTGATTGAAGCAATTTCGATCAGGAATCCTGACCCCTAGTTCATGATTTTTGACTTGTAATCCTGTCCCCGTAAATCAGGAATCCTGACCCTTTAGATCAGAATTTTTGACTTGGGATCCTGTTCTCTTAAATCAGGAATCCTGACCCCTTAGATCAGGATTTTGACTTGAGATCCTGATTCTATTAGATCAGGAATCCTGACCCCTCGGATCAGGAATCTTGACCTTTTAGATCAGGATTCTGGTCAAATTATGACCATTTTTTTCACTATACGAAGGCTTTTCGATCAAGAATCCTGATCTATTTGGACCAGGATCCCGGTCAAATTAAGCCACTTAGACCCCAGGTCGAAGGATTTCAATCTGAATCCATACTCCTTAGACCGTGACTCACAACCCTCAGATCTGAATCCACAATCCTTAGATCTGGACTGATATTGAATTATGGTTTCGGTTGGCACCTAACTTGAAGGGTTTTCGGCCTGGGTTGAGGTCAACCATTACTAATGTTTATCTTTTAAATTGATCATTGTGCTAGCCCATAGCATTATATAAAGCATGAATATATTAATAACTATTTACTTGTTGCTCCGATTTGATCTTGTAATAAATCAAAACGAATCTCGTTGTGAAATCTAACTCTTTACGATATTTTGCCGCTTATTGCTCGCATTCTTCGAGACTTCAATTATATGGAACGTGGCCTCCTCGAGCCTTCAGTTGAATGGAACATAGCTTTTACAAGCCTTCATTTAAACGGAACGTGGCCTCCACGAGCCTTCAGTTGGATGGGTTGGGGCCTCCACGAGCCTTTAATTGGACGGAACGTGGCCTTTTCGAGCCTTTGGTTCCATAGAGCTAAAAGCTCATGGTTTCATCAAACCTTTTCAATATTTAGTCTAATGAAGTAATATGTCCTACTCGGATGCTCAAATATGATAAATCTTGGGGTTTGAGGTGTGCCATGTCTAGGCACCTCATTTCTTTCAAACTTTTCCTACTTGTAAGATCCTCATCCTAAAATGCTCTTAGTTCAATACAACCCTTCCCAATTATGGATTAGCTTTTCTTTTTATCAAATATGGATGTCTCGGTCTTCCTGAGAACTAATTTCCCTTGTAGAAATAATATTAAATTCATTCTTAAGTTATAGTAAAAGGAAGTTCGTTTGGTATTCATCTTTCTTTGTATTGGCTTCACTTCTGACTTCATCAACTAAGTCTAAAGTGAGCCTTATGCCTTCTTCATTTTTCTCAAGATCATAAGCCTCAACCCTCGGGGATACATGAGAAATCTCAAGGGGCACCACAGCTTCGGCTCTATAAGGCACCAGCAACAGGGTAACTCCGGTAGTTACTTTGCAAGTGGTACGATACTTTCCAAAATCCTCATTAATAGACTATCATCCATTATTTGTAACTAGGATATTTGAAAAGTCCATGCCTGTATATCACATTTCCCATAGGGATTGTGTCACTTGCTTGGTGGTTATCTTGACTAAATGTTTAGCCTCAATCCACTTAGTAAGGTAGTCAATTGTTATTATTAGGAACTTCCTATGGGCACTTGCCACTGGGAATGAACCAAGAACACTTATTCCCCACATTGTCAATAGAATGGGGGAATTGATGGATGTAAACATTTCAGGGGATTTCCTACAATAGGTGTGTATATCTGGCATCGATCGCACATAATTCTTGGCATCAGCCATCTTGTCTAGCCGGTAGTATCTAAATTTTTTCATGTAATGGGCAAGGGCCTTGCCCCCCCGAGTACTAACCACAGATTTCCTCATGAATTTATTTTAAGGCTATCTATGCTTCTTGAGCCCTTAGTGTTCTTAGTAACAACTTTCGTGCCTCCAAGGCATTATCGGGTAACCAACCGATTTTCTGGTGAGCCTTTATAGAATCTATCCAACAGCTTTCCAAAATACTACAGTTGTTATCAGCTTTTCCATCAATGCCTCGAGTCTTCAAGCCTCAAGGCTTAGAAATAAATACTTTTTACATAGTTCTCTATCTCTGAGGTGACAAACTTAGATAGGACATCGGTATTAACATTTTCCTCCTCTGGATGTACTTCACGTAACACTCATTATACTAAGTCAAGATTCATTGCCATTATTTTATCCCTCGCTTCGAATTCACCATTCACTTGTGGTTTTTGAGTCTCCATAGACTTTAAGGTTTTTGACCCTCGGGCCTCCGGCCAAGCCAAGTTTGGTTTTCAAGGCTTTGTTTATCATTGGAAAATTCAACCTCAGGGCATACTTAGTCATGAACCTATCGGGGTATGTTCTCACTTAATTTTGTTTTTGATGCCCCATCAAAATAAAGCATCCAATACTCTTTGAGTACCCCTTCTGGAACTTTCTTCTCTAATTCATTGCCCTCTTGGGGTACTACCTCCTGCCCCCCGACTTCTTCGTTTTAAATGGTGCATTCAACCACGAAATCAGTGAGTGATTGGGGATTTATTGTGCCTTAACACCTCAAACACCTCATGAGAATGCTCGATGTGATGTGCCTTATCGAGGCTCTTGATTCACATGTCATTTACATGGACTTCTATAGTCTTCCCAATAAGATGCTCAAAAATCTTATTCAAAAATCTTCCATATGTTGTGTTAGGAATAATTCATGAGTTGTGATGTTAAGAATAGAATTTGCACATACTTCTTGTATATCCTGATCTTATAAAGGATTTAGCACTTTGTATAGGATATATGTGTTAGACAGTAAACTGTAGAGTTAAGTCAGGAACAGTGTGTCAAGGACTACATTTCAGGAACTGTGAGCAGATCCTGATACGACAAGATAGATACTGATGGATGTCGAGTCCTGATGCAAGGTGAAATCCTGATATCAATCAAACTACTGATGATGTCATTACGGATGCTATAGAAACTGGAAAGTGCTATTAAATAGGATCGTTGTTTTGAAGAACAAGCAGGAAGGTATCATAAAGGAAAGAGTTTACTATTGATGGAAACTATCAACTGGACGGCAGAACATTGTCATGTATAGATCATAACTTTATGTTATTAGTTGATAGGTAGCATTATAAATACACTCTCTATATCATTGTAAAAAGCGTTCGTGAGTTCATGAATTTGAGCTTAGTATAAGGTTTGTATTCGAGAGTTCGAAACAAACAGAGAGAGATTTGTATTGAGAGTAGCTGCTAAAGGTATTGTACACCTTTGGTAGAGTTTGTATTTGATCTTATTTAATACAAACAAGGTTGATTCATTCGTTTGTTCTTGTTTATCTAATTAAGCAAAAATCAGACACGATTACATAACTTGTATTCAACCCCCCCCATTCTACAAGTTATTCGAGTTAACAATTGGTATCAGAGCAGGTTGATTTCGAATAATCATAAAGATCTTCAATCATGTCTGGTTACAAGGATGGTAATACTAAGATCCCTATGCTCAAGAGAAACGAATACACTCTATGAGAAGTAAAGATGTTGCATCACCTAGAAGCAACAGATCCTGATTATCTTGACAGAATAAGAAATGGGCCTTTTGTTCAAACAAGGGTTGTTGCTCAAGCAACTATCGAAGGAAAAGTTGTTCCAGAGCACACGGCAGAGAAGCCTAAATCTGAATGGTCAGATAAGGACAAGGAGAATGTTCTTAAGGATGCTAAAGTGAGAAACATATTATTAAACAGTCTTGATTCTGTCCTCACTAACTATGTTCTCTCTTGTAAGACTACTAAGGAGATATGAGACAATCTAAAGGTTCACTGTGAAGGAACAAAACCTATCAGGAATAATATGAGGACAGTTCTCATACAACAGTATGAGTACTTTGAATCCAAGTCTGGTGAGTCACTTACTAATACCTTTGATAGGTTTACTAAACTCATCAATGAGATGTCCATGCACGGCAAATATTATGACTTGGAGGATATGAATACTAAGTTCATGAAAGCCTTGCCTGATTTCTACAATGAGAAGATATTTGCAATTGAGGAAGCTAATGATCTGGATAAAATATCATTAGAGGCAGTCTATGGAAAACTTAAGGCTTATGAACTTGACAGACAGCAGAAAAAGAGCAGGAGTGAAGGAAAGATGAAAACTGTTGCACTCACTGCTCAATCTGAATCAAAGAAGCTTCTAGAGGAAAAGTCTGAATCTATTGAAAGAGACTCAAGGAAGAAAAAGAGCAAAGAAAGTTCTGAGTCAGAGACTGCAGATACAGACTCTGACAAAAGTGATCTGAATCAGAGATGCAGGAACTCTTTGCTATGTTTGCTAAAGCTTTCAAGAAAGGAAGATTCAACAAGAGAAGATTTAGCAAAGGATCTTTTCAAAAGAAAGAGGAGAAGAAGAGTGACAAAGGCAAAAGTACAATTGTCAAGATTGATAAGGCCAAGATCAAGTGCTTTAACTGCAGCGAGCTTGGACACTTTGCAAGTGAGTGTAAGAAGCCTAGGAATTCAGGAAAAGTTAATGCACTCATGGTCACAGAGAAGGATTGGGCAGACTCCAGTGATTATGAAGATGAATTGGATTATGATAACATTGCTTTGATGGCAAATGCTTCAGACAAGCCTGGATCTCCAAAGAAAACTTCTTCATCTTCTGTCAAGGTATCTCTTTACTCTTTTGATTCGTTTGATAGCTTAGATTTTAATGATATTAGAACTATCCATGCTGAGTTTAAGAATCTTATGACTAATTTCAGAATTCTTACTAGTGAAAAAGATGATCTTAAGATTAAAAATGATGAATTAGTTGGTAGAAATAATATTCTTGAATCTGAGTTAATTCAAATGGAACATAATAGGTTAAGTTCTGATAAAGCTAAGCATGATTATAGTGTTATTCTTGAGGTTTATGACTATGTCAGAAAAGAACTAGAGGAAGAGAGAGAAAGGTTTCACATGTGGAATACATCTTGCAAAAAGACTCAGGACATTATCAATAATTAGATACATGGTAAGGTTTATGCCTTAGGTTTTGAGAAGGATAAAAGTGAAACTCCTATAGCTGTTGTCCTGAATGATAATAGTAAAGTAGAAGCTAGCACATCTAAATCTGAAGGTAAGAAAAAAATTTCTGAACCGAATCATGTTAAATTTGTTGATTCAAATGGTACCCCAGTTGTACACAAGAGAATTAACAATAATAGTTCAGATGAGAAAGTGTTAGAAAAACCTAAGAATGTCAACATAGGCTTTGTGTCTAAGTCTCAGCTGAAACAGAAACTAGAAAGTCTTTCAGAGTCTAGCAAGATCAAGAGAAATATGATTGGAAAAGAAGGTATTAACAAAGAGAATAATTACAAGAACGTACCTGATGCACCTAGGAAGAAATGATATAAGTGTGGAAATCATAATCATTTGGCCCTAGACTGCAATCAAAAACCTTCTTGGAAAACTGAGTCCAGATTCCCCAAGACTCAGAAAATTCAATACGAACCACAAAAAGCTTGTTATCATTGTGGTAGTTTACTTCATTCCATCTATATGTGTAAAGAATATCATGAACTGTATTATGACTATTATTCTTTGAAATCTGAAACTCCTAGTCACAAACAGTTTGTGAAATCAGAGTCTAAGGTTAACTCTGTAACAAGTAAATCCAAAGCAAAATCTTCTAAGCTTGTTGTTTCTAAATCTAGTAAGAAAGGATCCAATAAAAGTTGGGTCCTAAAAATTTCTAACTAGTTATTTTTTTTGTTTGCAGGGCACAGGAAAGAAGCATTCAATTATCTTGGATAGTGGATGCTCTAGACATATGACTGGAAAGAAGTCCCTGCTTACAAAGTTTGAGAGGAAAGCTGGCCTAGTAATATCTTTTAGAGATGACAACAAAGGAGAAACTCTGGGATATGGCTCAATTGTTTTGGGGAATGTCATCATAGAAAACGTAGCACCGGTTGAAGGCTTGAAACTCACACTTTTAAGCATAAGTCAACTGGGTGATAAAGGTTACCAATCAATCTTCGACAGAGAATGATGCAAAATCTTGAATATGAAGAATGGAGACATTGTTCTAACTGGTCAGAGACATGGTAACATTTATGAAGCCAGCTTTAGTGATACATCTAAAGAAATTGTTAGATGTCTCTACAGTAAGGCAACAAATGAAGAAAGCTGGAATTGGCACAAGAAGCTCTCACATCTCAACTTCAAGAAGCTTAATCAACTTGTTAAGCACAATCTAGTGAGAGGCCTACCTCAGGCAAATTATGTGCAATATGGACTTTGTGATGCTTGTCAACTTGGTAAACAGAAAAGAACCACTTTCAAGAGCAAGACAGAAAATTCAATTACTGAACCATTTCACATGCTGCATCTTGATCTATTTGGTCCAGTAAACATTATCTCTATCAGCAAGAAAAGATATGCTCTAGTTATAGTGGATGACTACACAAGGTTCACATGGGTATTCTTTCTACATAAAAAGGATGAAGCTCCTCAGCAAATCATTGATCTTGTCAAGAATATTCTGAATAGCTCTGAGTACAAAGTCAAAGTACTTAGGAGTGACAATGGAACAGAATTCAAGAATTCTAAAATGGAGGAGTATTGTGCAGATAATGGAATCACTCAACAGTTTTCTGCACCTGGAACACCTCAGTAGAATGGTGTAGCAGAAAGAAAGAATTCTACAATAGAGGAGTATTGTGCAGACCATGCTTGCAGATGCAAAGCTTCCAACCTATTTCTGGGCGGAAGCTATTAACACTGCATGTTTTACTCAAAATTGTACCTTGATAAATAGTCATGGTAAGACTCCTTATGAGATGATCAAAGGAAAGAAACCAAGTGTGAAATATTTTCACATCTTTGGATGCAAATGCTATGTCCTGAAAGTTCATCCAGAACAACTTGGAAAATTTGAAGCCAAATCGGATGAAGGAATCTTTCTAGGATATTCTGCATCAAAGGCCTTCAAAGTTTATAATCTCAGAACTCATACTGTTATGGAATCAATTCATGTTGCTTTGTTGATAAGAAGTTTGGAATTTTGCAAACTGATGAAAGCCATGACAATTATGAATTTGAAAATCTTAAGGATTCTGAGACACTCTCCAGTGATGATGAAAGTTCTCAAATTGAAATCTCTATTGCTTCTCAAAGGAATGCTACTGTTGAGGGGAGCAAGTTAATCGAGGAAAACACAGTGCTCATCAGGAGCAGACTAGTCATTCAGAGTCTACTCCATCAGGAATTGATCCTTCAGAGACTAGTGAAGGAAGATCAGAGACTAGCAGCAGTATGGATTCTACTGATTCTACTAATCAAGGGGGAGCTTTTGAAGGCAGAGAAAGTTCTTCTACAAGAGATACCACTAACTTAGGGGGAGAATCTAGCAGGAGTAATCTACCACTTGTTAGAAGATGGACAAGGGATCACACTGAAGATTTAATTATTGGTGATCCAAATAGTGGTGTTCGAACTAGAAGATCAATTCAAAATGAATGCTTGTACAGTTGTTTTCTCTCAAAGAATGAACCTAAGAAGGTTGAAGAAGCCTTACAGGATCCTGATTGGGTAATTGCAATGCAGAAAGAATTAAATGAGTTTGAGAGGAACAAAGTCTGGAAACTGGTACCAAGACCTAAAGATAGATCTATTGTTGGTGCAAAATGGGTTTTCAGAAACAAGCTAGATGAATCTGGTATGAATGTAAGAAACAAGGCAAGACTGGTGGCCAAGGGTTACTCTCAGGAAGAAGGCATTGATTATGATGAAACCTTTGTACCTGTAGCAAGATTGGAAGCAATCAAGATGTTTCTTGCATTTACAGCTCATTCAAAGTTCAAGGTATACCAGATGGATGTAAAGAGTGCTTTTTTAAATGGCAAGCTTGATGAGGAAGTATATGTGGAGCAACCACCTGGTTTTGTTGATCCAAAGTTTCCAAATCATGTCTACAAACTTGACAAGGTACTCTATGGACTAAAGTAGGCACCAAGAGCATGATATGAGACTTTGTCTAAATTTCTTCTTGAAAATGGTTTCACAAGAGGTACAATTGACAAAACTCTATTCTTTTGAAAGATTAAAGGTGAATTGCTTTTAGTTCAAGTTTATGTTGATGACATTATATTTGGTTTTACTAATGAAAAGTTATGTGCTAAGTTTAGCAAGCTTATGCAGTCTAAGTATCAGATGAGCATGATGGGTGAACTAAATTACTTTTTAGGCTTGCAGGTCAAACAGACTGAGACTGGTATTTTCATTAATCAGTCAAAGTATATCAAAGATCTTTTAAAAAGGTTTGACTTTCAAGATTGTTCAGTTGCAAAAACACCCATGGCAACAGCCACTAAGCTAGACTCTGATCCTAAGGGAAAGAGTGTTGATAACACTAGATATAGAGGCGTGATAGGTTCATTATTATACTTAACTGCAAGTAGACCAGATATAATGTTTTCTACCTCTTTATGTGCTAGATTCCAAAGTGATCCTAAGGAATCTCAATTAATTGCTATGAAGAGAATTTTTAGATATCTCAAGGGAACTCCAAATCTTGGTTTGTGGTATCCTAGAGAATCTGATTTCTCCCTAATTGGCTATTCAGACTCTGATTATGCAGGGTGTAAAATAGGTAGGAAAAGCACTCCAGGTACATGTCAATTCTTGGGAAACAGATTGATTTCTTGGGGAAGCAAGAGGCAACAATCAGTTTCAACCTCAACTGCAGAAGCTGAGTACATTGCAGCAGGCAGTTGTTGTGCACAGCTCCTTTGGATAAGAAATCAGTTGATGGATTATGGTATGACACTTAGTAATATTCCTATGTTTTGTAATAATACTAGTGCTATCAAAATTACAGAAAATCCAGTTCAACATTTGAGGACTAAGCACATTGACGTCAGGTATCATTTTATTAGAGAACATATTGAGAATGGTACTGTGGAACTTCATTTTGTTCCTACTGACAAACAGCTTGCAGATATTCTAACTAAACCACTTGGTGAGGCTACATTCATTAGATTGGTTAGTGAGTTAGGAATGTTAAATCTCTAGATCTTTAACATCTGCATAAGTAGCAAGGTATGTTGTTTCAGCTTATAGACTTGATATCTTTGTCAGGATCTATATTTGATAGTTAAATGCTTAAGCTGTAACATTTTACTTTGATAAATTACAGTATGATAGACTTGATAATAATCATCAGGATCAGGATTGCTATCAGGATGCTGATGTCATCAGGATTTCTGTGTCAGTATTAGGATTGTGAAAATTGTTTAGTCTGTGAATTAATGTTTCAAATTCTGAAGTTTAATTTATTCAGTGGTCTAATTCTGAATTTTGTTAACTCTATGCTAGCAAGTTTTAACACATGCATACTGATAATTTATACTTTATCATTCTAATAAATAAGGCTTAATGGCCTTTTAGCCCTCAAAGTTTTCACTGATATACCCATCAGTCCTCAATATTTCAAAACGTTCCTTTTAACCCTCGAAGTATCCATAAAGGTCCTAATAACCCTTAAACCGGCATAGAAAATAAAAAATAAAAAAATGTTATAATTCGGATGGGCAAAAGAGACATTTCACAAACCGATACCGAGGGTTAAAAGGTATACTTTAGATACTTTGGGGGTTAAAAGGTATACTTTAGGTATATATGGCTTTCTCGTGTTTGAATATGCCATTAATTTGTACACTTTTACTCTTTACTGACTATGTGCCATTAGCATCCTATATTGTGTAATGACCGAAACAAGTTAATTAATTTCCAAGTTCTACAGGACTTGATTACGTTGTTAAGAGATATAAGTGATGGTGTGATGCTAATACTTACAAAGAATATAGAGATATATATGGCATGCTTTTTAGTTGAACAATTTGACCACTGACAGAGATATACCTGGCATGCTTTTCAGTTAAATACTTGATTAAGAAACCTGTCAAGTACTTGCCATATTGCAAATCTTTTTGCAGTCGCTTCATTCTCTATATGACCCTTCTCTTTTCTCCATATATTTGGGATGATAAACTAAAAATAAATAAATGATGGTTTTACTCAGCTTCTGGCCGACTATGCACCACATTCTGTAAATTACATTCTCCAACTATTGGAGTTGCGCCATTGTGCGGGCTGTCATTTTTACCGTGCAGAAAGTCGAGGGAAGTCTTGGGATTCAGAAGGGAACCACATAAAAGATGTAAGGCTTCAATATTTTTACAGCACATGTCTTACTTCTATATTCAAATCTGCTGTATCGTAATCTCTTAGACTTCTAGTGTATTTCAGAGTCCTAACCTTTCTGTTATATTACAGGCTTCTTTAGGACCTCCATTTGGACTTGTTCAAGGATTGCTCGAACCCCAGGGAACCATATTTAACAAACTTCCCATGGAAGACTGTCCAACGATAAGAAGAGGTTCAGTTGCATGGGTTGGTTCAGGTCCAGAATTCTTTATAAGCCTAGCCAATCACGAAGAATGGAGAAAGGCATACACTGTTTTTGGTATTGTACTTCCTGAAGACATGGCAGTTGCAGAGAAAATAACCGAGCTTCCCACAAAAGCAGATGTGTGGAACAATATTAACGTTTCAGTCCTGGAAAAACCTGTACCCTTACGGTTAAAAAGAATAAAAACGAGTAGCGGGGATCGAAAACTTAATAAAAAAGCAGGAAGTTAAGTGAATTGGTTTGTAGCTCCTGCATTATATACGAGGGTTGTAGTTGGATTCATGGTAAATGTTGAAAGCCTTTATAATCTAAAGATGCACATTTTTTTGTACCGGTTTTCCAACATTGGATGCAAAGCCGCCTTCTAATTTATACGCCGATGTTCCAATTTTTTCGATATTACAAGTATCCAGATTAGAAATACAAGTAGTAGATGTGTAGACGGAACTGAGAAGGCGTCAAACATAGTGTACTCGGCTTTTTGAGTTTAAAGAAACACTAGTGTAACACATCAAGCCCGTTTAGGTGAGTTTAAATAAAAAGTTTACGACTTAAGGAGGGACGTTAAGACACAAAATTACAACCAGCATCATGTATACGATCCATGTGGATAGAGTATTGCAAGTGTGTAGCAACTACCACCGATGAAGTAGCGAGTCAATGGGAAACATGTATCACATCTATCCATCCATCCACATTCCACCTACCCCAGAGCCCAACTGCAACCCATCCCCTCAATCTACCCCACCCCCACCACAATTACAGGCCCATCAAACACAAAACCATGCCTACAAAGTTATACCTTTTAACCCCCAAAGTATCTAATGTATACCTTTTAACCCCCAAAGTATCTAAAGTATACCTTTTAACCCTCAGTATCGATTTGTGAAATGTCTGTTTTGCCCATCCGAGTTATACCATTTTTTTATTTTTTATTTTTTGTACCGGTTTAAGGGTTATTAGGACCTTTATGGATACTTTGAGGGTTAAAAGGAACGTTTTGAAATATTGAGGGCTGATGGGTATATCAGTGGAAACTTTGAGGGTTAAAAGGTCATTAAGCCAATAAATAAACAATAAACAAGTAGATAACAAGAAAACTTGTAATTTCATTAATCAAAAGCATTACATACATGGAAATGAAATTCAAACTTCTTTTATCTAACTTCTACTGATAATCCTATTCTTGTCTAATGTTATGGCTATTGGATCTTTCTTCTTTCATGCATCTAAGATATAGGACGAGGAGCATGCCAAAATCCATTTGGGGATTTGAACAGTCCATCTGCTCTTGGATTTCTTCTCAGGATGACTTGAATGAGAGCAGCTGGTACAACCCCATGTTTATTGAGGACTGATGGATAAATGAATAGCATCTCCATCAAGATCAACCCCAGACTCTTCACCAAATTCTTCATCCTCAAGGTGTGAAGAGATTAGAGGAGGATTTTGTTCAACTGGTAGATGTTTTAGAGGAGGTTTTTGGACATC
The DNA here is from genome assembly GCA_036435485.1 of Saposhnikovia divaricata. Classification (NCBI taxonomy): domain Eukaryota; kingdom Viridiplantae; phylum Streptophyta; class Magnoliopsida; order Apiales; family Apiaceae; genus Saposhnikovia; species Saposhnikovia divaricata. Next base: position 130,089,361 of record CM071597.1, read on the forward strand.
ATTTGGGTTGATACCAACCATATTTAACTCGATGAGGAAAATCATCTCTTTTAAGAGATAGTCCACTTGCTCCTGATCATCAAGAGCATAGAACTCCTCAGAGGAAATGAACCAAAAGTTATGATTCATATGAATATTTTGGTTGAAAGCCATTAGGAAAGGAGTGGTTTACAGGGAAAAAATTGGAAGGTTTTTGGAGTGAAGAATGGCATAAGACATCAGTTGGAGTTATAGAAAGATGTGAGAAGCTGAACAGTCGCTTGGAGATTATCAATGCAGTCAGTCATTATTATTACGCGTGACTGCATTTCTTTTATTTTCAAGAAATGTTAAACGTATCTAACCAATTGATATTGTTCAGATTATTGTTTATTTCTTTTTCAGATAAAAGAAAATGCCATGTGGAACTCCATTTAGTCTCTGGAATCAGGATTATATTGATCAGGAATTAGAAGTGTGATCATGTCAGGATTTTTGATTATTACTATTTAGAAATCACATTGAAATTTGTGATTATCTTGATGAGAAGATCACATCAGGAGAAGGAAACTGATCAGTATTGATTTTTATCTTGATTATACCCTGATTTATTTAATTGAAATCAATTTTAGATTTTATTTTCCAAAAATCGTGGGTAACTACATTTTTCGGGGATTGACACCTGTCAACCTACGTGACAACGTGGGATAGTGGGTCTGAAGGATTTTTGAAATATACTTGTTTTGAAACACTAATTGTTTATTGCTTTCTCTAAATTCATATTTTCTAAAGCAAAAACATTCTCGAGTTCTCAAAATCACTAATAAATTTCAAGATTTCTCAAGTTCTCTACAGATCAAAATGGCAGCTCAAAGAAGACTACCTAAATCAGTAGCTTTCAAGTTTGGTGACTTTGATTTTATGATGAACAATAGCTATCACCAACACGGAAGGGGTGTCAACTGATTTTCACCCAATTATGGACTTTTGGGCGAAAGGACCATTAAGTTATGCCTTGACAGCATCTCCACTGATTAATCAAGCTGCTGTTTCACAAGCTTGGGAGAATGTTGAGGTAATTGACTCTGTTCAGAGTCAATCAGATTTGGTAGAGAACACTGTGTTTCTTCTTATGTACAGCAAAAGAGAATTTTCTCTGACATTACAAAGAAGGACAGTGAAAAGAATCTAGATGATATACCTGTAATACACTATCCACAACATGTTCAGGTACTTCTAAGAACTCATCTTCCTACTATCTATAATTCTTCTTTCTTCTGTGGTGAAATGACTCAGGAATCTCATTTAGTGGAGAACCCCCCTGTGTCTACCCAAGTAACCGAAAACATTATAGTCTCTGAAACGATTCAAGAACCAAATTTTGATCCACATCCTATTGTTTCAAAGAAACCAACCTCTGGTGTTTCTCAAAAGACATCAGTTGTAAAGATGAGAAGATTTATTATTTCAAGTAGTAGTTCTAGTGAAGATGATTATAATATATCTCTTGCTGAGAGAGCAGAATTGAAGGCTGCAATTCAAATTTCTAAGCTAGGACAAAGAGATGAAGCACCTAGTCACAGCCAGGCTGAAGTCTCCCAAAAGGCTTTAGTACTTAAAAAGGGAAAATAGTTATTGGATACTGTCTCTCAAAAGACTGTGTCTATTGAAAAACGATCTCATCCCAAGATCACTTCTGTGTCTACACCTCTTGAGTCTTCTCAAGATAAATTTGTTACTCACTATACCAGGAGAACAAGGAGAAAGATTCATTTGTCACCTACACACACAGAGTCTAGTCCAACTAACATTATGCAGGTCTGTATAAATAAAACTGTATTCAAGTCAGCAGTGGACAAGAGAGATCTTGATATTGATTCTTCATGGGAAACAACATTGACATACAGACTGGCTATGAAGGTTATTTCTGTAAAAGTAAAGCTTTCCAGGCCTGTTCTACAATTTTTGGTTGAAAGAGTTACAAGACTTTCATTTCCTGAAGAATATGGACTTCTACATCAAAGACTTGACTTAATGAAGATGCATTTTTATGTATCTGTCAGAAAGGAATTAAGCAAGTCATTTGGACTTTCTAAGCATGGTGCACTTCGATCACTTCATACATATTTGTTTCACAAAGATTTCATTGTTGAAGATGCTTTAGCTAAAGGTGAAAAAAAGGAGGTAGTAGATATTGGAATGCAGTCAACAGGAGATACTATTGCACCAGTGGTGATAGGATAGATCAGATCACAGTCACTACAACACAAGAACCTTTAGTCAGAGGTTGGATGACTCAGGAACTGTGATTGCTGATGATGAAAGGTCTTCTGTGATGATTGAAACTAAAAGTGAGATACCCTATGATATGGGAGGAACGACTTTGATTGATTTTCCTAAAGATCAAAAAAATTATGTCCAGTCAGAGTCTATCCAGCTTGAGGGTGTGTCTCAGTAAACAACAATTGAAAACGGTAACACACAACTGTAATGTCTAATGAAGTATTACTGAAGGCATTAAAGTCTAGTGTAGAACCTGAAATTGGTATACTGGAGCCTGTAGTCTCCAGAAAGACAGTAGATGATTGTGAGAGTTCAGAGACTATGGCAGCTCACTCCATTGAGAAAACCTCAAGCCCCTTGCCATATGAGGAACCCTCTCTCCATGTGAGTTCAGGTATAAAAACTTCTTCTAACCCCTATTTTTCTATAGGTCATGAGAGCACTTATCCAAAATTTAAGTGATACACTTGAAAAGATGGACATTGATCCACAAACAGAGAGACTGACTCCTGACCAGGCAAAAGGAGAGGTAGAAAGAGTGTTGACTTTAGATAGTCAAAGTGAGAATGAGGGTATGGATGATCAACTCCATAGTGATGGAGAGAAAATTAGGAAACCACCATCATTTGATTTCTGGGAGAGAAAACCTGACTCTTGGTCTGACAATCTTGGTATGGATGCTGGTACTTATTCTTTTATCAAGATGTATGAGAAGAATGACTTAGCAAAGCACAATGCAAAGCTAAGACAATCTTTTACTTCACATGTACCAGAAGAACTTCCTAATGATCCTAGTATTCCTTTGTATGTACTTCCAATATCAGCTAGAATTGAGACATCAACTGTATCTGGTCACTCTCAGGAGGAGTCAGGATTTGTAGATGTTATTACACAGAATACTGGTGAAGGATAGGATGATCATATTTTAGCTTCAGATCAGAAAGGCGAAGATGTTTGTAATTCTACTTAAGTATTATTACTTGAATATCATTCTACTTTAGTAGATCTTGCTACACATGCAACTTCTTCTACAAAAATTGCTGATAAAGTTCTTTCTGCATTTGAGTCTGAACATACAACAAGCACTTCCAACATTGAAGTTAATTCTGATGTTCTAAATGATATTCAGATTTGAGAATTGCTATTCAATCAAGACTTCAAATACTTGAAGATAACCAAGTCACTATTATGGAAAATCAAGCAGTTTTGATGAATCTCTTTTGTTCTGTTACTGAATCTCTTGGAATTAATGTTGTTGATGTCAAAAGGGGGGATATAAAGATAATTCAGAGACAACAACAACAGACTGGGGGAGATAAAGGAAGAACTAAGGGTGACAGAGGTGAATCTCAACAGGGAAGTGGTAAACGAAAAGAAGCATCAAAATAGTTGAATTCTTTCTTCTAAGTACTAGATACTATGTCTACATCTGAAGAAGGAGGTACTTAACTTCATGATCTGAAATTCATAAATTCTATTCTGGTTGTATTGTTATATGTTTTGACATCTACAACTTAGATTTATGCTTCAGATTTTAAAGCATAAATAGGGGGAGATTGTTAGGAATAATTCATGAGTTGTGATGTTAAGAATAAAATTTGCACATACTTCTTGTATATCCTGATCGTATAAAGGATTTAGCACTTTGTATAGGATATATGTGTTAGACAGTAAACTGTAGAGTTAAGTCAGGAACAGTGTGTCAAGGACTACATTTCAGGAACTGTGAGCGGATCCTGATACGACAAGACAGATACTGATGGATGTCGAGTCCTGATGCAAGGTGAAATCCTGATATCAGTCATACTACAGATGATGTCATTACGGATGCTACAGAAACTGGAAAGTGCTATAAAACAGGATCGTTGTTTTGAAGAACAAGCAGGAAGGTATCATAAAGGAAAGAGTTTACTATTGATGGAAACTATCAACTGGATGACAGAACATTATCATGTATAGATCATAACTTTCTGTTATTAGTTGATAGGTAGCATTATAAATACTCTCTCTATATCATTGTAAAAAGCGTTCGTGAGTTCATGAATTTGAGCTTAGTATAAGGTTTGTATTCGAGAGTTTGAAACAAACAGAGAGAGATTTGTATTGAGAGCAGCTGCTAAAGGTATTGTACACCTTTGGTAGAGTTTGTATTTGATCTTATTTAATACAGACAAGGTTGATTCATTCGTTTGTTCTTGTTTATCTAATTAAGCAAAAATCAGACACGATTACATAACTTGTATTCAACTGTCCCTTTTACAAGTTATTCGAGTTAACATGTTGCCCCTATAGGACGTCACCTTTATGCACTTTGATTTGGTTGTAACCACTGAATTTTAGAATTTCATGGCCAGCTATTTCATTGGCCAGTTTATCGTTCCTTGGTAGGGGAAAGTATACACATCCTTCATTTTCTATTGGCCTTTCTGCATCTCGAAAGCAATGTTTCTTTTCTTCTATTATATCGTCTCCCTATTCGGGTGGACATTTAGTTTGTGTAATCAATTGGGGATAGACCCCTGGCATTTCAGCTACTGTCCAAGCAAACACAACACCGTTCTCTTGTGTAAATCATCCAATTTGCCCTTCAAGGGTTCATTCAACAATGCCCCACGTATATAACCTTTCAGGTTCTTTAGGAACTAAGGGAATGGGGGCCAAGTCCTCGATGGGCTTTCCTCTTTATTTCTCATCTTCTTGGACATCCATGTCTTCAATCAGGAGGACTTGCCCCTGACTCCATCAAGCCTAAAAATGGCTATATAGAAACTCTTTGTAATTTTCTGATCTCCCTTCTCTACATCAAATCCATTCCTTGTAGGAAGTTTGATCTTCCGGTCATAGCTTGAGGTAACCGCTTTAAAGGCATGCATGCCTGTCCTGCCAAGGATCGCATTTTAAGAGGAAGTTGCTTTAACCACCAAAAGGTTCAACATCTGAGTGTCCACATTAGGCTCTTATCCTATTATCATAGACAACGGAATAGTTCCTCCAACTCTCGACTCAACTCCATTGAACCTACAGATGGGCATGTTGGAGGAGGTCAATTGAGAATCATTGTATCCTATCTTAAAAAATGCAACATGAAACAAGATATCCACCGAAGTTCCATTGTCTACCAAGACTCCTTTCACTTGCGAGTTTCCTATCACAGGTGTTATGACCAATAGGTCGTCATGGAGGCACTTCACCCCTTCCAAGTCAGTATCATCAAAGGCAATTGTCACTTCGTATTTCCTTGCTATGAAGCTTTTCCTATAATGTGCATAACTTCTCAAGCGTATTCTTTAGAGAGTTCCTTGTATTCCCGACCACTATCGGGCCTTCAAAAATCATGTTTATCACCTGCCCCCGGTGCTTTGGATTAAGATCTCAATCCTTCCTTTCATAATCTCTTCTTTCAGAATCCTGCCTTAGGTTACCCTGTTGGCCATCCTCAGTGAACTTATTCAACTTTTCTCTTCGGATTAGAAACTTGATCTTTATTTCAGCTATCTACAATCGTGAATGTTATTCCCCATATCCTTATGGAACCAACAGTTTTAGTTCTTGTTTATCTTCTCGAGTTCAGTCCTTAATGGTTTTGACCATCAGAGATCCTCGACTTTCTCAATGTTCATCAGGATTTGACTTTTTAGAGTATTCAAAAGTGCATACTCGATAAACCTCTATCCTTGATTATTCTTCTTCAAAGGAGAGTCAAGGTTTTTTTCGTTCAAGGTTACTTATCCTTAACATCTTACACTTGACCACCTTTACTTCTTGTTGTTACCTCCATTGCCTCTAACAGGGTTTGAGGTTTCCTTTAAATTTTCTCTACCTTGATAGCTACTCTATCATCCAAGTTTGGGACCTTCAAGGCTTCCTTGGTGATTCGGTTCAAGTAATCCCTCAAGGATTCATTCTTTCCTTGTTTCACATTCATGAGGGTCGTAAAACTTTTTCCATGAACTTTCCATCAATGAATGGGGTGATAAATGCCCTACTTAGTCCTTTAAGGGAGCCGATGGAGTTTGGGGGCAACCGACTATACTATCAGTGTGTCATGCCCCCCAGGATTTGAGGGAATGCCCTAAACTTGATTGTGTTTGTCACGGGTTGTAATTAATAGTGCATTGAAGGATGTCTTAACATGATTAGTGGGATCTCCTGCCCCATCACATACCTCGATGATGGGTGTCTTAAATTTTCTTGAGATATGAGCATTCATTATCTCGTTGGTGAACGACAAGAATGGATCATCATGATCTCCTCGAGGCATCGAGTCATCCGGATCAGCCATTTGTGTATCAACCCTTCTCCTCCTAAGGGAATCACTTGAGTTAATAACATAGGGGATCCAAGCCCATGGGGGCTGCCTAGCTTGTTGTATTTTTAGATCTTACTTCAATTCTCAGATATGCACTTCATGAGGGAGTATCCTCCCTGCTAAAGTCTTGGGAGTAAGTCGTTTGGATCCTCGGGGGTTAGAAGGCCCCGACCCTCCTTCGAGCTCCTTGCCTGGTCTTTTCCTTCTGAGATAGTTATCTACATCAGTGGATGATGATCGTCAATAGTAAAGGGTTAGAAGGCCCTGACCCTCCTTCGAGCTCCTTGCCTGGTCTTTTCCTTCTGAGATAGTTATCTACATCAGTGGATGATGATCGTCAATAGTAAAGGGTCCGGAAAAATCACGGCTGCTGACCACTTCCACCATCGTTGAATGACATCCCATTGGTGGGAACCTAAGTTCATTGTGTGATGACAGAGATGGACATCTATAGTATAACGCCCTAGAAAATTTCGTATTTATAAATATTTATTTAATATTAAATGTGGAATATATTATGTGAATAACGTTGAGAATGCCAATTATATGTGATATCGTGTTTAGATGTTTATATGATGATTTATATGCGCCGTGTAAGTCCGTGCATTTTTATTTTTATTTTTTTTTTGACGATTTAAATCTATTTAAATCATGCATTATTGATCTTCTGAGAATTTTATAAAATTATTGAAATTGATAAAAATCACAAAATCTTTTGTAATATCATCTTTGTATATTTAATTAGTTTTTAAAATTGTTGGGGGAATTATTTTGGATGTTTAAGTATTTTAAAATGATTTCAAGAGTTTTATGGCATTTAAAGGATCTTATTTTGTAAAATCCATATATAATTCGTTTATAGGCCTAAAAATATTTTAAAAATATAGGGAGATAGATAATTTTATCTACTATATTTTAAAAATAATATTGAAATTTTCTTCAACTTTATTTATTTATGCTACAATTTACAAATGCTGAGTTGATTTGTTTTTTTGAGAAAAATTCAAAATAATAAATTCCAAAATACCCTATCCTATCAAAATCCCTAAATTGGCAGCATAACTTCCTAAAAATCAGAATTTCAGCTAGGTGTTCTTGAATTCTCTAGAAATCTCACGAATCTCCTCTCTCTCCCTCTGACTTGCTCAATCTCTCTTATTTCTCTGTCTCGACCTTCTCTTTCTCTCCTATAAGATATCTCTATCGTTTTCTTTCCCCTCTCCTCTATTCGGTCTGTGTGCGAGATGGGTGTTGATGTATGTGTGCTAATCGTGCATGTGTGGGTATGTTTTAGCCGGGTGTGTGTGTATATATGTGATATGCGTGCGCGTGTTGAAGCTTGTATGTGACTGGGCTTGAATGATCTGCTGTGCTCTAGTTTCCCTTCCCCTATTTCTGCTGTCAACGTGCTGTGATGAAGTGTGTGTGTGTGTGCGTATCTGTGATGTGTGCATGGTAAACTTATATGATGTTTTGATGATTAACTGTTAATGTGATTATGTGGATTTTCTGCAATAATCGATGTTACTGTTGTGTTGATGGTCTGAAGTCGAATCTAAGGCGAGTCTTGCTATCCGCTGGTTTCTCTGTTTTTTTTTCGGTTGTGTGGGTAAGTACGGTTGTAACAGGTTTGTGTAGTTGTGTGGGCTGGATTGTACTAGTGGGTGTGGTTAGATGAGTGTGTATATAAATTGTAAGTATGTCGGGGTTGAGGAGGGCGGATGAGAGTACGGGAGGTGGTGTAGGAATCACTCAAAAAGGGGTGACTTGTGGGTGCTTTGGTTGGTGATTGTATGTTGATATATAAATATTAGTTGTAAGTTTATGGTGGTAAGAAGAGATAATGTAGCCGTAGGTGGTGCTGAGGGTGGTAGTGTTGTGACTGTTTGTTCACGTGGGAGTGGGTTTTTCTTATGTGAGGGTGATGGTGTGAATGTGAAATAATTAAATGGGAAATTTTTTTGAATTTATTAGGGAATGAGTAAATGTTGTTGTAATAAAGTATATAAATTGTTGGGATGATTGTGTATGGTGAACTTGGTTTAGTGGATCTATTATATGGTAAAGTTTATTTTCATAATTGGTGTTAAGAGTATTGGTGGTAATTTAAGTTCTAATTGCTCAAATCAGTGCCAATTGTTAGTAATGGTAGTTCTTTATATAAAGTTATAATACATGTATGGCAACTTGAAATTTGTTAGTAACGCATGATGTTTGATTTGGGTTGGTTGTATTCCGACAGGCTAGATGATATTATAAAGGAGGCGCTGTCCAAATTTGTTATAATTGTTTTGTAATTAGTATAGTGATTTGATAAGTATTATTTGCAAATTGGTATAATAAATGGATTAAAAGGTATAAGTGTAAGTTAATAATATGTGCTAAGTGCTAAGTGCTAATTGATATGTACAGATAATTGTAAGATTATTGCTATTGAGATATTGGTTTGGGTACGGACTTATGTGAATTGGATTACTGTACTACTTTGAGAATGTAATCACTATTGTTATATGTGGTAAGTTGTAAAGCGATATACGGTGCGTTGGGGTAGAATGAGTTAGACAGTTAATTTTATAAGCGTATTAAAGTAGTACTTTACTTTTTATAGGTACCAGTGAGAGGCCGATTTAGAGCCAATGTATGTATGGGTGGAAATTCTGAAGAATGAGATATTCAACAGAGTAGACGAATGGGTAGCTTGTAGAAGCTGGCAAGGGATAAAGGAAAGGCGAATGTATTACCAAGTAAAGGCCAGCGAATAAGGAATAGATACTGATGTAAAGTGAGTAAGGAATCGAATTGTTGGAATTGGAAACTTCGTGTATTGAGGCAAGTATATTATCCCCCACTTATCGTTCAAGTGATGAAACTTCGTGTATTGAGGCAAGTATATTTATTCATATGTTCTTTTGAATCCTTTCTTGTATGAATTTATACTCTTCCTATCTATTTTGAATTATGTGGACCTGTCTCTATTATTTGTAAGTTTTCTTCCAAATCATTTTGCTAGGGTCTAAACCCTTTCTTTTGTGTCAAGTGACTCGAACCCTATATTGAAATTCAGATTTCTTGAACTGCTTATGGATTGTTGTCTAAATTCTTGTACCTTACTGCTATTCCTTTTAATCATTGTTGAACCCTCTATACCTTATTGTTTATTCCTTATGAATTATCGTTGAAACACCTGTACTTTGCTTACCCTGTTTCTTGTTGAACCATAAACCTTAATTCATAATTTATGTCTCGCTTTAAATTAAACATTGTCTTATGTTTATTCCTTTAAACCATACCAGCGAAACCAAATTTAATAACCCTTTAATTAAATTCTAGAACCCCAACCCATGTTTTATTCTTTATAATCTAACGACTCTTCATTGTTTTATGACTAGTGCAGTAACTTAAATCCTCCTTGAACTTCAGATTTCTCTATTCTATGTATATTCTATAAATGGTTGTTAAATTCTAGAATCTAAACAGTTGCTTCGTTTCCTAATTGATTAATGTTTCCTTTGTGATATATGATGCATTGTTGATTATGATTCAATCTTGTTGAACCATCTCATGTTCAGTTTAATCATGTTGCTTTGTTGTTTATGATTCCTTGTATCAATTGCTTCCCTGACTCTAAATCTTTTATTGTTACTCATTAAAATGGATTAAATTATTTAAATATATATTTTTTAAAAAATTCCTTATACTAGGCTGATCTGTTATTAGTGAGTATAAGGACTTGAAAGTGAAATGTTTTAAAGGTTTAAAGGTTTTGATGTGGGGGGTTCCGTTAAAATGTTTTCCACGGATTCCTTCAGATTGGAGGCGTAAGAGGCCGGGTGATGCCGGTCCATCATTTTTTTTAGCGTAAGAGGCTGGGGGAGTGCCCAGTCCATCATTTGAAAGGCCAATGTGTTGCCTAATTGGGAACCAAATTTCAAGGTCCAGAGGGACTTTGTGTCTGGTATGGGGACTTTAGGTGGCTGATCACCCGTATTGTCTGTTATCGTGGAAAAACTCCAATCAATTTAAATGTTTTTTTAAAAGTTTTTATAAAAAGTATGTTTCAAAGATGAAACGGTTTTACAGAAAGGAATGTTTTGATAAGATATATATGTTTCAAGGCAAATGGTCATTAGTTTCGAAATTGAGGATATCAGAGTTAGTTGTTTTCTTTCTTGATCAAAATTGGGAACTCAGTAAAACAATGGGGTTAAGGATGGATAAAAGTTTCCCAGTTATTCCCTTCGCGAGTAACATTGTACGTTGAAAGTGGAGTAAGAATGATTGGGGGATTTCTGGATATTCTTTTTCTCAAAGTTTTATCTGAGGCAGTATGGTTGAAGAAATGAAAGTCTTATCCCATGATGGAAATTGAATATTCTCTTGAGATAATTAGTCATTGATATTGTTCATCAATGAAATGTTGAAATATTGTTGTTTCACTATACTATATACTTGCTGAGCGTTTTTGGCTCACTCTTGCTTTGTTTTACCCTTCCTTTTCACTTAGGGTTAAGGATTGGCTACCTACATATTAAAATTCGAATGAGAACGATGAGGCACTCTATACAGAATAGATTTCAGAGTCATCCTGAATGCATATGGTAATGGACCGTGCCACAGATAAGAGGTATAGTGGTTATGATTAATGTTGCAATTTAAATTCTTATTTCATACCATAACCTGAGATCGATCCTTGGTGACGGGTCGTTTATATAATTAAGTTATACTTAATTGTAATGGTTTGTGGCACCAAATCCTGACCCTGGATTAGGGGACGTCACATATAGTCCTAACGGTGCGATAGTGGGATGACACCAACATCCGGAGGGGATTCGTCCCTGAATTCATTGAACCCACAACCGGTTGCTGCGGATTAGTAATTTGAGCCCCCAAATACTTTCTTCTATGGCTTGAACAAACATTCCTAGAGTCCCTCAGGGTTGAGAACGTCCTGCTCCTTTGTCGATCTGCTTGCCTTGACGTCTTTTGCTAGAATGGATGTCCTCTTCCTCATTTTGTTTAGACAAGGAGTCATCTTTGGCGTATGATCCGGATAAACTTTCGTGTCCTCCAACAAGGGGACAAACCCTTCAATGTATTGAGGCACATAATTCTCATGAGTAGATTGATGAGAATAGATGGTTCCTTTAATAATTGGGAACGATAGTAACCTGATATGGGTTGAAAATAAGCCCTAAACACATAATTAGTGATTCATTAATTAGACCTAACTTGGTCCAAACAAGAAGCCCATTAATGAGGTCCAAAACCCAAATTAGATATTAATTTCGTAATTAATATTGAGGGCTAATTAACAGCTGGGAAATAAGAGTCAGATATGGATATTACATCTACAAAGTGTAGCCTCCAAGGCACATAATTATACTAGGAAACAAAATCCTACAAGGTTGGAGTCTAGAACCTTCCCCAAGGAGGTGGCTTGCCTACCAAGTCTCCTAACCCTACTCTAAATCTTAGGCTTCCAACGCCTATATAAAGGGCCAGACCCCTTATCTCAGAACTACATTTTTCGGATTGATTCTCAACTCTAAGATACGTAGGCATCTTGTGAGTACCCGATTGAAGTCACGAAACAAAGGCGCAGCCATTAAAGCCTGAAGCTCACTAATCCTAACATTAAATATACATAAACCCTTGCTGTAATCTTAAACCTAGTTTTTGTTCCACAACATTTAGCGCCATTTGTGGGAAAACAACATCAACCATGGTTAATAGACGAAGAACACCAGTCACTACCGAGGTGACTATTGTCACCTCTGCTCCTCCTATTGTCACCGAACAAGGGTATGTACCCCCGCTGACCGAGGCAACTACTTAGCCTTAGATATCTCAACCTCCAGGGATGACTCCCCAAATTGAGAGGACTCTAACTTTGGTAACTCAACCAAATCAAGGACTAACCCTCTTTAGATGGTGGTCTCTCCCCTTGCTAATCATTCTTTTTCCCCCCGGAGCACAAATCTCCGTCACCAACCACCCTACAAGTACCAACCCGATATATGGGTTTCCTAACTACCCACCTACTCAGAGTGTTGGACCAAGCGGTCACGCCCTTCAGATACATGAACGGTATCATCCTCCATACATTAGAGGCTTGGGTCCTGATCAAGGATACCATGATTATTCTGGGCCATATACTGATGATTCCTCATCTGAGGATGATAACCATGATCAAGCCCCGAGGAGGTGACGTACTAGTAAGGAGCCTGGAAGGTAAACTCGAAGAATCCATGATGGACCCCCAATGATAATTGCTGAGAGAATCAAGGCTCATGAGGAAGAGATTCGTAAGCTGAAGGAAGACATAGCAAGACAATAACAGAGGCAAAATCAGAATCGACCCCCACCAAGGTCAGGAGAGATCCCCTTCGTTGACTTAAAGAGGCCTTCAAGGAGGCAGAGAAGGACTGAGGTCCCAACAGGAGAAACTACAAGGGTGGAGATCCCCAAGGCTGATCCAAAAGACTTAATGTAACTTGGAGATCCTGATGATCCCACACTACCATTCACCGATGAGGCGTTGAATGCTCACATCTCTAGGAATTTTAAGATGGCTACCATAAAGGCTTATGATGGAACGGGCAATCCCGCAAACCATGTGAGAACATTCTTGAACAGGCTGTTGTTGCAACCTCCTTGTGACGCTCTCAAGTGTAGGGCATGCCCTCAAACCCTAGCGCGCATGGCTCAAAGATGGTATAGTCGTTTACCTACAAACTCGATTGGCACATTCAAGGAATTGAGCACAGCCGTTATCAACCAATTTGTCAATGGAAGAGTCCATGAGAAGAGCTCTGCATTCCTTATGTAGGTGAAACAAGGGAAAAATGAAAGCCTAAGGGATTATCTCAAGTGCTTCACCAAGGAGACGCTAAACATCCCTGATCCAAAAGATAAAGTAGCTATGATAGCCTTGAAGAATGGGACATTGAACATTTTCTTTTAGATGTCATTAGCAAAGCATCCCCCTAAAAGCATGACCGAGCTCCAGAAAAGGGCAAGCAAGTACATAAAAGCAGAGGAGAGCATGAAGAAATAAGAATTCTCTACCATGGGTGGAAATGGGAATTCCAAGAAGTGAAAGACATATCAGGAGTATGATGCTAGGGAAAAATATCCCCGAACTAGCAAAGATTCTGACTCCCCCTAAGAAGAATCAGGGACCAAGGTTCGATGAATACGCGAGATTGAACACTTCTAGGAGTCAAATCCTGTTTGATATTGAGAAGGATAAGGATTTTCGATGGCCGAAGCAACTTAGGGGTGATCCCGTAAAGAGAAGAAAGAACCAATACTGCAGGTTCCACAAGGATGTGGGACATGATACAGATGATTGTAGACAACTCAAAGACGAGATTGAGTTCTTGATCCGTAGATGAAAGTTAATCAATTTTACCAAGGGTGAAGACCGTGGAAATTAGAAAAGGGATTATGATAGGAGGGACGACGATCGTGATCGTAACCCACAGCCCTAGGGGCCAGTAATTAACATAATCTCGGGAGGCCCGACAGCGGCTAGGACAATAAAGAACTCTCGAAAGGCTTATACTAGAGAAGTAATGCACATTTTTGGAGAAGCACCAAAGCGTTCGAAGACTGAAGTAGCACTTGGGTTTGATGATTCAGACTTAGAAAAGGTGAAGTTTCTCCATGATGACCCGTTGGTCATAACTCTTGTGATTGGAAACTCAGAGGTGAAGCGATTCTTGATAGACAATGGAGCTTCCATCGATATTCTGTTTCATGATGCATTTGTGAAGATGGGGTATAACGACTCTCAGTTGACCCCCACCAACATGCCTATATATAGATTCAACGGAGTAGAATCCAATGTTAAAGGGACTATTCAGTTGCCCGTAACTGTTGGGCAGGAACCTAAGAGGCACAGATGTTGAACTTTCGGGTGATCAAGGTAGCCTCCACATACAACGCCATCCTGGGAAGAACTGGACTTCATGCATTCAAGGCTGTTGCCTTCACTTACCACATGAAGGTCAAGTTCCCAACCAGGAATGGTGTTGGAGAACAAAAAGGTGATTAGAAAATGGAAAGAAGTTGTTATGTAGCCGCATTAAGGGCTGATGAAGTCGGAGGGCAGGTCCTTTCGATTGAAGACATCGATGTCCGTAATGATAATGAACACTGTGAGAAGCCGGCAGAGGATTTGATCATTATAGAGACCCCGAAAAAGTTACATATATTGGAGCATCTCTGAAAGAACCCTTAAAGGGCAAAATAACGGCATTCCTGCAAGAGAATAATGATATGTTTGTTTGGAAAACAGCTGACATACTAGGGATTGATCCCCAACTTATCACCCACAAGTTGAATGTGGATCCCAAATGAAAGACAATAAAAAAAGAAGAGGAAATTCGCTCCTGAAAGGCAAGAGGCATTAAGCAAGAGGTGGACAAGCTCTTGAAAGCTGGGTTTATTGAGGAAATTTAGTTCCATAAATGGTTAGCTAACCCGGTGATGGTCAAGAAGGCCAATGTGAAGTGGAGGAGGTGCATAGATTTCACTGATTTGAATGACGCATGTCGTAAGGATTGTTTTCCTCTACCAAGGATTGATACCCTTATAGATGCCACAGCTGGGCATGAGATGTTGACTTTCATGGATGGGTTCAGTGGCTACAACCAGATTAAGATGCACAAGAATGACATCCCAAAGGTATCATTCATAACTGACCTTGGTATTTTCTGTTACCTTGCCATGGCTTTTGGACTAAAAAATGCAGGAGCTATTTATTAACGATTGGTGAATAAGATATTCGCCCATTTTATTGGAAAAACCATGGAGGTCTATGTTGATGACATGTTAGTCAAGAGCCTACACAAGGTAGATCACATTGAACACCTCAGAGAGGCATTTGAAGTGCTGAGGCACCACAAGATGATGTTGAATTCAGCCAAGTGTGCTTTTGGGTTTGGATCAGGAAAGTTTTTGGTTCTAATGGTTTCAAAGCGAGGAATCGAAGCTAATCCTGATAAGATCAAGGCAATTTTGGGTAAGGGACGTTCAAAAGTTGACTGGTATGGTAGCAGCCTTAGGGAAATTCATCTCCAAATCTGCTGACAAGTGTCTTGTTAGTAATTATGTTGTCCTTGATGATAAGCACACAAAAACACCTTGAAAAACGTATTTGTATAAGTTAAGTTTGTAACTTATCAACGGATATCCAGTCTATAAATATCCATTGATGAGGCAGCTTATCAATTGATAAGTCTGTAACATACTACTTAAAGTCTCGACAGATAAGTTGTTTGTTACTGTCATAGTTGCTAGAACGATGTCTGCTTCAACGGATAAAATGCTGCAACCAATAATGTCTTGATATTAGTGGTTGATAGCGACTTGACATGACTGACAGATCACATGTGTTGATAGACTTAAAAAGGGTATGGAAGCCAGTATTGGAAACGAAGAACAAAAAGAAATATTCATTATTCTCACAAGCAATTTAGCTGGTAAATCTAATGCAAATCTGTCCAAGATAATCCAGACAAAATTGCATCACATGGAGACAAAGAGTGGCAGCAAACCTACAGAATACTTTAACTTTGTAATATTCGTTTATTTTGTAGGGTTTGTAAACTTGATGTATATATATATCTTCAAGTGTATCAAGGCTAAGAAGAGAAGAAAACACTGAGCTTAAATGCATAGAGCATTCGGTTTTCTTGTAAACAATAAGTCTTCTACTTGCAGCTGTGTAAACTTTACACAAGTTATTTTCTTCAATACAACCCTCAGGTGGACTCGACAAATCCACCTGAAATTTTTTAAGAGTGTGTTGTATGTTTTTTTATGTTTTTATTTCTGTTCTATAGTTTTATCCGTTCATTTTAAATCCATCTGCTGTCTGGTTAATTCGAAATAATTTTCATTAAGATTGAATTCAACCCCCCTTCTACAATCTTGTGGTGTCTAACTGGGAAATAACAATTGGTATCAGAACGAGCTTCTAACAAACAAGAAGTTTAAAGATCAAACACCATGGGGAAGAAGGACACAGGTGTCACACCCCTATATACCCGTTAACCCAGTGGAATTTTAGAAAATTTTGACATGAAGTATTCGAAAATCGGACTATCCACCTGTAATTCAAACCTATCCAAATTCCAATTAACTAAAAATGTGACGCCCCCTAACCCGATCTCCCGGACTGGGTGTCACCCAACCAATAATAAATACAAATACCTGAATAATAATACTTAATACACCAACGATTCCTACGGGTGATCAGCCCGTAATAAATACAAATACCTGAATAATAATACTCAATTAAACATACTTTCCATAAAACTCGTTAAAACATTTAAGTTAATAGATTATACTCTTGATTATGGACACTACGGGTGATCAGCCTGTAGAGTCCCCATACCGGACACAAAGTCCCTCTGGACCTTAAGAATTGGGTTCCCAATTAGGCAACACATTGGCCTTTAATGGACTAGGACCACCCTAACCTCTTATGCTAAATAAAAGTTGGACTAGGACCACCCTAGCCTCTTACGACAATTAAAAGTGTTTTCTTTTAAATGAAAACCAGTTTAAATAAATAAATTCTTAAGAAATAATTGTAGGCAAGATCAAGTCTTTTTCGATTGGAAAATAATAATTGATTAAGGGTCATCGCAGAAGCATTTAGATATAAGGAATTATAAACAGCAAAGCAATAAGACTGGACTAAGCATGGTATAATTCAGTAAATCAGAATTATGAATCAATAAATCAGCATGGCATCATCATTTAATTAAGGAACAAGCAATTGTTAAGGTGCTAGGATTCGAACAACAATTTATAAAGAAATCAGGGAATAATGAAAATTCGAGTTCAACAAAAGATTTAAGTTATTGCACTGGCTATAATTACTCATTTCATAGATTTTCAATTAATGAAATTCCGTTGCAAAACTTGAACTAGCATAGTGGATTTTGGAATAGTCAAAAATGAAGATTTAAGAAATTCTCAATTACTCAAAGTCTCACTCTTGTCAGCTAAACACTCATAGGCTTTTGCTGCCAACCCGGCCCGACAATAATGAGTTGAATAAATAAGAAGATCTCAATTCATTCTTGGTTTTAACAGTCACTGAGCAACACATGCTTCAACGACAGTATAAACCTCGAATTAGTTTACATTCATTTATAGCGAAAATAATATTAGAATAAATAGTTGTATAGTAATTTGAAGAAAACATTCCTTGAAAATTATTTATTGAGGGAAAATCATAAATCATATTCAGAAATTAAACGAAAAGATTTTTATAAATTTTTAAATCTTGGATTTCCTCTGTTTAAAATATCACATAATTTCTTTTGAAGAATATAAAAATAGTACACGATTGAGGAATCCTGTAAAATACCATGTATTAGAATATTAATAAAGATTAAGAATATTTATTTAAAATAATTTTAAGAGAACCAGAAATTTTAAGATAATTTTAGGATACTAGTTGAGGGAAAACATCACTTGAAACAAAAGTAAGGGTATAGACCCTAGCAAAGCGATTTGGAAGAAAACCTTACGAATAGTAGAAATAGGTTCACAGCACTTGAACGATAAGTGAGGGATAGTATACTTGCCTCAATACATGAAGTTTCCATTTCCATCACATCGATTCTTTACTCGCTCTACATCAATCTCTATTTCTTTATACCTTAGCCTTTACTCGATCTTACATCCGTCTCTCTTTTATCATCTGTCTGCCTCTACACGAGCATACCCATCAAATCTGATAATCTTTCCAATCATTAAGATTCCATCTACGCTGGTGCTGGCTCTTAGTCGGCCTCCTATTCGTACCTATAAAAAGGTAAGTACTGCTTCAGTACACATATAACCTTAACCGTCTAATTCTGTTCTACCCCATCGTGTCCTATGCGCTTTACCATTAATCACATACAATACATATTAATCACATAAATAACATAGCACTTAGCACATATTATTAACTGACGCTTACACCTCTTTGACTCATATGTCATATTGATTTACAAATAATCCTCATTAATTACCAAAAGGATTATAAAATAATTCTAATAAAATTATGACAGCACCTCCTTTAAAATATGACCCAGCCTGTCAGGATACAACCGACTCAGTCAGAAGTCAAACATCCTTCACTTTATATAGATAACTCAAATCATCTTACACTTGGAATTACTATCCGAATACCAACTAATGCCATATTCTAACTACTCAAGTAAACGACATAAAGTCATTATTACACATAATCCATTTAAACCGCATATATATACAATTAAATACGAAATAATTGTTGACAACTAGTTATACAACATAATACTAAACACGTAAGCATTCACATCCCATTCCCCATCCCCAACCCCAAAAACTTACTAAAAATAGTAAATCCCCAAATAAAAATAGTAAATCCCCAAAATTATCAAAAAGTTTCTACATCCCATTCCCCATTTTCCATTCCCCTATCCCTATAATCTTTTTTATATTACTTATTTCTCTCTCTCTCACTTACAATTTTAACTACCAAAACTCACCCACTATTATAAATACAATTTAATATTATTATATGAGGAGAGAGAGAGTGTATGAGGATGGGGATGAGGCATCAACTTTGGTCCCTAAATATGGGGACTCAAAAATTTCCTGCAAAATCAAACCCAAAAATGGGGAATGGGATGGAGGAGTGTTTTAGAAGAAAAGTTGGACAAATCCTCAAATTATAAGGATAGGGTTGGGGATGGGGATGGGATGTGAATGCTCTAACATACCATCAATAGTCTAGCAATCATTTATATTAGCACAAATTATAATTCAATTTTACTCTCTATCAAATTTTATAATTACCATGAATCCCAAGAGAATCTAAATCTCTGCAAGTAACAAATTAAAAACTTATTTTGTGACATAGCATTTAGATATTACGCTTAGCATCTTAGAATCAAATAACTTAAACTAACAATAGTCTAATAACACCATTTAATCTCAACATCATAGACATACTTTAATCAATTACTTTATCGATCAAATTATCACAAAACAACATCACAAACTTTTGAATAATTCCCAAGAACAGATCTCGAGTTTCCCCCCCTCCCACTCACGGAGCCTAAAAACCGAGGGCAAGTATTCTTACATCTTCCTGGGAAAACTTAAATCTCTACATCATAACTCAAAGCATCTTTACACTTGAATGACATGATCAAGTATATTACTAACACCACCACACTTTAAATCATTTAAACAACAACTAATAATACATTTTCAAATAACCCAACAACTAAGCACATCACTTATTCCCTTCTCCCCTACATGCTCTCGGAGAAATCGAGAGTTCCCCGGCATAACCTGCCCCACAAAGACCTCTAATTTCTAACCAAAACAGCCCTCTTTCGCACCAACACCACCTATGGTACATCCTCCTCCATGCCTTCTTATACACATCACAATACCAAATCCTCCCAACTCAGTAGTACAATCTGAAACAGGGGAAGGGGAAAATGCTATTGTAACACACAACAACTCACGCCCACTAGACACACAGTACACACACATACACTATATACCGATTACACATGCCCACCATAGCTCAATACCCACACGGCCACAACCACAGAATACAAAGGAGGGGGCTTTTGCTGCGAACAGTCACACATCCCATTAAACCTTGCCGATTAACATGAATTCAAGTTCAAGGCTTCAATCGAACCAAGATGTTCGAACCCAGCTGCATACACGGCTGTACATACCCCGTATACATGGTAACATACATACACACACACACACAGCGACCTCAAGAGTACCCACACACCGTACACACAGCGGACACAAAACTCGCACAAACAGATATCTACACACAACAATTTCCAGCCGAGCAACAACCTAGTAGTCACCATTTTCGAAACACACACACACACAATAACAGTTAGTAGAGGGGAGATAGAAAGGAGATCGTGCCAGAGATTGTGAGAGAAGGAGTGAGTGGTTGATTAGAGTTTGAGAGAGATGTTAGAGGGAGAGATATTGGAAGAGAAGTCTAGAGAATTCCCGAGATACCCATAAGAATAGAGCACAGGAAATGGGGAAAGTAAACTGCAGGTTTGTATTGAAAATGAATAAGGGAAATTTTTAATAATTTCACCCAAGAAGGCAAATAAAACTATATATCATTAAAAAAATCGATCTTAAGCAGAAAATTTGTAGAAAAATAATTTAAAAATTTCTAAAATAAAGTTTATGAAATTAAAAACATCCCCATACTTTTAAAATATTTTTAGGATAAAAAATGAATTAAATATGAATTTTACAAGTTTTGATCCCTTAAATACAATAAAACTATTAAAATCATTTTAAAATACTTAAACACCCAAAATAATTTTCCCAATAATTTTAAAAACTAAATAATATTACAAATATGATATTGCAAAAGATTTCGGGATTTTTGCATACTCCGATGATTTTATGAAAAATTTCAAAGATCAATAATGCATGAGTTAAACAGATTTAAATCGTCAAAATTTCAAATAAAATTACACGGACCCACATTTCACATATACATCATCATATAAGCATGTAAACAAGATGTCACATACACTCAATCCTAAACAAATTCACCTCATATAACCCTCATTTAATATTAAATAATAATAATAAATACGAAATTTCTAAGGCGTTATAACATGGGTAAAGATTCCGATGCTTGATAATGATAACTACTTTCACTGGAAAGTAAAGATGCATCTTCATCTTTCTGCTATCGACGAAAGTTATGTAGATTGCATAGAGAAAGGTCCTCACATTCCAATGAAGCCTAACTCTGGAGTTGGTGAAGCTGCTGGTACTGCAGCTGTTGGAAGGTCAATTCCAAAAACTCAGGCTGAGTTCACAGACGAAGACTTGGAAGAGATGCACAAAGATAAGAAAACCATGAACATCCTGTTCAATGATATCGACCAAGATATGTTTGATAATGTTATCAACTGTACCACTTCCATGTAAGTGTGAGACACTATTCAAACAATCTGTGAAGGAACTGAGCATGTCAGAGAAAACAAGATGCAGCTCCTCATACAATAATATGAACATTTTCACTATGTGTCTGTTGAAAACCTAACAGACATATTCAATAGATTTCAGAAACTACTGATTGGTTTAAAGTTGTATGGGAGAAAATATGAAACCAAGGACTCCAACCTAAAGTTTCTGAGATCTCTTCCTAAGGAATGAAAGTCAGTAACAATCTCATTGAGAAAATCTCAAGATTACAAGGATTTTACAATTGAGAGACTGTATGGCATTTTGAAAACTTATGAGCTTGAAATGCATCAAGATGAGGAAGTGGAGAAGATTAAGAAGAAATGTGGAGTTGTTGCCTTGGTGGACAATATTCCAGCAAGCCAGGATAGTGAGAAGATGAAGAGCATAAAAACCACACCAAGTCCAAAGATTTATGAAGGTGGAGCTGAAACTAGCAGAGGGAAAAGCAAGTTGATTAAAGAACTTGATGCATCTATTGGAGATGAATCTGATGATTTGGATGACTATCTAGCATTCTTGTTAAGAAGATTCTCAAAGCTCAAATTCAAGAAGAATCCAGCAGGAGGCAACCAATTCAGAAAAGGTTGTCAACCATCCAAAGAAATGGTTGAAAGGTCAAGGTTTAAGTGCTTTAACTGTGGAATTGCTGGCCATTTTGCCAATGAATGCAGAAGGCCTAAGGCTGAGAATGAGAAGAAATAGTTTGGAGCTACTGAGTACAAGAGAAAATACTTTGATCTTCTCAAGCAAAAGGAGAAAGCATTTGTGTCAAGAGACAATGATTGGGCTATTGGAGGAGATTTCGATGCAGAAGAAGAGTTTGTCAACCTTGCCCTCATGGCTAATGAAAATGTTGAAGAAGCTAGTTCAGCAAGAAACCATGTATTCTCTACAAACTTAACTGACCTTTTTAAAGCTGAATGTGCTAGTACAATTGATGAAATGTCTCTTGAATTGTATAGTATGCATGTTACCTTAAAATCGCTTAACAAAGAAAATAGGAGGATTAAAGATCTTAATGAAAAGTTAAGTGATAGGAATGCTTTGACAGAAACTCAGTTAATTGATTTTGAAACCATGAGAAGAGATTGCCAGGATGCTAAAGATGGATTGATTGAAGCGCTTAAAAGAGAAGAATCTTTGAAAGAACAGTTAAAGAGAGAACAAGATCTAATTGCTAAGTGGAAAAGATCAAAGGCCATTACTGAAGAAATTTGTAGTGTCCAAGGGATTGATTCTTTTAGCAAATTATAAGAAGCGAAGTTAGGAGTTAATGGTGAGACTGCTTCAGACGGCGTGTCAACGGATAATGATGAAAATTATCCATTGAACAGCGAGCGATCGATGGATACTGATCAACATTATCCATCGAAAGCCAAAGCTGTCAGCAGAGCAACCTTAACAAACAATATGGTCCCGTCAGCAAAAACTTTGTAACAAGAGAATGTAGCAAAACAAAATCAGTTGATAAAGCAAACATAGGTCAATTGTCCAACAAGCAATTGAAAGTCAAGTTAGAGAAAGTAGAGTCAAAGGCTATGGGTAGCAGAAAGAACAAAAATGGCAATGTAAGGATTAATAAACACAACAATTACACACATGATAGGTATGCTCCTAGGAAAGAATGTGTGAACTGTGGTAGTGTTAATCATCTATCTGCCAGCTGTAAAAAGTTAAAAAATGCTTATGTGCCCAATATGCCTATGCCTATGCTTATTCCTGCTATGAATGATGTGCCTAACATGTATTCCCAACCTGCTCATGCATCTAGTCAATATGCTAACATTTCATTCATGCATAATCCATATTATCATGCTTTCAATGTGCCTCAGATGCCATGGATGATGAATAACATGCCTGCACAGACTATGCCTGATTCTGATATTTACAATCCATATGAGCAAATTTCAAATCTTGACTTTCAGAGGCCTACACCTAGAGTTAAGGTTGATTTAACTTAATCTGAACCCTTGGGTGGAAAGGATTTGAAGGGCAAGAAAAAGGCTAACAAGACAGGACCCAAGGAAACTTGGGTACCAATATCAACTTGATTTGGTTTTGATGTGTGTAGGGAAACAAAAAGAACCTCTAGTATCTGGATAGTGGCTGTTCTAGGCACAAGACTAGAGATTCTACCCTGATCACTAAGTTCGAGGTGAAAGTTGGCCCTAACATTACCTTTGGAGACAATAGCAAAGGATGTACTAGAGGATATGGCTTGATTTCACATGGAAATGTTGTCATTGAGGACGTAGCACTAGTTGATGGTCTTAAGCACAACTTACTTAGTATCAGCCAACTGTGTGATAAATGTCAAAATGTGTGGTTCACTTCTGAAGCTTGTGTTATTTTGAAGAAAAATGACAACAAGGTAGTGATGACAGGCAACAGAAAAGGAAATGTGTACACAGCTGACCTCAATTCAACAAGTACAAATACTGCTACATGTCTTTTCAGCAAGGCAGGTGTAGATGAAGGATGGCTATGGCACAAGAAACTGTCTCACTTGAATTTTAAAGCAATGAATGAGTTGGTCAAGAAGGATTTGGTCAGAGGTATTCCAAAGTTGGATTTTTCCAAGGATGGATTATGTGATGCATGCCAAAAATGGAAGCAAAAGAATGCCTCTTTCAAATCCAAGTCTATATCATCAATTGATCATCCCTTACAGCTACTGCACATGGATCTTTTTGGACCAGTCAATGTATTGTCAATCTCTAAGAAGAGATACTACCTAGTGATTGTTGATGACTTCTCTAAATACACATGGATATTCTTTCTGCACTCCAAAGGCGAGGCAGGAGAAATCATTATCAATCACATCAGGACAATCAACAACATCCTTCTTTCAAAGTGAGAAGGATGAGAAGTGACAATGGAATTGAGTTCAAGAATTCTGTGATGAGGGAGTTTTATGAAGAACAAGGAATTATCCAAGAATTCTCTTCACCAAGGACTCCTCAACAAAATGCTGTAGTAGAAAGGAAAAACAGAATTCTCATTGAAACTGCAAGGACCATGCTTGAAGAATCAAAGTTTCCAACATATTTCTGGGCTGAAGCTGTCAATACTGCATGGTATACTAAGAATATTTCTTTGGTCAACCAAGCAAGAGGCATGACTCCCTACCAACTATTCAAAGGAAAGAAGCCAACAATTAAATTTCTGCATATCTTTGGTTGCAAATGTTTTGTCTTGAGAAATCAAGGTGAGAACGTAGGTAAGTTTGACACAAAGGCAGATGAAGCTATTTTGTTGGATATTCAACTGGGAAATCCTAAAGGGTCTACAACCTAAGACTTAACATTGTTATGGAATCTGTACATGTTGTCTTTGATCATAAGAAAATCCAAGGGTTGGTAGATGAAGGTTTCCATGAAGATCTCTCATTTGAAAATGAGATAAGTGGTGAAGGCACTGAAGATGATGAAGAAGCAGTGTCGACTGGTGTGAGATTGTAGCATGCTCAAGGTGAAGAGCGTGGCATATCATTTGTTGATGCTGAGGAAACCCCATCTGTTAGAAATCATTTTGAGATACCCGTTGAGAGCCAAAAGGAATTATCCATCGGTCACTCTGTTAGAACTCCAACCTCGAGAGCCACACACTTAGGGGGAGTATCTCAGAGTTGTCACTCAACAACTAATCAGAATGATCAACATAGGGAGAATGAAGCTACATCATCTAGAATGAACCTACCACCACAAAGGAAATGGACTAAAGATCACCCATTTGAACTCATTATTGGAGATTCAGATGCAAGAGTCCAAACTAGAAGGGCAACTCAAGAAGAATGCTTATATAGAAGTTTTCTGTCTAAAGAAGAACCTAAGAAAGTTGAGGATGCCCACCTAGATCCAGAATGGATTTTAGCTATGCAAGAAGAGTTAAACCAGTTTGAAAGAAATGAAGTGTGGAAGCTTGTACCCAAACCTAAAGACAAATCAGTGATTGACACTAAGTGGGTATTCAAGAACAAGATGGATAAAAATGGCATAGTTACAAGGAATAAAGCTAGATTGGTTGCAAAAGGCTACTGTCAAGAAGAAGGGATTGATTTTGATGAAACTTTTGCACCTGTAGCAAGGTTGGAAGCAATCAGAATTTTTCTGGCCTACGCAGCCCATGCCAATTTTAAAGTCTATCAAATGGATGTCAAGGGTGCTTTTCTGAATGCCATGTTGGAAGAGGAGGTATATGTAAGTCAACCTCCTGGTTTTAAAGATCCAGACTTTCCAGAATATGCCTATTATCTTCTCAAAGCACTCTATGGCCTGAAGCAAGCACCAAGAGCCTGGTATGACACTCTCTCACAGTTCCTCATAGAGAATCACTTTACTCAAGGTACTGTTGATAAAACTCTCTTTTATAGAAATGTCAATGGCTCTATGATTCTTGTTCAAATTTATGTAGATGATATAATATTTGGTTCTACTGATGAGAAGCTTTACAGAAGGTTTTCCAAACTTATGCAAAGTAAATATGAAATGAGCATGATGGGTGAACTAACTTACTTTCTTGGTTTACAAGTAAAGCAAGTTAGTGATGATATTTTTCTGAGCCAGTCTAAGTATGTTTATGATCCGTTGAAAAGATTTAAATTATTAGATTGTGCTTATGCAAAAACACCCATGGCCACTGCCACTAAACTTGAATTGAATACTAAGGAGAAGAAATTGGACATTTCAAGTTATAGGGGCATGGTTGGCTCACTTTTATATTTAACAGCAAGTAGACCTGATATTATGTTCTCTACCTGTTTATGTGCTAGATTCCAAGCTGATCCCGCGGAACCTCATTGAATAGTTATTAAGAGGATTTTCAAATATCTCAAGGGAACACCAAACCTTGGCATTTGGTACCCTAGAGATTCTGGTTTTAATCTAATTGGCTATTCACATGCAGATTATGCAGGTTGCAAGATTGATAGAAAAAGTACCACAGGCACCTGTCAATTCTTAGGGAATAAGCTGGTATCATTGTAATAACCCTGATTTTTGTACTACTATAGAAAAGACCTGGATGAATAGTAATTCCGGTATGTAAGATAAACAAACCCTAACCATGATTATGTAATGGAAATTTGAGGATTTTAATTCAATATTAAGATTAGATAAGTGAAATGAGTGTATGCAAAAGCCGTCAGAAATTAGAGAAATCTTGCTTCGTTAATAACTTATGATTTTCGAGAAAGCGATAAATACGAAAGCCGTGACACGGCCAATGGATTCATGAACATGGAAATTTATATGGAATAAGTGCTAGGATGAGATTTGGTGGAATAAAGAACACTTGAAGAGAATTTATACACTAAGAACATTTTATGGATTAAAATTAGTATGCATGGAAATTATGGAATAAAATTTGGGAAATAATTAAAGTAGCAAGTGCCATGCAAAACCTAGATAATTACATGCAAGGTGGTGGTCAAAGCTAGCAACCAAGTCAACAACTAAGCAAACTAGTAGTTATGAATTAGTTAGAAATCCAACTATGTACTTAGAAACACACTTACATGAATCAAGGATCACCAAGTATTCAATATAGCCTTTTTATGCTTAGAATTTTTGACCAATAGCTAATAGACTTTTTATAAAACCAAGATAGTATCACATTATTGTAGTTATAACAAAGCAAAGCAAGAAAAAGCTCTCCCACCCCTTTGTAAAGCCATTCGGCCGAACCAAGCAAGAAGGAGGAAAAGAAAAAGATTTCTTGCCTTTCACCCACACACAAATTCCAAGATTAATTCCAAAGCTTCTTGATAAATGGATTTTATATCCATTTAGAGCATTTCAAATCGGCTTAAATTGATTGTTTTGGCCTCAAGTTTGTTGTAGTTTTGATGTGTTTTGCGTAATTGTGCAGGGTTGAAGAAATGTCGATTAAGGGTGAAGTTTCCGTCATTTTGGAGTTGATTTATGTTATGGAATGAAGAATGGAGGCTAATGTCAGCTACCAAGAAGTATGCAAGTCAAGAAGGATTAAAGACGGAAGCTCATGCAAAAGGAAAGGGAAGAAAAGGCTGGAAAACGAAGAAATCCTGCAGAAAAAAATCCATCAGATTGTCGCTGGGCAGTCTGCACCAAAAGCTGAGCAGACTGCGCCAGAAATGGAGCGTGTAGGCAGAATGAGCTCGCGCAGACTACGCCAAATCCGTGCAGGGTGCGCTAGGTGTGGCCAGAGTTGCAGAAAAATTACCCTTTTGCCCCTGTTCGAGTTCTGATTGAATTTTGAGTAGTTTCTTCTAATTCTAATTGTAATTTAGGATATTTTCTTGCTGGGAAAGACTTGGAGTGCCTATATAAACACATCCAACCCTTGTAAAAATATACAATTACTTAGAATTAATTAGCTCTGCAAGGGAGAAGAGGAGAGAAGGATTCAACGCTCTTGACAAGCAACGGATCTAGATCTACTTCATCTTTTGTGTTATTCTGGATTCTAGATTTGTTTTCTTAACTCTTTGTTTTATTACTTCTTTCATTCATATCTTGTTTTATATCATGGTTTCATCAGATCCCATGATGACGAGTGTTTCGATTATGAACTAATCGTTGTCATGGGATTCTAACGGATTTATCTATGTAACTTAGTAGTTTGATTGCTTTAAAGATTTATGTGTGGTGAATTCTTGATATCCTCGTATGGTTAATCTTAATGCTTTTAGATGCGTAGCTAACATCTAAATTGAATTGTTAATCTCTTGCGAAACGAGAGTGGATCTTGAGATTTAGAACTTGACATGCTAGCATAGGATAGGTTGATGTTTTAACATCATGATTTGTGGGGTAAATAGAGATATTATGCTACCCTATGTGATCTTAATAGACAACTTGTTCTTCAACCGTTATGTTTTCAAATCTTATAGAGATATAGGGTCTAGGCATAATCGGTGTCTACCCATCTTCTATCTATTTTGTGGATGTATGTGTAGTTTGGTGTTAGTATACCGAGAGGTAGCTTATACTTGTTTCATGTTGTCTGATCAGATATCAAAACCATCACATGCATTGATTAAAGGCATCGACTCTAAGTGAAGTATTTAATGAAGTTAGGATTCCATGTTATTCTCATATAAGTAAATCAGTTTTAGATCTCATTAGCTAGTTAATTCTTAATTTCTTAATTCGCATCTTAGTTTAATTTGGTTAATTAAAACCTCAATTTATTAATTGTCTTAGCAGTGAATTAAGATCATACATTGTTGAATAGGCACATTAGCTGAAAAGAACTTAACCAGATCTCAGTGGAACGAACTTAATTGTATTACTTGTGACCACGTATACTTGCGTGATATTGTATTAACACTTCTTCCAAGTAATACTAAGGTATGTACAAAGTTTCATAATTTTTCATTAAGTGTAGATAGGTTAGAAAAATTCTCAAAGTTCTTAGTGAATAGTGACTCATGATGAAACTTTGCTTTGATCTTGAAGTTTAGTGTTTATAAGAGATAACCTAGGTGTTCTTGGAGTAGATCAAGCTTTGGAAGAGATTATACAACTTCAAGGAGGTAAGAACATCTCATCTAAGCTTTGTCATCTTTGAGTTTTAAGAGATTCTGTAAAGGATTGTGTGTATGAAGTGATTTTATGGATTTTAGTGGTTAAAGATTTTGTATGTGTTAAAAATCGTGGATATTGGTAAAACAAAGTTACCACTGAACTAGGAGACTTGTGATGATGATATTGTGCTGTCAAAGTTGTATGGTTGCTTTGGTTGTGTATTTGGAGTATACGAAAATTGGAAATCATCGTTTTATAGTTGTTATAATGCCGGATTCTAGTGAACCCTTTTGTGCAGAAACTCACGATTTGTTAAACCTATATTTTTGGACCAAACTTCTTGAAAACATGAAGATATGATCTTGTAGTGTATGTGAGATTTTGAATCGCCTTAAAACGATCTACGGTTTAGGAAATACACTTGATTTAGTAAAACCGGTTAAAACGAACGAATTGCGCAAAACCACTGCCTTTGCAGTGATGAACGGACCTTTTAAAATTTGAATAAAATTTTGGAAATTTTTGTACAGTTAGTTCTTACAGTGAAGAAGACAGCCCAAAAAGAATTGAGTCAAAATTGAAACTTTTCGATTTTATAAAAATCAAAGAGTCGAAACTGTACAAGTAGAATTCACAGCAGGAAAGGTCTTCTTTAGGGCATTAGTTAAGGGACTTGTAAAAGACCATAAGTCATGGAAAAAAATTGGTAGTTGGTACAAGGTGAAGTAAGGAAGGCCTGGGAAAAAGAAATTCATAAAAAGGTTTATTTTTCAAATTTACAAAAATGTTCGAATCAAGGTTGCGCGAACGAAAAATACCTTTAGGGGACGAACGAATAAAACCTAACGGATTCGAAACTCGACCCGGATAAAATTGGTAATTTTAATTCGGTCAAGGAACGTTACCATAAGCATATGAGTTCAACATATACACTAAGAGTCCTCTTAGGAAATTAGTTTCGTTATATGAACATAGATTGAATGGTTCGGGTACGAAACTAACCCTAGCATTTCCTTGTTGATTATAGATCGTTACCCTAGGACGCACGAATCCACTTCCCAGACACTATCAGGCAAGTTTTCTATATCCCAACTTTAGCATGATTAAAAACTATTGTTGTTGTGATATAAATGCATGCACTGTTTTATATATTTTGTGAGAAATCTATAATGCATGCATGATTTTCTATAAGTACTTGTAAAGTTTTTCGTGTATATATATACACCCCAATGGTTTATACGTATATATATGGTGATGATCAAGGCTCGAGTAGAGCGTAAGTACTTTTGATATAAGTCGGGAGTCGGAGTGTTTTATGTAAACCCGGTAACCCCGGAAAAGTATATTTTTTTTAATCGAATAAGTTCCGATAATTTAAAAACTTATGAATATCGGAATTATTTTTATTAAAATTCTTTAATAAATATTATTTGAATATTTATTAAATTAAATGAATATCAATTAAATATTCATTTAAAGTTAATTTATTTAATTATTTAAATTAAGGATTATTTATTTAATAATTTATTTATCAATTATTTATTATTATTTAAAAATGATTTAAATATTCTAAAATTATTTAAAAAAAATTTAAAACCTATTGGCCTATTTAAAAATTATGTATGGCCTTTAAAAATTATTTTAAATATTTTCTAGCCTTCAGAAAAATATTTAAAAATAACAGGGGTTCTCAAATATTTTTATAATTAATTACACTTCGTAAATACCACCCCAGCGGCTTTCGAACTTATCAACACTTGAGAACCCAAAGTTTTGGGAGTACTTAAAAATGTTTTCTCCCTTCGCTATAAACCAGAGTAGTGACCTTGCCTTATCAAGGAGGGTCAGGTTTAAAATTCATTAAGAAAACTCCGAATAACTCTCAAGCTGATTTGAAAAGAATTCCCTGAGCAGAAAAGATCCGTTGACGGAGGTCAACCTGTGAGATGAATGTACTTCCATGTTTTCTTTCGGAAGTGATGATTTTAAAAAGGTTTCAAATGGTTTAATGACTCTAGGACTGGAGGTTGTTTTAGATGGGAATGACTTGCGGGTAGCAAGCCCATTCGGTTATGCATATATCGACGAGGGTGGCGGATAGGTACGTCACCCGTCTACTAGTAGCGAAGTGTTATTTTGTACGGTACAATGGCTGATCACCTTGTATCGGGGTGCTCCGGTATAGTCCCCTCTTTCCAATTGGAATTGTGTTGCATCACTGTGTTGGAAGCCCAGGTGCTCCAGCACCGATAGTGTTGTCAGTGTTGAACTCATCATGAAAGATTTTGAAAACCAGAATGTTTTTGATTTAAAATGACTCAGGGATAGTTACTGTTATTAAAAGATGAATGCATATGATATTTCCCCCCGTTTTCAAATGAAATAAAAATTATCTTTACAGTACTATTATTATCTTGCTGAGCAATTATGCTCATACTTGTTTTCTATGTATATCACAAGCAACAACAGGTAAGCATGCTATGAACCCATCAGACCGCCAGGAAGCACGTGGGAAACGCGCAACTATTCCGTAGGTTGTTCGGACCCCGTCTGCCTCAGGTGAGAGAGCTTAGTAGGATAGGCTACCAGCTCAGGCTAGTTAGGGTTGTGTATAAGCATGACTTGTGTAAACTTTTAAAGACGAGAAAACTATCCCGCCTCTACTATCATCTCAGGTAGCAACTTTTATGGAATTTAAGCCTTTTCTAGACAAAAACATTTGGGTCTGTAATAACATAACACTTTGGATTGTATCGTTACTCTAAGTATTATTTTGATTTCGCTCTGAGCCTATAACTTGTGATGGATGTTATTGACTTAGGGGTCATTGCCAACATAGAACATTTATGATTAGTAAAATGGTTAATCAACGGGAATGGTAATTGATAAAATTGGAATCTAGATCGGCGTAGCAACCCTGATCGTTGACCCCGGATCTAGGGGTGTTAAAGAAATGGTATCAGAGCTCAAGGTTATAGTTTCAGAGATGAAAGAAAGGTTAAGGATTCAAACCTTTACCAAGGATATGGACGGGCTAGTGGACATAGCCCTACCGAACCTAAGTTACTAAGATTATTACTTATTGAAACTTCTGAGATAGTAACACTTTTCCCTTTTCTGTGTAGAACCCTGAGGAGCCAGTTATGGACCCGATCGCGGACCCAGTTGAGGATCCAGTAGCAGGCCCTGTCGAGGACCTAGTTGAGGATGACCCAGAAGAGACTAACGTTGTTGACCATATGCCAGTAGATGGGCCAGAGAGTGAACCCGAGGAGGATCCGGAGGAGCCCATGGATGATGCTCCAGCTGACCCCACACCAGGA
The DNA here is from genome assembly GCA_036435485.1 of Saposhnikovia divaricata. Classification (NCBI taxonomy): domain Eukaryota; kingdom Viridiplantae; phylum Streptophyta; class Magnoliopsida; order Apiales; family Apiaceae; genus Saposhnikovia; species Saposhnikovia divaricata. Next base: position 130,121,805 of record CM071597.1, read on the forward strand.
GATGACCCAGAGGATGACTCAGTAGCCTGGACAGATATTCCCATGCATTCCCCTCCCCGTTGGGAGCCATCCCCACCTGACTCCCCACAGTAGAGTCCACTCCCTATCGAGGATTCAGAGGAGCTCATCCCAGATGATGCCGATACTGAGATGGCTCCGCAGAGCCAGCCACCATTGCCACCACTACCCTCGATTCCCGTTGTACTAGCTGCAGAGCACCTGAGCACGACTGGGAGGTGGCTCGACTGACTGCCAGACTAGTGGCTGCTGATGCTACGATTGAGGAGCTGAGATTCCAGTTGAGTGAGGAGAGGAGGTTCAGGCACCACACCCACCGGGAGAGGACTAATTCTATAGCCCGAGGAATATGATGGATGATACTGCGGATCGAAAGGAGGGCCCTCTCTAGACTCAGAGCATCATCCCGCTCAGACGGGAGGGTTAGGAGGAGCGAGGTAGAGAGGATTCTGTCATCAGCTATGAGGAGGATCAGGGACGTGACCCGCTCCCACCGTTACTGATTGTGTATTATGACTGTTAGCTTTCTAGTGCGGACTGTAGTTGCTAGTTGTACTTTTGGGATAGTAGTTTGACAGGTAGTAGATAGTCCGATTGGGAAAGCGTGTTATGTATCTTTTGGTAGACTGTATGTATTCAGGATGATGTACTTTAAAACTTATGACTCTAGTGGGTAACCCTTCGATGGTACCCGGAATGTATGACTGTTTAAATTTTGGCACTAAATTTTGTTCAAGTCTTTTACGTATAAAGCTTTAACATTAACTACTTACAACGAGAATACAATTATATATATGGAATGGACTACCCTTTTTGGGTAGCACTTATTTATGCAAGGTAACCCTAACAATTGCGTATATATATAAATGCATATGTTTTCAGAAAGATGCCGCCTAGACGAAACCCAGCAAACCGCAATGCTGAATCTGCCACCCATGGCAATGATCAGCGCAGAGAGGAAGAGTGCCAAAGCCAAGCCCATGAAGAAGAAGGGCAAGGCTTTAATGAGCATGAAAATGCAGATCAGGAGGAGGAAGGGGAGGAAGCCACTCAAATCGAGAAGGCAGAGATGAAAACCCTATGGAGAAATTTATGAATTTGCTCAGGCAGAACTTACAACAACCACCCCCACCACCAAGAAACCTCAATACCGCCAACGCTAACGCCTTTCGAGCCTTCAAATCCCTAAAACCACCAGAATTTCAGGGCACTACTGACCCCGTAGCAGCAAGAGCCTAGCTGAAGGAGATGGAGAAATCCTTCGAGATTTTAGGTGTGGATGAGACCCAGAAGATGGTCTTTGCTGCTTACTTACTGAAAGGAGAAGCGAATTATTGGTGGGAAGCTAAACGTAACCTAGAACCAAAAGGCGTGGTGACTTGGGAAAGATTTTGTAGATTGTTCTTGGACAAGTATTTTCCCAAGTATATGGAAACCCAGATGGAACTGAGGTTCCTGGAGCTGAAACAAGAAAACATAACGGTGGCGAAGTACGAGGCCAAGTTCACGGAACTATCGAGGTTTGTACCAAGCTTTATGGATACCGAGGAGTAGAGGGCAAAAAGGTTTCAGCTAGGGCTAAAACCATGGATACAGAACCGTGTTGCTATGTTGGAAATAACAGACTATGCCACCTTGGTCCAGCTACTGTGTCTCAGCCGACCGTTGGTCCAGCTACTAAGAGGACTGGAAGCGAGAGTGTTAATCAGGGAGGTGGGCAGTCTAGAGCAACTACCTTCACCCAATCACGAACTTCCCTACCTGACTATAAGACTTGTGGAAGGAAGTAACTGGGGACGTGCCGATCCACAATGACGTGTTACAAGTACGGGCGCACAGGGCATTACGCCAGTAATTGCCCTCCGCAAGCTCAAGTCCCAAAGTGTTACCAATATGGAAGCGCGGGGCATATGAAGAAGGAATGTCCTAAGTTGAACCCGCCCGGTTCAAAAGTGAGCGGAGCAGCTTCCAACCGACCCCCTACTGCCAGGACTTTTACCATGACCGTGCAGGATGCTGTCAGAGACTCAGATGTTATTGCAGGTACCCTAACCCTTAACTCGGTAAATGTAAATGTCTTATTTGATTCTGGAGCTACCAGATCTTTTATATCGCAAGAATTCGCATGCAAATTAAATCTTAAGGCGGAGGCTCTAAAATAGCAGCTAATGGTAGAAATAGCAAATCGTGAAGTGATTCCCGTGAGTCAAATCTACCCTGACTATGATCTAGAAATAGAAGGTTGCCATTTTCAAGCCAACCTAATACCTTTTGTGTTAGGAGGGTTTGACGTTATCTTAGGTATGGACTGGATGTCCAGTAATAACGCCCAGATTGACTGCAAGGGCAAGAAAGTCAAGATGATGGTACCAGGAAAGAAAAAGGTAGTGTTTAAGGGGCAGCGACAAACTCGGAAATTGCTCATCGTCGCACAAGCTAAGAAGTTGGTACATAAGGGAAACGAAGCCTTCCTAGCCTATATAGTAGACACAGAAATGAAGGCCCTTGGATTGCAAGATATCCCCGTCGTTAGAGAATTCGAAGACGTGTTTCCCAAGGAACTACCAGGATTACCACCCGATAGGGAGATCGAGTTCGCAATAGATTTGGCACCCGGAGCTGCACCTGTTTCTAAGGCTCCATATAGATTAGCTCCCGTGGAGATGAAGGAACTAGCGACACAGTTGCAAGAGTTGTTGGACAAGGGACTAATAAGGTCGAGTGTATCACCATGGGGCGCTCCAGTGTTGTTTGTAAAGAAGAAGGATGGTAGCATGAGATTGTGCATAGACTATAGGGAACTGAATAAATTAACCATCAAGAATAATTACCCTTTGCCTAGGATCGACGACCTGTTCGACCAGCTGAAAGGAGCAATCTGCTTCTCAAAAATAGACTTGAGAACCGGATATCACCAATTAAAGATCAAGCAGGAGGACATACCCATGACCGCATTCCGTACCCGTTATGGACATTATGAATTCCTGGTCATGTCCTTTGGGTTAACCAACGCACCAGCAACCTTTATGGACCTGATGAATCGCGTGTCTAAGAAATACCTAGATAAGTGCGTCATAGTGTTCATCGATGATATTTTGATTTATTGAAAGACAGAGGAAGAACATGCAGAACACTTGAGGATAATCTTAGGGATTCTGAGAGCCGAGAAACTATATGCCAAATTCTCTAAGTGTGAATTTTTGCTAAGAGAGGTTCAATTCTAAGGCCACGTGGTAAGCAGTGAGGGAGTGTTAGTTGATCCTGCCAAGATAGAGACCATATCAAATTGGAAAAGACCGACCACCCTGATGGAAGTAAGAAGCTTCATAGGATTGGCAGGCTACTATAGGAGATTCGTGAAAGACTTTGCCAAATTAGCAGCCCCGCTTACCCGACTCACCAGAAAGACAGAAAAATTTTTGTGGACTGAGAAATGTGAGGAAAGCTTCCAAGAGCTGAAGAAACGATTAGTGACCGCCCCCGTGCTGGAACTACCTGGCATCCCACAAAGGGTTAGGCTGTGCTCATGCAGCACGGTAAGGTGATTGTATATACGTCTAGGCAGTTGAAAGAGTACGAAGTGAGGTATCCTACCCATGACCTGGAGCTAGCCGCAATAGTTTTTGCCCTGAAAATATGGAGGCACTACTTGTACGGAGAGAAATGCGAGCCCTATACAGACCACAAGAGCCTTAAGTACATATTCACTCAAAAAGAATTAAACATGAGATAGAGGATGTGGCTAGAACTAATAAAGGATTACGATTGTGAGATCCGTTATCATCCAGGGAAGGCCAATGTGGTGGCCGATGCCCTTAGTAGGAAGGAGAGGCTCAAGATGTTGACCTCAATGGAAGAATTGGTGAGAGATTTTGAAAAGCTAGAAATAGAGATCAAGAGACCAGATGAAAGCCAAGAAATGCTAATGGAAATCCAAATCCAACCGCCGTTGCTAGAAAAGATTAGATGATGTCAGGAGCAAAAGATGGAAGAAGACGCTAATTCGGAGGAAGAAGTCCTAACCGGAGAAGAAATCAAATGCGAAAGGGACAAAAATGGAATCATGCGATATGCCACGAGGATATGGGTTCCGAACGTACCGAAATTGAAGGATGAGATATTATACGATGGTCATAACGCTAGATATTCGGTACACCCCGGCAGCACTAAGATGTATAGAGACTTGAAGGAGTACTACTGGTGGCCCAACATGAAGAAGGACGTAACGGAATGGGTGAATAGATGTTTGACCTGTCAACGAGTGAAAGCGGAACACCAAAGGCCCAACGGCTTACTACAACCCTTGGAAATTCTGGAGTGGAAATGGGAGCATATAGCCATGGACTTTGTGGTAGGGCTACCCAAGACTAAGACCAATCACGACGCGATATAGGTGATCATCGATAGACTGACCAAGTCCGCCCACTTTCTCCAAATTAATGAGAAATACATGGTTGATAGGCTTGTGGACATCTATATAAAGGAAATCGTGGTGCGACAAGGAGTTCCAGTAACCATTGTATCCGATAGAGACCCCAGATTTAACTCCAGGTTTTGGAGGAGCTTCCAAGAATGCGTAGGGACTAAACTGAACATGAGTACGACATATCACCCCCAGACTGACTGGCAGAGTGAAAGGACTATCCAAACCTTGGAAGATATGTTGAGGGTGTGTGTCATAGACTTCAAGGGGAGTTGGGAAGAACATTTACCTTTAATTGAGTTCGCATTCAACAATAGCTACCACTCAAGCATCGGAATGCCTCCTTACGAAGTCCTCTATGGCCGAAAGTGCCGCTCTCCCCTGTGCTGGGATGAAGTTGGTGAACGAAAGATATTGGGACCCGATCTGGTTCAACAGACAAGGGATGCAATAACCTTAGTTAGAGGAAGACTAGCGGTAGCCCAAGATCGACAGCGCATGTATGCTGATCTAGCACAAAAAGATAGCTTATGAATTAGACTTACCTCCAAGCCAGCAGCAAGTTCACAACGTATTTCACGTGTCGATGCTAAGGAAGTACAACCCAGATGCCAAGCATGTGGTAGAACATGAGCAAGTAGACCTGCAACCGGACCTGTCTTACGTAGAGAAACCAATGAAGATCATGGATCGCAAGGAACAAGTGCTGAGGAACAAGGTTATTAAGCTGGTCAGAGTTCTGTGGCAGAATCACAATGTCGAAGAATTAACTTGGGAGCTGGAAACCGAAATGTAGGAGAAATACCCCCATCTATTCGCAGACTGATTCCGGGATGGAATCCTTTTAAGGGGGGAGATTGTAATAACCCTGATTTTTGTACTACTGTAGAAAAGACCCAAATGAATAGTAATTCGGGTATGTAAGATAAACAAACCCTAACCATGATTATGTAATGGAAATTTGAGGATTTTAATTCAATATTAAGATTAGATAAGTGAAATGAGTGTATGCAAAAGCCGTCAGAAATTGGAGAAATCTTGCTTCGTTAATAACTTATGATTTTCGAGAAAGCGATAAATACGAAAGCCGTGACACGGCCAATGGATTCATGAACATGGAAATTTATATGGAATAAGTGCTAGGATGAGATTTGGTGGAATAAAGAACACTTGAAGAGAATTTATACACTAAGAACATTTTATGGATTAAAATTAGTATGCATGGAAATTATGGAATAAAATTTGGGAAATAATTAAAGTAGCAAGTGCCATGCAAAACCTAGATAATTACATGCAAGGTGGTGGTCAAAGCTAGCAACCAAGTCAACAACTAAGCAAACTAGTAGTTATGAAATAGTTAGAAATCCAACTATGTACTTAGAAACACACTTACATGAATCAAGGATCACCAAGTATTCAATATAGCCTTTTTAGGCTTAGAATTTTTGACCAATAGCTAACAAACTTTTTACAAAACCAAGATAGTATCACATTATTGTAGTTATAACAAAGCAAAGCAAGAAAAAGCTCTCCCACCCCCTTATAAAGCCATTCGGCCGAACCAAGCAAGAAGGAGGAAAAGAAAAAAATTTCTTGCCTTTCACCCACACTCAAATTCCTAGATTGTTAACTCGAATAACTTGTAGAAGGGGGGATTGAATACAAGTTATATAATCGTGTCTGATTTTTGCTTGATTAGATCAACAAGAACAAACGAATGAATCAAACTTTGTTTGTATTAAAATAAATCAAATACAAACTCTACCAAAGGTGTACAATACCTTTAGCAGCTGCTGACAATACAAATCTCTCTCTCTGTTAGTTTCGAACTCTCGAATACAAACCTTATACAGAGCTTCACACGATATGCACTCTATATTTCTCAATTCGCTCTTTTTACAATAATATAGAGAGAGTATTTATAATGCTACCTATCAACTAATAACAGAATTATAATCTATCTATGACAATGTTCTGCCGTCCAGTTGATAGTTTCCATCAATAGATAATTCGTTTCCTTCACGATATCTTCTTGCTTGTTTTTCAAAACAACGATCCCGTTTTATATCACTTTCCAGTTTCTGTAGCATCCATATTGACATCATCAGTAACATGACTGATATCAGGATTTCCCATTGCATCAGGTTCTGATCATCCCATCAGTATTTGATCAGGATCTGACTTGCTGTATCAGGATCTGCTCTTAGTTCCTGAAATGTAGTCTCTGACGCACTATTCCTGACTAACCTCCACGGATTACTGTCTAACACATGTATCCTATACAAAGTGCTAAATCCTTTATAAGATCAGGATATACAAGAAGTATTAGCAAAATTCTATTCTCAACATCACAACGTATGAATTATTCCTAACAATCTCCCCCTATTTATGCTTTAGAATCTGAAGCATAAATCTAAGTTGTAGATGTCAAAACATATAACAATACAACCAGAATAGAATTTTTGAATTTAAGATCATGAAGTTAAGTACCTCCTTCTTCAGATGTAGACATGTATCAAGTACTTAGAAGAAAGAATTCAACTATTTGATGCTTCTTTTCCTTTACCACTTCCATGATGAAATTTACCAACTCTGTCACCTTTAATTCTGCTCCCAGTCTGTTTATCTCCCCCAGTCTGTTGTTGTTGTTGTTTCTGAATTGTCTTTATCTCGCCCTTTTTGACTTCAGCAACATTAATTCCAAGAGATTCAATAACATAACAAATGAGATTCATCAGAACTGCTTGATTGTCCATAATAGTGACTTGGTTTTCTTCAAGAATTTGAAGTCTCGATTGAATATCACTTTGAGATTTCTGAATGTTTCGTAAAATTTCAGAATTGACTTCAATGTTGGAAGTTCTTGTTGTATCTTCAGATTCAGATGTAGAAAGAACTTTATCTTTAAGTCTTGTAAAAGAAGTTGCCTGTTTAGAATGATATTCAAGTAATAATACTTGAGTAGAGGTACAAACATCTTTATCTCTCTGATCTGGAGCTGAAGTATGATCATCCTGTCCTTCACCAGTATTCTGTGTACTAACATCTATAAATCCTGACTCCTCCTTAGATTGATCAGATACTGTTGATGACTCAATTCTAGCTGAAATTGGAAGTACATACAAAGGAATACTAGGATCATTAGGAATATCTTCTGGTACTAGTTGAGTAGAAGTTTGTCTTAGCCTTTCACCTCTTCTGTTAATGATTCCTGCAAGCCTTTCTTTCTGTTTCTGAGCTTTAACTTCTGGCTTTGCATTGTGATGTGCTAAGTCATGCTTCATATACATCTTGATAAAAGAATAAGTACCAGCATCCATACCAAGATTTTCAGACCAAGATTGAGGAAAAACCTGATCCCAGAAATCAAACGATGGTGGTTTCCTAATTTTCTCTCCCTCACTATGGAGTTGATCATCCATACCCTCATTCTCACTTTGACTATCTAAAGTCAACACTCTTTCTACCTCTCCTTTTGCCTGGTCAGGAGCCAGCCTCTCTGTGTGTGGATCTATATCCATCTTTTCAAGTGTATCACTCAAATTTGGATAAATGCTCTGATGACCTACAGAAAAATAGGGGTTAGAAGAAGTTTTTATACCTGAACTCACATGGAGAGAGGGTTCCTCATATGGCATGGGGCTTGAGGTTTTCTCCAAGGAGTGAGCTGCTATAGTCTCTGAACCCTTACAAACATCTACTTTCTTTCCAGAAACTACAGTCTCCAGTATACCACTTTCAGGTTTTACACTAGACTCTGATGTCTTCAGTAATACTTCATTAGACATCTTAGCTAGTATGTCACCGTCTTTAAGTGTTGGTTGCTGAGACACACCCTCGAGGTGGATAGACTCTGAAAGAACAATATTGATTTGATCTTCAGGAAAATCAATCAAAGTCATTCTTCCCATATCATAAGGTCTCTCACTTGCAATTTCAGTCATCACAGAAGAACTTCCAGCATCAGCCATCACAGTTCCTGAGTCATCCAACCTCTGACTAGATGGTTCTTGTGTTGCAGTGACTATCATCTAATCTATTCCACTATTCACCACTGGTGCAATAGTATTTTCTGTTGATTGCTTCCCTCTATCAACTACCTCCTCTTGTTCACCTTGAGCTGAAGTATCTTCAACAATGACATCCTTGAGAAATAGATATGCATGAAGTGATTGAAGTGCAACGTGCTTAGGAAGTCCAAATTTCTTCTGTAATTCCTTTCTAACTGATACATAGAAGTACGTCTTCATTAAATCAAGTCTTTGATGTAACAGTCCATATTCTTCAGGAAATGAAAGTTTAGGAACTCTTTTAGTTAGAAAATCTAGAACAGACCTGGAAAGCTTCAATTGTAGAGAAATAAGTTCCATAGCCAGTCTGTATGTCAATGTAGTTTCCCATGAAGAATCAAGATCCAGATCTCTCTTGTCAGATACTGACTTGGATATAGCCTTATTTATAGAGACCTGCATAATGTTAGTTGGACTTGACACTGGGTGTGTAGGTGACAAATGAATCTTTCTCCTTGTTCTCCTAGTATAGTGAGCAACAGATTTGTCTTGAGAAGACTCAAGAGGTGTAGACACAGAAGTGATCTTGGGATGAGATCTTTTTTCAATAGACACAGTCTTTTGAGAGACAGTATCCAGTAACTGTTTTCCCTTTTTAAGAACTACAACATTTTAGGAGACTGCAGCCTGGCTGTGACTAGGTGTTCCATCTCTTTGTCCTAGCTTAGAAAGTTGAATTGCAGCCTTCAATTCTGCTCTCTCAGCAAGAGATATATTATCATCATCTTCACTAGAACTACTACTTGAAATGACAAATCTTCTCTTCCTTACAACTGATGTCTTTTGAGAAACACCAGAGGTTGGCTTCTTTGAAACAATAGGCTGTGGATCAAAGTTTGGTTCTAGAATTGTTTCAGAGACTACAATGTTTTTGGCTACTTGGGTAGACACAGGGGGGTTCTCCTCCACCTGAGATTCCTGAGTCATTTCACCACCAAAGAAAGAAGAATTATAGATAGTAGGAAGATGAGTTCTTAGAAGTACCTGAACATGATTTGGATAGTGTAATGCAGGTATTTCATCTAGATTCTTTTCACTGAAGATGAGTTCTTAGAAGTACCTGAACATGATTTAGATATAACAGTGAACATATCATGAAAAGCTCTCCCACCCCCTTATAAAGCCATTCGGCCGAACCAAGCAAGAAGGAGGAAAAGAAAAAAATTTCTTGCCTTTCACCCACACTCAAATTCCTAGATTGTTAACTCGAATAACTTGTAGAAGGGGGGGGGGGGTTGAATACAAGTTATATAATCGTGTCTGATTTTTGCTTGATTAGATGAATAAGAACAAACGAATGAATCAAACTTTGTTTGTATTAAAATAAATCAAATACAAACTCTACCAAAGGTGTACAATACCTTTAGCAGCTGCTGACAATACAAATCTCTCTCTCTGTTTGTTTCGAACTCTCGAATACAAACCTTATACAGAGCTTCACACGATATGCACTCTATATTTCTCAATTCGCTCTTTTTACAATAATATAGAGAGTATTTATAATGTTACCTATCAACTAATAACCGAATTATAATTTATCTATGACAATGTTCTGTCGTCCAGTTGATAGTTTCCATCAATAGAGAATTCGTTTCTTTTACGATATCTTCTTTCTTATTTTTCAAAACAACGATCCTGTTTTGTAGCACTTTTCAGTTTCTGTAGCATCCATAATGACATCATCAGTAACACGACCGATATCAGGATTTCTCATTACATCAGGATCTGATCATCCCATCAGTATTTGATCAGGATCTGACTTGCTGTACCAGGATCTGCTCTTAGTTCCTGAAATGTAGTCTCTGACACACTGTTCCTGACTAACCTCCACAGATTACTGTCTAACACATGTATCCTATACAAAGTGCTGAATCCTTTATAATATCAGGATATACAAGAAGTTTTAGCAAAATTCTATTCTCAACATCACAACTTATGAATTATTCCTAACATAGATTAATTCCCAAACTTCTTCCAAGTAATACTAAGGTATGTACAAAGTTTCATAATTTTTCATTAAGTGTAGATAGGTTAGAAAAATTCTCAAAGTTCTTAGTGAATTGTGACTCATGATGAAACTTTGCTTTGATCTTGAAGTTTAGTGTTTATAAGAGATAACCTAGGTGTTCTTGGAGTAGATCAAGCTTTGGAAGAGATTATACAACTTCAAAGAGGTAAGAACATCTCATTTAAGCTTTGTCATCTTTGAGTTTTAAAAGTTTATGTAAAGGATTGTGTGTATGAAGTGATTTTATGGATTTTAGTGGTTAAAGATTTTGTATGTGTGAAAAATCGTGGATATTGGTAAAACAAAGTTACCACTGAACTTGGAGACTTGTGATGATGATATTGTGATGTCAAAGTTTTATGGTTGCTTTGGTTGTGTATTTGGAGTATACAAAAATTGGAAATCATCGTTTTATAGCAGTTATAATGCCGGATTCTAGTTAACCCTTTTGTGCAGAAACTCACGATTTGTTAAAATTATATTTTTGGACCAAACTACTTGAAAACATGAAGATATGATCTTGTAGTGTATATGAGATTTTGAATCGCCTTAAAACGATCTACGGTTTAGGAAATACTCTTGATTTAGTAAAACCGGTTAAAACGAATGAATCGCGCAAAACCACTGCCTTTGCAGTGATGAACGGACCTCTTAAAATTTGAATAAAATTTTAGAAATTTTTGTACAAATAGTTCTTACAGTGAGAAAGACATCCCAAAAAGAATTGAGTCAAAATGGGAAATTTTCGATTTTATAAAAATCAAGGTGTCGAAACTGTATAAGTAGAATTCACAGCAGGAAAGGTCTTCTTTAGGGCATTGGTTAAGGGACTTGTAAAAGACCATAAGTCATGGAGAAAAATTAGCAGTTGGTACAAGCTACAGTAAGGAAGGCCTGGGAAAAAGAAATTCATAAAAAGGTTTATTTTTCAATTTTACAAAAATGTTCGAATCAAGGTTGCACGAACGAAAAATACCTTTAGGGGACGAACGAATAAAACCTAACGGATTCGAAACTCGACCGGAATAAAATTGGTAATTTTAATTTGGTCAAGGAACATTACCATAAGCATATGAGTTCAACATATACACTACGCCACAAATGGCCTACAGCTACGCCAAAAAAAAGTGTGCTTATAGGGCAAAAAGTGTTACTAAAAGAGCCTAAAACCAGCTATGGCTACACTTTGACCAAAAATGGCAGTGTTACAAAATCGGCCGCTACCATAGACCCCTATGCTAACACTTTTTCGATTTTTGGTAACACCGGAGAAAAGTGTAGGCTTAGAACCCTATGCCAACACCTTTTTGATCTGTGGCTACACCTTACAAGATGTTGCTATAGATCTATTGCTACACCATTATCTTTGTAGTAACACTATTAAAAGTGTTGGTGTAGACCTATTGTAACATCAAATTATGAAACACTTTGGTGTTTTTGTACTTTTTGCCAACACTTTGTTATTCTTTTGCCAACACAAAAAATTAATACAAGAGCCAATGGCTACATTCTTGCAGCTCTTTACCAACATTTTAAATAGACAAAGCCAACATATGACATTGAAATAAAAGGTTCCCATTCAAAATATTGTCAACATAAAAGCTGTCCAAAAGCCATTTCAATACATAAAGGCTATCCAAAAGCCAATCCAACACATAAAATACCATCCAAAAATAACTACATCAATCCACAAACAAACCATCCAAAAGCTAAGTTAAATACGTAGTTTAAACGTTAAATACCAACGTCTAATACCATCGCAATCCAAAAACATATAACAAAAACTACATAGGTTACTTAGAATAGCGTAAAATCTGATCAGTCAATACTAACGTCGTCATCTCCATGGGATACTTCAGCTGATTTCTCGGAGCCCTCAATAGTGTCCAACTTCAAACCTGGATTCTGTTCAGCCAATATTTTCATCATCTGTTGAACTTTTTGATCAAGTTTCTGATCCATCTCTTGCTGAAGTTGAGCTCTGATCTTATCGCTCAGGTCAGACACCAACTGATCAGGAGCTGCAGGTTGAACGGAGGATGTAACTGATGGTGCTGACTTTGATTTTGGTTCCTTTTTCCGAATAAGCCTCCCAATTAGGTAAGATGGACTGTGTTCCTTGCCACCACGAACCAACTTATTAGCAGCCTCAACACCTTCGGTTTGCAGGGCTTTCTTAACATCAACCTGTTAAAAAACCAGAGCATTTGATTAAAACACAAATACAATAAACAATAGAATTTGTTAAAAAAAGTAAACTGAATTATTTGAACTTACAATTTTTTCGTTAACCGTTTTGAGCACCTCCTCAGGTAACTTGTTCTCACGGTTCTCTTTTCGTTTGCGAGTCTCTATATATATATATCAGCATCAGATATTATAACTGGCTCCTCCTCAAAATTACCCTCACCATCATCATTGACAGGCATTTTTCCAAGTTTTTCCTGTTTTTCCAATTTTTCTTTTTCCAGTTTTTCCAGTTTTTCAAGTAGCTGAATTAAATAAATTTTACATATTAAAAACATGAATTATCCTTATAATACAATGCAGACTAATAGAACTACATAAATTTCTACAAAATCTACTTGAATTAAGATGAAATATGCATACCAGCTTGTTGGCAACTTGGGCGAAACTCGTGGACCCAGTAGTATGCGTCTCAGTAATTTTTTTTCGTGTCTCTGCATTCTTTTTTGCAATTTCTTGTACAACAGAGGGAAAAAACTAAGTAATTTTCTTAGTTTAAAATAAGATTAATATAATTGGCATAAAATTCTACCCTATTTTTACACTCATAATTTACAAATCTAAGTAATTTTAGGTTACCTAAAAATTAATTTTAGGAGTACAAAACTGGATACCAATACTTTTTATAAAATGATGTGGTGTTACCTGAACTTTTTCGTCACCCCAATAATTCAAAAGAATCTTCCAGTCAGAAAGAGGAACCTCTTTGGGCCTGTGTGCCAACCTCTCCTCATCTGTAGGATAAGGACTGTAATGATCTCTCTTAATTCGACTTTTGTAGCTCCTAAACTGATCACTCATTGTTTTCATAACCCACGGTTTAGCATCTTCAGGAACAATATACTTGTCCTGCATAAAATTACGCAAAGTGCATAAAAAGGAACATATAGACCCTTACAGTTGTCATATAAAATTACGCAAAGTGCAAAATTGTGACATATGAAACATTTTTTACCTTGACATACTCCCACAACAATTCCTTCTCAGGAACTTGATGCCAACTCGCACAGGTAAGAGACACAAATTGCCTTACAGTTGTCCTCAAAAAGTTGCTAAATTCAGCTAGTAACTTTCCATTATCCGCTACAGGTTGGTTGAGATAATTGAGGGTGATCCTTTTTTTCTCTGTTGTATTATGAATATGATTCATATTGGTCTTCCCTCGTTTTCTTTTCGGAGCTTCATCAACAGGTGGCTCAACTGAAAACTAATAGCAATTAGAACACACTCTCCTTTATGTAATTATGGTACAAGTATAATCATTTTGTTGCTTAATCCAGTTGCACAATTAATTTGAGTTTTAGGGTTTATTAGTTACAAGTGAGGTTTTATAGAGAACATACACATGATTATAAAGTTAAACTAAAATTAAAACTGGATTTACTTGAAGGACACTAATTATACATGTAAAATTACCGGACTGTGATGGCAAATGTTGCATTTCAGACTCTGCCGTCGGGATTTCCTTTTGAAGTTGTTGTTTTTCAAGTTCGCGTAACTTCAAATATACAGTCATTGAACCAGGACCATCTCTCAAATTTTTTAGCTTCTTTTTTAGAGAAACTACTGGTGCTTTATTGACCTTAAAAGGAAGATTGTAAACAATGTCAAAAAAAATTACCAGCTCAGTTATATTTTTTTTTAAATAAGTATTTTAATTCCTCACACACATACATAAAACTGGTACTTCAGTAGTAAAATAATTATAATACCTCCACATGAAGTGAATCTGCATCCCCAACTGATTTATTCTTTTCAGATGAATCTGGCACTTTAGTGACTCGCGAACGAGTTCTTGGTCCAGCACCGATCTCAACTCTCTGTCTCTTGACCTTTTTCGTTCCCTACCAATGTTAATTTAAGTCAATCAGCAGCAGTACTATAAACAGAATTTGATGCTTAAATTAAGCAAAAATGTACCTTTGAAGTGACATTATCATCCTCATCGTCAGGTTGAACATTGTTATTGTACGAGAGGTACTCACTCTCACTTGCATCGTCATTTGTTACCTTGTCTTTGCTTTTTTCCTTTGGAGGACTCGTAACAGACTCACTTGGGACCAATCCAAGTTCTACAAGCTTTGCCTTATTTTTCGCAATATTCGCATTCCTTCTCATTTCATAGTCATTACATCCCTGACCTTCAACAATAGTTGTCTCTTTCTCTGGACCTTTTTTCTCCCTTGGAGGATTAGCATCAGGCTGGTTGAACTCTAGTTTCTTCCTTGTATTGATTCTCCATTCTTTGTCATCATTCATATCCTTAAGCTTTCGTGTTTTCTCAGCATTGATGTTCTTCAATGTCACAAAAGTCCGCTTCTCAACTTTTTTTTCTTTAGCTTTAAAAGGGCTTGACCTTGGCCTTACAATCACATGCGGTTGCATTTGTTTCATTGCTGGTATATCTTTATCGATATTGGCATCGATGTAAAAATCTAACTCAGATTTCCCTTTAGTATATTCATCAAGAGTTTTATCATCTACCAGCAGTTTCCAACCATCAATATTGACATATACGCCACCAATCTCTATGTAATTCATTACTTTAACAAAGTCCATCAACACCGAGTAGGAAAACCTGTCAGGATCTTCCGAAAATGTCTCATGTTGGCCACCAGAATACCTAGTCTTTGTGAAGTTTCCCTTGTGGTGCATTCGTATAATCAGATTCTCAGTTTCCATTCTGTAACAAAATACAAAAAAAAGTCAGTGTTAAGTAACTAATTTGAAGATGGCAAATATAACTAATTAACAAAAATCATGTATAAATAGGTCTAATTAACAATGTATAAACAAGCATGGCCACATAAATAAACATTTTTTTCACATCACTATACAAAAACAAACACAACTTGTGTAAATTACATGACACTGTCATAGCTAAATCAAGATGGCAAAAATAGCAGGAAAAAAAAACTGATTAACAAAAATAATAGAAACAAAGAACGTAATTTCTACTTTAAGTCAAAAATCTAATTTATACAATTAATTTTCCATGTCTAATTCATGATCAGTGTTCTTAGGCGACTGAATAGGAATTTCTGTTACAGGCATATCATCTCTAAAACAACTAACTTCACGATCCTGTTCTTCTATTACAGAACGAAATATCGTGTCATGTGTAAACTGCCCGTTTATATCATCTTCAACTACATTATCCCAATCCTGTATTTCATGGAACTCCGTTGATAGCCTCTTAATAAGATATTTGATATGTTTTTCAACTGGATCTTCAATGTAGAACACTTGCTGCACTTGCATTGCCATGACAAAAGGATCATCTTTTTGACAAACTCGGTTGAAGTTAACTCGAGTAAAACCAAAAGAATCCTTTTCATCTTTGTACCATGTACACCTAAACAGAACTGCAGAAAAAGCACCCCAGTAGTCAACTTCTATTATTTGTTCAATTGATCCATAGTAACCAACATCCCCAACTAACGGATTACTATTTGTAACACCCTCACTTACCAATATTAAGATTATATACTTTTATAATTAATTAAACATTAATATAGAAGAAATTTTAGAAAATTCGGCATGATTTGTTCGTAAATCGAACTAACCACCTGTAAATCAACCAAACCATCACTACTTCTAATTGTCTTGTCCACATGCATAATAAAATTCAAACCAAATAACCACACATAAATACTACTATCCAAGACCGCTCACAGGTCACAGTATGAAACAACATCGACTAGCTATTACAAACCAAAACCAAACTACTTAATAATATTTTACAACCCAAAAGCCAAGTGAACTATCTAAACTGATAATACAACAATATAATATAAAATAGAGCTGACAACAGACTACCCGTCCTAGGACCTCAACTCGCTGGCTGCCTCTATGAGACTGTCCGCTCCTCCTAGACATCTTCGAATTTAACTGAAGAAAACAGGGTTAACACAAAAGTGAGACAATGATGCTCAGCAAGTATAATAATTTAAATATATAAATGGCAGCATAATCTAGAATTAAATCTGCAAGTTTGATAAAGATAAATGATTACCAACAATTTCAGGTGCTCAGGGAAATCTGGAAACATAATAACTTATTTAGGTTGAGAAATGGAATAGAATTGGACTATTAAATGTTTTATAAATAAAACAATAATAAGGTTAGGCTGCTGATCAGTCATGCACTAACCTCGGACAAACGCACACAGCAATGTCCTTTTATGGATCCACGGCACACATTGGCCTTAACATTTGACCACGAATCTGGTCCACCCCGAAGGGCCTCAATTTTTTAAAAAAAAAACAACAGTCCAATCCTATAATCTGAATGCCAGGTGTCGGAACAATCGATCACCTCGACCAGCCAAACATACTGGAATCTCACGTTCCAGGTCAATAGCTCAAATCCCAAGAATAAATGAGGTCTAATAACATCTGACCTAGATATCGACAAGTTCGATATAAAAAGGGGTATTGTTTTGGAATATATCACTGGAAAAGAATCAACAAGTTCAATTTATTGTTCGAGAACAGAACAAGTAGGTATGCATATTCGTTGGAAAATAACTGAACAATAGTATCGACAGTAAATCAGACTAATATACTGAACAAGTTATGATAAGCATGTTTCACTTGAAAGATAAGTGAAATAATGTACTTGCCTTAAACAAGTATCTACTGCAGTCGCTGACTCCCTACGTCCTCGACTTTCGCCTTGCCTTTGTCCTTGGGATCTACACACAATATAAAAACTATATTAGAATTCTATTCGACGCTCGCTGATCATTACCACTAGTTAACCTTAGCCTACCCTTGCGAATAATCCCCTAAATTCATTTATTTATTCATATAGCATCAATTTATAACCCCTGATATAAGCCTTATCCATAACCAACAAACACTTATCAAAGCATCAACAAATAATTACATATAGCAATTAATACTTATACTAGTAGTATAATCATATACATATATATATTTTGAAAAGTAATTTAGGATTTTAGAAAATTTTGACGGCATCCCCTTTATACGGGTGACTGCCAGTCGGAATACAACCAACACAACCAACACAATCATCATATTTCAGAAGTTATCCAACCATTCAGACTCATAATATTCCAATCCGAATAACCTTTAAATTAATCAATTCGTATCAATAAAATATGGAATCTTATAAATTAAGAGAACTAAAGAATAATGTATAATTTATAAAATAATATTTGGCTCAGAAAAATCATCATTGCCAATTACCATCGACTCAATTTATTTTTTATATCATTGTCGATGGGGCAAAGTTCCGGAGGTACCCGTTTTCGGGTTTCCAATCACGAAACTCTACACAATTTTACATTCGGACACAATTTCAGTAATTAATTCAACAAAGTGTCGACAATAATCAAATTATCATCTTGTCTCGGCAACATCACAAAAAGGTCAGAACAAAGCCCGAACGTAGTAATGTATCAAATTGCCACAACCCAAAGAATCACAGGATGACCATCATAAGTTAATTTGCATCACAAGTATCGAGCACTTCCTCAACACAATACACGACCCACACATAATAACACTCACCCACACAGCACCAGTAACACACGCACACCACACTTCACGAACACACACACACACAAGCTGCAATATCGTGGGGGAATCAAGGATAACAGGATGGGAGAAGTTTTTGAACAAGGATAATCCATGGCAGTTCGAGAACAGGGGAGGGGAGAGCATCAATTCGAAACAATATGAACAACGCTGGCCTCCTCAAAGACTTACTAGATACAGAACAACTCGAGGGGAGGGAGAGATTCGTAGAGACTGAAAGAGATAGTACGGTAGAGAGGGGGAGTGATTTAAGAGATGTATCGGAGAGAGAAAGTTGAGAGGAATCCAGAAAAATCGAGAGAAACAAGTACTGTAATGATACTCAATTTAGGGACTGAAGTCTTAAAAAGGGGGAAATATATTTTAAGGGAAATGATTATTATATTACCGAATAATCAATAGTTAATTCCCAAAAATTTTAATTACTAAGAAAATGAGTGAAATTTTGAATCTAAAAATTTTTAAATGAAGAACACAAAATTACGATCACCCACATATTTTTAAAATATTTTTAGGATTTAAAACGAATTAAATATGGATTTTACAAGATTAAATCCATAGAATGGAAAAATAATGCATAAAATCATTTTAAAATTCTCAAAACCATAAATAATTCATCAAATATTTTTAAAAGTCATATAAACTAATAAAGTTAATAATACAAAAGATTTCAGGATTTCTACTAATCCCGAGGATTTTATAAAATTCGCAGAAGGTAAATATAACATAATTAAATAGGAATAAATCCCCAAAATATAATTAAAAATCCCCAGGCTTACACATCACATATAAATCATCACCTAGGCCCACAAATATTATTCCACACATACTTCACCTCCTCAACAAATTTTATACGCCACATAATTCATATTTAATATTAAATAAATAATTATTATTACTAAAAATTTCTAAGGCGTTATACCCTTCCCCCCTTAAAAGGATTCTGTCCCCAGAATCTCACCTACGTGAACAAATGAGGATAATTCTCGAGCATGTCGATTTCAAGCTCCCAAGTTGATTCTTCCACTCTGGGGTTTCTCCACAAAACTTTTACTATAGGTATCGTCTTATTTCGTAGGGCTTTCTCTCTACAATCTAATATCTTGATGGGTTGTTCCACATAAGATAAATCTCGCTGGATCTCTATCGGCTCATATTCGATGACATGTTTAGAGTCCGGGTGGTATTTCTTAAGCATTGATACATGGAACACGTTGTGAATATGTTGCATGTGAGGCGGTAAGGCTAACTCGTAGGCAACTTTTCCAACCTTCTTCAATACCTCAAAAGGCCCGACAAATCTTGGACTTAATTTTCCCTTCTTACCAAATCTTACTAACCCCTTCCACGGAGATACTTTCAACAAAACTTGTTCTCCTTCTTCGAACTCCATATTCTTTCTGGCCAAATCAACGTACTTCTTCTGTCGGTTCTGAGCTACCACTAACCGTTTCTGAATAAGTTGAATTACTTCCTTGGTTTGCTGTACTAATTCTGGTCCGATTATCTTTCGCTCACCAACTTCCTCCCAGTATACTTGAGATCGACACTTCCGCCCATATAATGCTTCATATGGTGGCATACCAATGCTAGCATGAAAACTATTGTTGTATGAAAATTCCACTAATGGCAAGTGTTCATCCCAACTTCCTGCGAAGTCCAGTTAATCGATCAACAATTACCCAGATAGCATCATGATTAGCTCTCGTCCATGGCAATCCTACCACAAAATCCATCGCAATATGCTCCAATTTCCACTCGGGAATTTCTAATGGTTGTAGCATCCCACTTGGTCTCTGATGTTCAGCTTTTACTTTCTGACAAGTTAAACACTTACTCACCCATTCGGCAATATCTCTCTTCATATCCGGCCACCAGAAGTTTCTTTTCAAGTCTCGATACATCTTTGAACTTCCAGGATGAATCGAATATTTCGAACTATGGGCTTCCTGTAGAATTTCATTCTTCAACTCTGTCACATTCGGTATCCAAATGCGTGAAGAAAATCTCAATATTCCGCTATCATCTACTTGAGTGAATATTTCCTCACCTGTTAACTTGTTAACATCCCCGCTCATGACTTCCTTCTGGCATCTGCGAATCTTCTCTAACAACTCGGGCTGAAACGTCATAGTGTAACCCTTATCTGTACTGCTTGTAGGCACGCAGACTTCTATCTCTAATTTCTCAAATTCTCTATATAACTCCTCAGGTAGTGTAAACATGTTAATTTTCTCCTTTCTACTTAGAGCGTCCACCACCACATTCGCTTTCCCGGGGTGATAGTTAATTGTACAATCGTAATCCTTGAGCAATTCTAACCATCTCCTCTGCCTCATATTTAAGTCTTTTTGGGTGAAAATATACTTTAAACTCTTATGGTCCATGTAAATTTCGCACTTTTCCCCATACAAATAATGTGTCCAAATCTTCAAGGTGAAAACAATCGCGGCCAATTCTAAGTCATGAGTAGGATATTTCTGCTCGTGTGGTTTAAATTGTCTCGAAGCGTAAGCAATTACCTTACCGTGCTGCATTAGTACACATCCTAAACCTTTGTGAGACGTATCACTGTAGATCACAAAATTTCCTTTCTCGTCTGGAAGTGTCAATACAGGTGCAGTCACTAATCTCTTCTTTAATTCCTGGAAACTTTCTTCACACCTCTCATTCCACACAAACTTTTCATTCTTCCTTGTCAACTTTGTTAGTGGGGTGGCTATCTTCGCAAAGTCTTGAACAAATCTTCGATAATATCCCGCCAATCCTAAGAAACTTCGAACTTCTGTAGGTGTTTTAGGTCTCTCCCAATTCATCACAGCTTCAATCTTAGCAGGATCCACTTTAATCCCTTCGCTGCTGATGACATGCCCTAAAAACTGCACTTCTTTCAACCAAAACTCACACTTAGAAAACTTTGCATACAATTTCTCTTTTCTCAACGTTTCTAGAGCTATCCTCAAATGCCCTGCATGTTCTTCTTCGGTCTTTGAGTATATCAAAATATCATCTATAAACACAATCACAAACTTATCCAAATATTTTTTAAAAACCCTATTCATTAAATCCATGAACACTGCCGGTGCATTGGTTAACCCAAACGCCATCACCAAAAATTCATAATGCCCATATCTAATCCAAAACGCTGTCTTTGGAACGTCTTCCGGTCTAATCTTCAACTGAAAATAGCCTGACCGTAGATCAATCTTAGAAAAACAAGTCTCTCCCTTCAACTGGTCAAACAAATCGTCAATTCTCGGTAAAGGGTACTTATTCTTAATGGTCAACTTATTTAGCTCTCGATAATCAATACATAACCTCATACTCCCATCCTTCTTCTTTACAAACAATAGCGGAGCTCCCCATGGAGATACACTAGGCCTGATAATACCGTTCTCCAAAAGATCTTGCAATTGAGCTGCCAATTCTTTCATCTCTACAGGTGCCATACGATATGGAGCTTTCGACACGGGTTCGGTTCCTGGCGCTAAGTCTATGGTAAATTCTATTTCCCTATCTGGAGGTAACCCGGGGAGTTCATCTGGAAAAACATCAGGAAATTCACTCACCACTGGTATTTCTTCTATTTTAGGTACTTCCTGTTTAATGTCCATAACATAGGCCATGTAACCCTCACATCCCTGCCTCAATAGTTTTTTTGTTTGCATGATGGTTAAAAATCTTCTGGTCTGTTTTTGACCTCTAAAGGTAACTTCTACATAATCGGAGGGCTTAAGTATCACCTTTTTGTTCTTACAGTCAATTTATGCATTATTCTCTGTTAACCAATCCATTCCTAGAATGACATCAAATTCACCTAACTGGAAGGGTATCAAATTAGCGTAAAAGCAATGCCCTGAGATATCGATCTTACAACGAGGACATACTTGAGTAACTGGAATTCGTTCTAAATTAGCTATTTCTATAACTATAGCCTCATGCAACATGCATATCTCACAATTTAACCTTTGAACAAATTCTTTAGATATAAAGGATTTCGTAGCCCCGGAATCAATTAATACTTTAGCTTGAACAGAATTTACAGGGAGCGTACCTGATACCACATCAGAATCATTAATAGCTTCATTCATAGTCATATTGAAGGTCCTCGCCACTGGTCTGACATTTGCTGTTGGGGGTGCCTCAATCGCTTGAAACATTGGGTTAGCCAGAACCGGAGGTTTCACCATAGGTACTTTACAATCCCTCATTACATGCCCTGGTTTCCCACAACGGTGGCATATAATCCCTACCTTATACTCTCGAGCATAGTGACCTTTCTGATTACACTTGTAGCACGTCACCTCCAACTTTGCACACACTCCTGGATGCCTCTTTCCACAAGTCTTGCACTCTGCCAAGGGTGGCCTAACCAGTTTCTGTTGATTTGAATCCTGAAATCTATTTCCTTTCCCTCCATTCCCCGATCCCGGTTTTTAGAATTCCCATTCTTTCCTGACCGAAATCCTGGCTTTTTATTGGGCACACTCTGAGAGCTGCCTTGCACTTGTCGTCCTTCCATTGATCCAGCTTTTCTTTTCTTTCCCTCTTTTTCCTTAAAGTACAATTCACTTTCTCTTTCTGCTATCATGGCCTTCTGTACCACTGCTGCATAAGTATCCAGTTCCAAAACTGCTAGCTTACTACGAATCCATGGTTTCAACCCTTGTTGAAACCTCTTTGCCTTCTTCCTTTCCGTGTCTACATATGTCGGGACAAACCTAGCTAGTTCGGTAAACTTCGCTTCATACTCTGTCACTGTCATACTTCCCTGCTTCAACTCTAAAAACTTCATCTCCATTTGATCTTTCATATAATCCGGGAAATACTTTTCCAAAAACAATTCTGTAAACCTTTCCCAAGGAATCACTTCTATAGCTTCCAGCATCTTTACCGACTCCTACCAATAAGTGGCTTCATTTTTCAGGAAGTAACTTACATATTCGGTCTGTTTATTTGCTGGGACCCCCACCAGTTCAATAGCCTTTTCCGTCTCTTTCAGCCAAGATCTCGCCTCTACTGGGTCCGCTGTTCCTTTAAATTCGGGATGTTTAACTGCCTGGAAGGACTTAAAGGTAACCACCGGGGGAATTGGTTGTTGCTGTTGCTGTTGTTGTTGCTGCTGTTGCTGTTGTTGTTGCTGTTGCTGCTGTTGCTGTTGTTGCGCTAACAATTGTTGTTGTATCTGTTGTTGCTGTTGAGCTAGGGTAGCAGTTTGTTGTGCCAGGGTTTGTAGTATTTGGACCAAAGCAGGGTCCATTTGGCCTACAGGAGGTGGGTTGGCTTGTTCATCCCGATTGGGGGTTCGAGTATTTTGTTTCTTCTTTCTTGGAGGCATATTTCTGAAATCAACGGACAATCATTAGGTTCAGATTCAAGAGTCAATAAATCAAAAGAATCTAATTTAAGCCAACAGTGAATATACTATTAAAATATAATTCGAGGTTCCCAGCCATTACTCGGGTCAGCAATTGGTTTACAAGGCGTAACAGAATACAAAAATCAAAGCTATGCAAGGTATTCATGAATATCTGATAGATGCATTAACAGAACAATAAACATAATGCTGAAATTAAATATGGCACTGAAGGTAAATGCAGTACTAGAAAAAGAAGCAGTGCTGAAAATAAATTCAATGCTGAAAGGTAAATATGATGCTTAAAAATAAATAACAATGTGAAAGGAATTTAACGCAGTTTTGCAGAAAGGGATCATCATATATATATCTGGTACAAGCGTAAAATGAACGCTTCGATAAAGGTACAACATAACACTAAAAGAGGAAACTGCTAGCATCTAGTCACAGTACAACAGATATCTACAACAAAACTGGTTGTACTGCAAACCCTGCTGCACTATTGCTACCATTCTATGCATCTAAGTACCATGCGTCAGGATGGAATCACTACGCTACGACATATAAAATCCCACCCACAGCTCCACTAACCAACTGATCCTCGTCTACTGATCTGGTCCGAGAATGTCATCTAGCTCACTCATCACAGATGCCAACGTCACATGGAGTGAAATGGCTGAAAACTCATCATCGGACGCATGCTGAGTCCGCGTCTGGATAATAGTCCTCATCACCCGTAGCCGCATCCGGATCTGTCCCAACTCCTCCACTGCTCGGGCTCGCTCCCTAGCCATCTGTGCCTGTGTCTCCTGTAGAGCTCTAATCTCAGCTAGCTGTCCAAACAGAAAATCTCGCTCTGCACCCACTCTTTGGTACTCATGGTATGGAACAGGGGGCTGAGTAAACCGATATAGTGGCCCGTTCACCGAGCTCTGTGAAACTACACGTGAGGACACGGATCTCAATGGCACTGGCTGTGGTATAGGGTCCGCCTCAACTGGATCCTCTGACGGGTCAGAATCAGAACTCGAACTAGGAGGCTACAATGACAGTAACACCTAATAATCAGATATACTAATTCCTCGAATTACGACCGTACTCTCCCGTTACTCTACCCAAAATTCTCCCACCTAACTTGTTTCAGTGACTGTGACTGTTGTGCTAAAAATAATTAAGACATTTAAATCGCAAGCGCACAATTCGTTTCATTGTAATTTTTAATTGATTCGTTCCACAGAGACTAGTATTTTCACATTCCTTAATTTCTAATTTAATCGAATTAGAGCAAATTTGGGTTTTTTGGAAAATTTTGATTTCTAAAAATTAAAACCTAAAAGAAAAATTAAACTACCAAAAACTAATTAAAAACGAAATTAAATTTTATTCTAATTCAAAACAAAAACAAACTAAATAATTCTAAAAAAAAAAACTCAAATTTGAATTGAAACAAGATTTTATTCTAAAATTTTATTTTATTCTTTTATTTAAAAGAACATATTTTAATTATAAAAAATTTTAGAAAAAATTTGACATTACTTGTTCGTAAATTTAACTAGCCGAAACTCAACCAACAACAAGAAATCGCGACATAAATCTAGACCAAAACAACTCGATTTATACTTACAAAACTCACAAAACACAATACGAATAAAAGTAAACAGAATCTTAATACTCAGCAAATTCACTGAGCACCATTCAAAACCAAAACATAAAATCAGCACTCAAACAACTCGGAAAAATACGAATAAAACTGATTCAACGAGCTCAGCAAAACCAATAAACAGTCTCCAAGAGTAGCAGTAAAGAGCAAGAATTCAATTCAACTAGCGACAGAAAAAAAAACAAGACTCGGAATTCGGACTCGAAACCAAATACTCAACCAGTACTAAAACTCAGCACATAAAACCGGGTCAACTCAGCAAATACTAAACGAATTCAATAAACCCAGTCGAGACTCAGGACAGAAATCAGCATCAACAAACAAACAACCACTTAGAACAGACCCGATCATCTCAAAAAAAACATTACCAAAATCACAAATTTAGATGAACTTAACAACTAACTCAGTAACCGAGATACACAGTAAAACTCTATTACCACTAAAAATTCAGCACACTAACTCAGAAGACAGTCTCGATAACTCGCGACTCAGTAGCAAATGAAACTCAGCAAATCAAAAATCTCGCAAAAACAATCACAAACTCAGATAAGAAGGACAAAGAAAACAGCGACGTAGCATTTCACAGCAACAACGAAAATAAGAAGGACAAAGACCATTACTATATAGCAGAGAACATTTGCGAATATAAAGCACAGACCGAGTCAACTCAGTAAAAAAAATGAAAACGAAATTTGGGGGAAAAGCAGTTTGTGCAGCTGGGTTTGTAAAATAAAAGGGCGACAGAGATTAAGATTTGACGGATAATAGAAGCATAGAATGAGAGAGTGAATTAAGGGGAGGGGTTGTGAATTAAGAAGAAGAGAAGGAAGAAAAAGAATGGGTTTGATGTTTTAAAACAGAGGAAATGAGGAAGAAGCTGGTTAACCTTTTTTTTTTTGTGATCTATTTTAACACGAACAGGGTAAACATGTTATTCGAATAAAAACAAAGGAGGCTAACTTACTACTGAACAAATAAAAACGAAAAAATACGAATTGAAAATTTAAAACTAATATTTTTTTTTAAAAGAGACAATAAAGGTATTAACTACGAAATAAAAATTATGCTACACCAAAACAATGATTTAGAATTAAAAGGCCCACAATAAAATGGATCTTTAAAGGGGAATGATTACGAAGTAAAACGAATATTAAAAATACGAACAAGAAATTAAATTTCGTTACTTTCAACCCATAGTGATTAGCTTTTGGCTACTTTGTCCACTACTTGGATTTACGAAAATAACGGAACAAGGCAACAATAACGAAAGAGCAAGACAAGAAGTAAAGAAAATAAAAATTGCATTAATTATAATAGGAGTGTTTACAAGATTTGAAACTAAGAAAAGAAATACAAGAAATTAAAACTACCCTAAAATCTAAGTTACAAAATACAAGGGGGGTGAGGGGGTATTTATAGGATAGGAATTAGGGTTAAGGGGGGTGTTGGGCAATTCCCCACCATACATTTGGGTTGTGTGATAGTGAAATCCTAGCCATCTATTTGTTTCCTTCCCCCTTAAGCTTTGAAGAGTTGATCTTGGCCATACACTTTTCTAATGTGTTGGGATGATCTCCACCTTCCACTTGTCTTGAAATATTCCTTTTGCTCCAAGCTCCTAATTCTTTTCCTTCTTTCATTTTTGGTCCTTTTTCTTCCTCTTTTTCCCTTCCTTGCACTTTATTTATTTATTTTGTCATTTCTTTATTTATTTACGATTTTCCTGAAATGCAACAAAATAAATTATTAAAACACGAGTTCAAGCAAATAAATAAGTAATAAAAATATGCAAAAATATGCACTTATCAAATGCCCCCATACCTATCTTTTGCTCGTCCTCGAGTAAAACAAAAAGAAAATCTAGATAAAAAGTCCTATACTCATTTTCGTAGGTGTGACGGTTGCATTTGGCATATGCAACAAGCCCTTTAAACCCCTAGGCAGCCCTAGTGGACGAGTGAGGTCTCGTGAGGGCCTATAGTGAATGTACCCACAAAATCCATCTAGTTTGTATAAAAGATCACATGGCAATGCACACCACACATACATGTCCTCTCATGATACATCAACTTAAGAATCAAAATGAATTTGCAAAGTCTTGGTGTAGAAAGTGCAAGGATTCGTATAGTCTACTTAAAGAACCATGCAAGAGTGATTATAAGTTCATGTCAAGTGCAAAAATTATTGGTAACCATGCTAAGTCTACAATGGCACACCTCAGAGTCAAAACTTGAGATCTTTTATACAAAAAACAAATAAGCAATACCTCACCTTTCACTCACAAAAGAATATTCACTCAAGAACAAGGGTAAGTGTATCACTCAATTCCAACAAAATCAAATGCATGCTTGACAATTGGTATCATTCCAACTTAAATCACAACATACATTAATAATGACAATCAAAAGGTCTTTTTTAGGGTTGTAATGGGGCTAGGACAAGGTATGTCAAGAAAGGCCAAAGCAAGGTGAAGTGTCAAAAGCTAGTAGTAACCATGAATATTATGCACAACACCAAATTTCCTCCCCACACGATTTATTTTCATTTTTCAACAAAAAGATTTGACTAGTCGAATGAAGGAGGATTACAAAAAACATAAGTATGCTCTCATATGAATATTTTTTTTCATTTTTTTTATTTTTTTTTTTATTTTTTTTTTATTTTTTTTTCTTTTCATATTTATTTATGAGAGCTAAGATAAATGTAACAATAATCCTCACTTAGATTTAACTTGAACATCGACTATCAAGGTAACAACAAATATTTCCTCGAAAGTTATGAACAATAGTAAACCCTATTTCACACACCTTATTGCTCCCTCAAGTTCCTACTAGCCTTTGACAAAATGGGATCAAGAATACGTAAGGCTAAACAAGAAAAAGGTCTTAGGTGAGTAATGGGGTGTGTCACCGAAAGAATATGATTAAGCTCAAAGGGTTAACTAATTGATCACATAAGCATGGTGTGGATATTTTTGGAAATATGGGTTATTCCTAAGTGCCTTTATCATTTTATCATCAATTAATGTCATGTATTTCAAGAAGGAACTCAAACAAGTGCTAGCGATGCAAATGACAAGTGGATACTCAAGCAAACGAATATAAATGCAAAAGATGTGCATATAGGCTCAAAACTCACTTGGTGTGGTAAAACATAATCAATCTCAAGTAAAGGTATCCTCAATGCACCTACTTGTACTCAAAGCATGAAGACCAAATCATCTTACACCTAATCATGCCCTTCTAATTTCATGCACAATTCAAATAGGTCTACTAGCTTCACCTTGCTAGTGTAAGTGTGTGAACAAGAACTTTAGCAAATCACTTCTCAAACAAAAGCTAATGGATCATAAGATTATCATAGCATGCAAGGGGCATCAAGCAACTAGCAATCAATTAACAAGACTAGAATACGAAAAGAACTCTTTTTGTGACTTTTTCAATTTTTTAATTTTTTGGATTTTTCAATTTTTACTATTTACACTAAAAACCCCCCCATACCTAAATCATGCATTGTCCTCAATGTATGCAATTGCAAGATAAATGAGTAAATGAGAATGAGGAAATACCTGATAAGGGATGACGAAGACGAAAAACTTAAGAAAATAACTCACACACGCACACAAATCCTCCCCCATACCTAAATTTCACGAGGGGAGGCAAAGGAATAAAACCGAATTAGCCGATGCCAGTGGGAAAAGTGGGATGAAGCTGAGAGAAAAATTCAAGACATTTTTGAAAATTTGGATTAGAACAAATTTTCTCCAGCAATATGGGATCATTCAACCTATTAGTACAAGAATCATTAGTGTTCTCCCTAAACCAACTTAAGGCTTCTTTATTTTGTTTAAGCAAATTAGAGATAATGAAAGTATGGTCTTGGGATGAATCACTAGGAATGACAGAAGATGAGTGTTCGTTTTCTCCTAAAGGCTGTTGATCAAATTCGGGATGATACAAAGTCGATCAAGTCAAATGCAGGTGGCGGTGGTCCAACAGGACTCTTATAAACCGGCTCAACACTACCAACAATCTCGGGTGGAATCTCATACTTGGAACGAATTTCTAACAAATCCCCTAAGAACTCACCGAATGTAGGTGGTTCACCAACGGAAGTTTTGACAATGGGTTCAACAATAGCATCCTCGGGTTTGGTCTCCCACGGGGAACAAATGGCATCCAACTCTCTCAACATCTCTTCCGAAGTCATGTCCCTTAACGAATTAGAGTACTCTCGATTAGACTCATGGTTGACTTTAAAATCCTCAATGAGAAGAGACTCAATCTCACTATTCTCGAAGCTAGACCAAGTGGAAAACTTATTGACCACGTTAACCCCTGTTGACTGCTCATAAAGCTCATTGGGTTCTTTTCCTACATTGAAAATGTTAAGGTCCAAGGTCATGTTACCAAATGTTAGTTTCATAGAACCATTCCTACAGTTGATCAAGGCATTAGATGTAGCAAGAAAAGGTCGTCCTAGAATGATCGGAATTTGGTTCTTAGGATTTGTGACGGGTTAAGTCTCAAGGACAACAAAATCAACCGGGAAGAAAAAATCACGAATTTTGATTAAAACATCTTCAATTAATCCCTTAGGCATTTTAACAGAACAATTAGCTAATTGAAGGGTCATATTCGTTCGCTTCAGCTCACCTAACCATAGGGCTTGGTAGACAGAAAATGGAAGGAGATTGACACTAGCACCTAAGTCGATTAAAGCTTTATCCATGAAAGTATTGCCTTTGACACATGAAATAGTAGGACAACCGGGGTCCTTATATTTCACAGGAATTTGATTTGAAAGAATTGAACTGACATGAGATGTCAAAAAGGCTTTCTTAGGAACGTGGGTGGATCGCTTGTGAGTACATAAATCTTTTAGACACTTGGCATACGAAGGAATTTGTTGAATGGCATCTAAAAGAGGAATGTTAATCTCGACTTGTTTGAAAACTTCCATAATCTTCTCTACTTGAGGTGACTGTTTGCGAGGGATGAGTTGTTGAGGATAAGGAGCTTTAGGCTTAAAGACTCGTTCATTAGACACATCGGGAAGAGAAGTGGAAAGTGGAACGATATTCGAAGATTTGTTAGGTGGTGAGGATGATTTAATAGAAGAATTTGATGACTCGAGAGTGGATTTCGATGATGAAGGTTCGAGTGGTGAAGGTGTGGGAATAGCTGACTCGAGAGGTTCGGAAGTTGGAGTAAGGTTTGAATGATCAAGTGTAGGGTTCAGCTCAACATTTGACTCTTCTTCTTCTTTTTCTTCCTTGGAAGACTCGACACCTACTCGGTTATCAACTCGATTTCCCGATCTTAAAGAGATGACGGCATTCACAGTCTCATGAGGGCGTTGATTGAGAGGAAACTTAGGATTGACCTCAGGTTGACTCGGGAACTTATTCTTCTCTCGCTCACACATGGCATTAGCTAATTGACTCACTTGAACCTCTAACTTAGATAAGGCTTGAGTACTAGCATTCAAAAGTTACCTATCTTGAGTCATGGTTTGCATGAAAGTTTGTTGAGATTGATCCAAATTAGTCGTTGATTTTAAAAGCGCATCAAGAGTCTTTTCCAAAGAATTAAGTCTCTTATCCGACTCATGAAAGCCGGGTGGGTGGGCGGGTGCTTGATTTGGATAAGACGGTTGAGTTGGATAAAGACCAAGATTTTGAGTAGGGTTTGGAAAGGGACCTTGATTTGGAGTCGAGAAAGAATTTTGATTAGGCCTTTGAAAAGATGGAGTATTTTGAAAAGAAGGTTGAAAAGAAGGCGGATTTTGGTAATTTGGCCCTTGGTTCCACGAGAAATTCGGGTGATTCCTCCACCCGGGATTGTAAGTAGGAGCAAACGGGTCGTTCCTAGTGGGTGGTTGAGACACCGCATTAACTTGATCAAAAGCGGGATAGTCCGAAAAACCTTGATTAAAATTAGGGCACATAGACACATTTGAGGTGGCCTTACTAGTTTCTAGGGCTTCGAGTCTCCTAGTTAGAGTGGCTAATTTGGCATCGGTTGCAATCGAACTCCCAATCGAATGCAAACCCTTAGATGAACTAGATGACTCATTAGACTTGTTAGGTTCCCTAGTAGACTCCCACAACATGGTCTTCTCGGCTAATTCTTCGAAAAATTTCCAACCCTCGTCCTCATCTTTCTCCATGAATTTTCCTTAGCACATAGATTCCAACAACGCGGTTGTTGGTCCATCTAAGGCCTCATAAACGATCTTACAAAGCCTCCATTTTTCTATTCCGTGGTGGGGGCATTGTGATTGAAGATTTTTAAAACGATCAAAATATTTCCAAAAAGACTCGTTTTCCTTTTGATGAAACTGATTTATTTCGTTTGTAATTCTCGTAGTCTTATGGTTTGGAAAATATTTTTTTAGAAAAATAACCACAAATCCCTCCCACGTGGAAATAGAATTAACGGGTAGACTATACAACCATTTTTTTGCATTTTCTTTTAAAGCGAAGTTGATAAGTCTTAGCCTAATGGAGTCCTCGGAAAGATGTTGGAGTTTTTGCAATGTGCAAACCTCCTCAAATTCATGAAAAAAGAGATACGTGTCCTCCCCCTCGCTCCCGTTAAATTTAGGTAACATACTAATGTGGTGAGCTTTAATTTCGAAATTATTACCATTAACGGGAGGAAGGGTGATACACGAAGGTTGGGCGGAAAGAGTAGGATAGCAACGGTCCCTAAGAGACATGGCCATGTTTACTACGGGTTCGGAATAATCTAAAGACTCGGAATTAGACGATGAAGAAATCTCAAATGATCTCACTAGTCTAGAAGAATTATCCCTAATCCACGTAGTTCGCATAAACCAGAAAAGGAAACACGTAGCAAGTAAGTGCGAAAAATTAAAACACACAAAAAGAAAGGGTGTAAAATTAAAAGAAAAATCCTAAACCTAGGGTTCCCTAATAAAATAACTAGACCTTGCTCCTAACTGTAAGGGCTACCAAAAACTAGGTAAATCAATAATTATTCGAACCGGCTTGGCCAGGTAGGTGCAAGCATTGCCAAGAGGCTAAACACCAGCCTAGACACCAAAACCTTAATTGGCCAGGTCGGCTTTCGCTTTCCTAGACACCAAAAAGTAGGAATAATTAAAGATTACTTCGTTTCTTGAGCACCTTCCTAATTGAGCGCGAAATTCCTAGGGCAAACGTCTAATTCATTTTATTAAAGGCTAGGTATGCAAAATGAGGGATTAATGGTTTTTGGGCTAAGGAAAGAGTGATGAAATCCTTTCCCTTATCTTGTAGTGGTTTTGCCATTAATGTTTATTTACAAAATGATGCAACAAACAATGATATATACAAAAATTATAAACAAATATGGATGCTTACAATACGTGATTTAATCTAAAGAAAGAAAGAAATTTAACGTACCTTAGGGTCCTCCAGCGATCACCACAATTATAGGTACAAAAAATAAAATCTAACATGATGTGCACCTACGTGATGAATGCATGATGCAACAATTATGTATTTACAACTAATTTTTTTGGATTTTTAATTTTTAATTTTTTTTTTGTGATTTTTGAATTTTTGAATTTTTTTGTATTTTTATACAAATAAAAAGGGCGAAAAGAGTGAGATACGGTTACCGAAGCAAGCTTTCCATAAATTCCAATTTTCCACGCTTCCTGAGAAGAGTTCCGAAATCTCACAATTTCCTAAAAAGAACGAAATAAAAATAAGACAAGAAATAAAACTAACTCGAAAAATTAAAAATTAAGGCGCGAAAAATAATTAGTCCCCGGCAGCGGCGCCAAAAACTTGTTGTGCTAAAAATAATTAAGAAATTTGAATCGCAACAGCACAATTCGTTTCGTTGTAATTTTTAATTGATTCGTTCCACAGAGACTAGTATTTTCGCATTCCTTAATTTCTAATTTAATCGAATTAGAGCAAATTTGGGTTTTTTGGAAAATTTTGATTTCTAAAAATTAAAACCTAAAAGAAAAATTAAACTACCAAAAACTAATTAAAAACGAAATTAAATTTTATTCTAATTCAAAACAAAAACAAACTAAATAATTCTAAAAAAAACTCAAATTTGAATTGAAACTAGATTTTATTCTAAAATTTTATTTTATTTTTTTATTTAAAAGAACATATTTTAATTATAAAAAATTTTAGTAAAAATTTGACATTACTTGTTCGTAAATTTAACTAGCCGAAACTCAACCAAAAACAAGAAATCGCGACATAAATCTAGACCAAAACAACTCGATTTATACTTACAAAACTCACAAAACACAATACGAATAAAAGTAAACAGAATCTTAATACTCAGCAAATTCACTGAGCACCATTCAAAACCAAAACATAAAATCAGCACTCAAACAACTCGGAAAAATACGAATAAAACTGATTCAACGAGCTCAGCAAAACCAATAAAAAGTCTCCAAGAGTAGCAGTAAAGAGCAAGAATTCAATTCAACTCGCGACAGAAAAAAAACAAGACTCGGAATTCGGACTCGAAACCAAATACTCAACCAGTACTAAAACTCAGCATATAAAACCGGGTCAACTCAGCAAATACTAAACGAATTCAATAAACCCAGTCGAGACTCAGGACAGAAATCAGCATCAACAAACAAACAACCACTTAGAACAGACCCGATCATCTAAAAAAAAACATTACCAAAATCACAAATTTAGATGAACTTAACAACTAACTCAGCAACCGAGATACACAGCAAAACTCTATTACCACTAAAAATTCAGCACACTAACTCAGAAGACAGTCTCGATAACTCGTGACTCAATAGCAAATGAAACTCAGCAAATCAAAAATCTCGCAAAAACAATCACAAACTCAGATAAGAAGGACAAAGAAAACAGCGACGTAGCATTACACAGCAACAACGAAAATAAGAAGGACAAAGACCATTACTATATAGCAGAGAACATTCGCGAATATAAAGCACAGACCGAGTCAACTCAGTAAAAAAAAACGAAAACGAAATTTGGGGGAAAAGCAGTTTGTGCAGCTGGGTTTGTAAAATAAAAGGGCGACAGAGATTAAAATTTGACGGATAATAGAAGCATAGAATGAGAGAGTGAATTAAGGGGAGGGGTTGTGAATTAAGAAGAAGAGAAAGAAGAAAAACAATGGGTTTGATGTTTTAAAACAGAGGAAATGAGGAAGAAGCTGGTTAACCTTTTTTTTTTGTGATCTATTTTAACACGAACAGGGTAAATATGTTATTCGAATAAAAACAAAGGAGGCTAGTTTACTAATGAACAAATAAAAACGAAAAAATACGAATTGAAAATTTAAAACTAATATTTTTTTTTAAAAGAGACAATAAACGTATTAACTACGAAATAAAAATTATGCTACACCAAAACAATGATTTAGAATTAAAAGGCCCACAATAAAATGGATCTTTAAAGGGGAATGATTACGAAGTAAAACGAATATTAAAAATACGAACAAGAAATTAAATTTCGTTACTTTCAACCCATAGTGATTAGCTTTTGGCTACTTTGTCCACTACTTGGATTTACGAAAATAACGAAACAAGGCAACAATAACGAAAGAGCAAGACAAGAAGTAAAGAAAATAAAAATTGCGTTAATTATAATATGAGTGTTTACAAGATTTGAAACTAAGAAAAGAAATACAAGAAATTAAAACTACCCTAAAATCTAAGTTACAAAATACAAGGGGGTGAGGGGGTATTTATAGGATAGGAATTAGGGTTAAGGGGGTGTTGGGCAAATCCCCACCATACATTTGGGTTCTGTGGTGGTGAAATCCTAGCCATCTATTTGTTTCCTTCCCCCTTAAGCTTTGAAGAGTTGATCTTGGCCATACACTTTTCTAATGTGTTGGGATGATCTCCACCTTCCACTTGTCTTGAAATATTCCTTTTGCTCCAAGCTCCTAATTCTTTTCCTTCTTTCATTTTTGGTCCTTTTTCTTCCTCTTTTCCCTTCCTTACAATTTATTTATTTATTTTGTCATTTCTTTATTTATTTACGATTTTCCTGAAATGCAACAAAATAAATTATTAAAACACGAGTTCAAGCAAATAAATAGGTAATAAAAATATGCAAAAATATGCACTTATCAGTGACCTGTAGCTCTGATACCAACTTGTAACACCCTCACTTACCAATATTAAGATTATATACTTTTATAATTAATTAAACATTAATATAGAACAAATTTTAGAAAATTTGGCATGATTTGTTCGTAAATCGAACTAACCACCTGTAAATCAACCAAACCATCACTACTTCTAATTGTCTTGTCCACATGCATAATAAAATTCAAACCAAATAACCACATATAAATACTACTATCCAAGACCGCTCACAGGTCACAGTATGAAACAACATCCACTAGCTATTACAAACCAAAACCAAACTACTTAATAATATTTTACAACCCAAAAGCCAAGTGAACTATCTAAACTGATAATACAACAATATAATATAAAATAGAGCTGACAACAGACTACCCGTCCTAGGACCTCAACTCGCTGGCTGCCTCTATGAGACTGTCCGCTCCTCCTAGACATCTTCGAATTTAACTGAAGAAAACAGGGTTAACACAAAAGTGAGACAATGATGCTCAGCAAGTATAATAATTTAAATATATAAATGGCAGCATAATCTAGAATTAAATCTGCAAGTCTGATAAAAATAAATGATTACCAACAATTTCAGGTGCTCAGGGAAATCTGGAAACATAACAACTTATTTAGGTTGAGAAATGGAATAAAATTGGACTATTAAATATTTTATAAATAAAACAATAATAAGGTTAGGCTGCTGATCATTCACGCACTAACCCCGGACAAACGCACACAGCAATGTCCTTTTATGGATCCACGACACACATTGGCCTTAACATTTGACCACGAATCTAGTCCACCCCGAAGGGCCTCAATTTTTAAGAAAAAAACAACAGTCTAATCCTATAATCTAAATGCCAGGTGTCGGAATAATCGATCACCTCGACCAGCCAAACATACTGGAATCTCACGTTCCAGGTCAACATCTCAAATCCCAAGAATAAATGAGGTCTAATAACATCTGACCTAGATATCGACAAGTTCGATATAAAAAGGGGTATTGTTTTGGAATATATCACTGGAAAAGAATCAACAAGTTCAATTTATTGTTCGAGAACAGAATAAGTAGGTATGCATATTCGTTGAAAAATAACTGAACAATAGTATCGACAGTAAATCAGACTAATATACTGAACAAGTTATGATAAGCAGGTTTCACTTGAAAGATAAGTGAAATAATGTACTTGCCTTAAACAGGTATCTATTGCAGTCGCTGACTCCCTACGTCCTCGACTTTCGCCTTGCCTTTGTCCTTGGGATCTACACACAATATAAACACTATATTAGAATTCTATTCGACGCTCGCTGATCGTTACCACTAGTTAACCTTAGCCTACCCTTGCGAACAATCCCCTAAATTCATTTATTTATTCATATAGCATCAATTTATAACCCCTGATATAAGCCTTATCCATAACCAACAAACACTTATCAAAGCATCAACAAATAATTACATATAGCAATTAATACTTATACTATTAGTATAATCATATACATATATATATTTTGAAAAGTAATTTAGGATTTTAGAAAATTTTGACGGCATCCCCTTTATACGGGTGACTGCCAGTCGGAATACAACCGACACAACCAACACAATCATCATATTTCAAAAGTTATCCAACCATTCAGACTCATAATATTCCAATCCGAATAACCTTTAAATTAATCAATTCGTATCAATAAAATATGGAATCTTATAAATTAAGAGAACTACAGAATATTGTATAATTTATAAAATAATATTTGGCTCAGAAAAATCATCATTGCCAATTACCATCGACTCAATTTATTTTTTTATATCATTGTCGATGGGGCAAAGTTCCGGAGGTACCCGTTTTCGGGTTTCCAATCACGAAACTCTACACAATTTTACATTCGGACACAATTTCAGTAATTAATTCAACAAAGTGTCAACAATAATCAAATTATCAGCTAGTCTCGGCAACATCACAAAAAGTTCAGAACAAAGCCCGAACGTAGTAATCTATCAAATTGTCACAACCCAAAGAATCACAGGATGACCATCATAAGTTAATTTGCATCACAAGTATCGAGCACTTCCTCAACACAATACACGACCCACACATAATAACACTCACCCACACAGCACCAATAACACACGCACACCACACTTCACGAACACACACACACAAGCTGCAATATCGTAGGGGAATCAAGGATAACAGGATGGGAGAAATTTTTGAACAAGGATAATCCATGGCAGTTCGAGAACAAGGGAGGGGAGAACATCAATTCGAAACAATATGAACAACGCCGACCTCCTCAAAGACTTACTAGATACAGAACAACTCGAGGGGAGGGAGAGATTCGTAGAGACTGAAAGAGATGTATCGGAGAGAGAGTTGAGAGGAATCCAGAAAAATCGAGAGAAACAAGTACTGTAATGATACTCAATTTAGGGATTGAAGTCTTAAAAAGGGGGAAATATATTTTAAGGGAAATGATTATTATATTACCGAATAATCAATAGTTAATTCCCAAAAATTTGAATTACTAAGAAAATGAGTGAAATTTTAAATCTAAAAATTTTTAAATGAAGAACACAAAATTACAATCACCCACA
Source organism: Saposhnikovia divaricata (assembly GCA_036435485.1). Taxonomy (NCBI): domain Eukaryota; kingdom Viridiplantae; phylum Streptophyta; class Magnoliopsida; order Apiales; family Apiaceae; genus Saposhnikovia; species Saposhnikovia divaricata. The sequence goes on from CM071597.1 coordinate 130,159,854, forward strand.
TATTTTTAAAATATTTTTAGGATTAAAAACGAATTAAATATGGATTTTACAAGATTAAATCCTTAGAATGGAAAAATAATGCATAAAATCATTTTAAAATTCTTAAAACCATAAATAATTCAGCAAATATTTTTAAAAGTCATATAAACTAATAAAGTTAATAATGCAAAAGATTTCAGGATTTCTGCTAATCCCGAGGATTTTATAAAATTCGCAGAAGGTAAATATAACATAATTAAATAGGAATAAATCCCCAAAATATAATTAAAAATCCCCAGGCTTACACATCACATATAAATCATTAACTAGGCCCACAAATATTATTCCACACATACTTCACCTCCTCAACAAATTTTATACGCCACATAATTCATATTTAATATTAAATAAATAATTATTATTACTAAAAATTTCTAAGGCGTTATACTATCCTTTGAACTTGCGAAACTAGTTGTTAAGGCTGTCAAAAACACACCACTATTCTGCGTTGTACACTTACGATCTCTTTGTTTCGTATGAAACCTATATCCATTTATTACATACCCACTAGACCCCTTAGCCGCTTGTCGTGGACCTTTTGCTAAGGAAAGCAGTTCCCTTGAAACCCCCGATTGTTTCATAATTTCACTCCTGAACCACTCACATATTTCGTCGGTATGTGTTTTTTCCTTTTTATACCGTTTGGACTTCACGTTATTGTCCAATAATGCACGATGTTTCCTGAAATTATACACAAGTATAGTATGTCAGTGTACTGACTTAGATAAATTACTTTATTTACTTTTAAATTAAATGTTCAGGAAATTATTAAGTTTTAAGGACTTACTTAATTAGCTCCACCACTGCCTCATCATTGTAGTTAAATAAAATATTTCGATGAGCTGCAATCCACATTTCTTCAGTCAAGTGAATATCTTTCCCCCCCCTTTTTTTTCCCCAAACCAATAACATACCCACCAGTTTCTACATTTGGAGTTGCAAACTCATTCAACGACTTATCTTCGCCATCATTTAGCAATCTTGAACAAAATGTCACACATTCATCATCGAGATACCCTTCTTCAATGGACCCTTCTGGTCTGCTCTTATTGCGAACATATTGTTTTAATACACCTAGGTACCGCTCGACTGAATACATCCATCTTTGGTGGACTGGTCCACCGTATTCAATTTCCTTTCACAAATGTACAGGAAGGTGAACCATTATGTCAAAAAAGGCATTTGTAAATATATTCTCAAATTGACAGAGTATTTCGAAAATCTCCTTTTGTAGCTTCTCTATTTCATGCACCTCAATAACTCGGGAACAGATACCTCTTAAAAATTCACCGAGTCTGATTAATGGAACTGCAACCTCAGGCTTTAATGTTGGTTCGATAGCAAATTGTAACAAGTATTGCATTATTACATGCGCATCATGACTCTTATATCCAACAACTTTCCTATCTTGCACGCATCTGCTAATGTTAGAAGCAAAACCATATGGGAATTTAGCATTTTGAAGAACCGAACAGAATAAATCCTTTTCTTTGTTCGTCATGTCGAAGTTTGCTGCCCTGATTTTGATGTGCTTTCCATCAGCAGAGGTGGTGGGATGAAGGGACTTCCTAATGCCCAATTCTTGCAAATCATACCGAGCATTTAGATGGTCTTTCGTCTTACCACTAATATTTAACAAAGTGCCCAAAATGCTATCACATATGTTCTTTTCAATATGCATAACATCAAGGTTATGTCGAATTAAGTTGTCTCTCCAATATGGCAGGTCAAAAAATATTGACTTCTTATTCCAAGGGTTGACATCACAACTTACTTTTCATTTTTTCCCTACGCCACCAAAATCATTCTCGTAACCATCCAACATTAATTCGATTTGCCTGCCAGTTAACATTGGAGCACTTGTTCCAGCCTCGACCTCGCCATTAAATCTTCTCTTATCAGATCGCCATTTGTGGTTGGGGTCTAAGAATTCCCGATGGTTCATATAGCACACTTTCTTGCTTTGCTTCAAATACATTGATGATGTCTCGTAATGACATATTGGACACGCAAGTTTCCCTTTTGTGCTCCACCCTGACAACATTGCATATCCAGGGAAGTCACTAATGGTCCATAGGACACTTGCACGTAAAGTAAAGGTTTGACCAGTGAGAGCATCATATATTTCTACTCTCGCATTCCATAACTCTTTCAGCTCCTCGATCAGCGGCTGCATGTAGACATCAATATTGTTTCCGGGATCATTTGGGCCAGGTATAAGGGTTGAGAGAATCAAGTTTTCTGGTTTCATGTTTAGCCAAGGAGGCAGATTGTAGTTCACGAATACAATTGGCCATGTCCTGTGTGTGGAACTCATTGTGGGAAATGGATTGAACCCGTCAAAAGCTAACCCTAATCTCACATTGCGATTATCTGCCGAAAATTGCGGATACAAGGCATCCATCATCTTCCAGGCTTCAGCATCTGCCGGATGCCGTAACTTCCCATCTTTTTTTCGCCCTACTGCATGCCACACCAATTGTTTGGCAAAATCTTTACACATAAACATTCATTGGAGCCTTGGTGTCAACGGAAAATATCTCATCACCTTGGCAGGAACTCTATTATTGTCCTTGTCCGATTCTTGTGCCACGCTTTTCCACCTTTAAGTACTACAAGTTTTGCAAGAAACTGAGTTTCATTCTCACGCCAATACAACATGCAGTCATTTGGACATGCATGTATCTTCTTGTAGTCAAGGCCCAAATTTTTCATGATCCTTTTAGCGGAATTGAAAGTGGTAGGCACATTAATATCGTGAACAACCTCTTTCATCAGTTGTAATATCTCACTGAACGTAGACTCGGTTACTCCATGAATGCACTTCCAATGGTAAAGCCTAACTAAAAAACTTAAACGAGAAAATTTCTTACAACCAGGATAGAGGGGTTGTTTTCCTTCCTCGACATACTGATAAAATTTCCTTGCATCTTCATTTGGTCCCACGTTGCCATACATAACATTCAACATCTCATCAAAATTATCTTGGAATCCCGTATCTGGTTCAGATTCCATGATATTACTATCTTTTAATAATGCAACAACATAAACGTTACACACGGTCCATTACAAATGAGATGGTCGCGAACCGTGTCGGGACTCCACCATAAAATATTTTCACACTTATCACAAGGACACTGTATTTCGTTCCCGTCGGCAAATTTGGCCATCACATTTTTCACAAACAATTCGACTCCTTCGATATATTCTTTTGTATACTTAGGATGATTCAACCAAGTATTACCCTTCTGACTCATGACTACAGGAAAAAATAACTACGATCAGCAACTAATTCTACCTAGTTAATCTCGTCAGTTTTAGTAACTAACTAATAACTAATTAAACAATACCTACAACTTGTAGACAGTCTCATTTTAAAACAAACATTCTAGTATTTAAAACAAATATTAGTACATACTAAATAATCGACTCTGTTTACTTTGAATTTAGGACCTATATGTATTTAACTTCAAGTCACTAAGTCCAATCACACTATGGACACGTATGACTATACGTGTCCATGGTATACGCTATTTGAAGATATTGCAATTGTATTTTGCAATAAATTTCAGACAGAGTACACCATGGACACGTATGTATCCATCATGACCACAGCATTTTGGAAACTCATTTAAAGTCAGACAACACAATGAAATAATGAGTGTGTGTGTGTCAAAGAAGTCACAATACAAACACAAAATCAACCAATTACGATAAGCATAATAAAAAATCTAAACTAAGAAACAGAAAATAATAAGCATAATCAAAAATCAACCAACAAACAAGCACAAGCTATCAAAAATCTAAACTTAATCAGCAACAAACAATAAGCATGTAAATATACAAAACCTTCAAGCATAATTAAACCCAATAATCAGTATTAAAACAAATAATTAAACAAATAATAATTAAACAAATAATAATTAAACCCAATAATCATGTAAACCCAAGAAGAATGTAATCGAAACATGTAAACATGATTAAAACCTTCATAATCGAAACATGTAAGCATGGACAAGAAGAACAATCTTGTAAACCCAATAATTTAAACATGTAAGCCCTAATTGAAGAATGTAATCGAAACAAGAAGAAGGTAGTAAGAATACCTGAAGAAGACAGTTAAACAAGAACCCTAATTGAACAGAACTCGCGAACAGAACTCGCGGATAGAACCCTAATTGAACCGTACAGAAGCCGTAATCAAACCCTAATTGAATCGTACAAAAGCTGGGTGTTTAATTGCTGGGTGTTTTAGGAGAGAGTTAATAGCGAGAGGAGAGAGATTAGAGAGCGAGAGAGAGAGAGAGAGAGAGAGAGAGAGAGAGAGAGAGAGAGAGAGAGAGAGAGAGAGAGAGAGAGAGAGAGAGGAGCGAGAGAGAGAGAGCAGCAAGAGAGTAGTGAGAGAGAGAGAGAGATAGAGTGAATAATTGAGTTAGAGGGAAATATTGAGATAGAATGAAATCCACCCAGTAAACTGAAATTTTTGGACAAAGATTGACCCGCCTTATTAAAAGTGAATTTAATTGAATATTCAGACAAAGATTTGAGCAACGGTTACACTTTTTTTTAAGACCAACGGCTACACTGACTTCCGTGTTACCACAGATACAGTATGAAGTCTATAGTACCACTTATTTACAGCAATGCCAACACCAAAAAAAAGTGTAGGCGAAGACCAACTTTAAGACATATACGGCTACACTTTTGCTCGTAACACTGAAAAAAGCGTTGTTGAAGCCCATTTGTGGCGTAGTAAAACCGGTAAAACGAACGAATCACGCAAAACCACTTCCTTTGCAGTGATGAACGGACCTCTTAAAATTTGAATAAAATTTTAGAAATTTTTGTACAGTTAGTTCTTACAGTGAGAAAGACAGCCCAAAAAGAATTTAGTCAAAGTGGGAAATTTTCGATTTTATAAAAATCAAAGTGTAGAAACTGTATAAGTAGAATTCACAGAAGGAAAGGTCTTCTTTAGGGCATTGGTTAAGGGACTTGTAAAAGACCATAAGTCATGGAGAAAAATTGGTAGTTGGTACAAGCTACAGTAAGGAAGGCCTGGGAAAAAGAAATTCATAAAAGGTTTATAAAAGGTTGCGCGAACGAAAAATAACTTTAGGGGATGAACGAATAAAACCTAACGGATTCGAAACTCGACCCGAATAAAATTGGTAATTTTAATTCAGTCAAGGAATGTTACCATAAGCATATGAGTTCAACATATACACTAAGAGTCCTCTTAGGAAATTAGTTTCGTTATATGAACATAGATTGAATGGTTCGGGTACGAAACTAACCCTAGCATTTCCTTGTTGATTATAGATCGTTACCCTAGGACGCACGAATCCACTTCCCAGACACTATCAGGCAAGTTTTCTATATCCCAACTTTAGCATGATTAAAAACTGTTATTGTTGTGATATAAATGCATGCACTGTTTTATATATTTTTTGAGAAATTTATAAATGCATGCATGATTTTCTGTAAGTACTTGTAAAGTTTTTCGTGTATATATATACACCCCAATGGTTTATACGTATATATATGGTGATGATCAAGGCTCGAGTAGAGCGTAAGTACTTTTGATATAAGTCGGGAGTCGGAGTGTTTTATGTAAAACCTGGTAACCCCGGAGAAGTATATTTTCGATAATCGAGTAAGTTCCGATAATTTAAAAACTTATGAATATCGGAATTATTTTTATTAAAATTCTTTAATAAATATTATTTGAATATTTATTAAATTAAATGAATATCAATTAAATATTCATTTAAAGTTAATTTATTTAATTATATAAATTAAGGATTAATTAATTAATTATTTAATAATTTATTTATCAATTATTTATTATTATTTAAAAATTATTTAAAACCTATTCGCCTATTTAAAAATTATGTATGGCCTTTAAAAATTATTTTAAATATTTTTTGGCCTTCAGAAAAATATTTAAAAATAACAGGGGTTCTCAAATATTTTTATAATTAATTAAACTACGTAAATACCATCCCAGCGGCTTGCGAACTTATCAGCACTTGAGAACCCAAAGTTTTGGGAGTACTTAAAAATGTTTTCTCCCTTCACTATAAACCAGAGTAGTGACCTTGCCTTATTAAGGAGGGTCAGGTTTAAAATTCTTTAAGAAAACTCCCAATAACTCCCAAGCTGATTTGAAAAGAATTCCCTGAGTAGAAAAGATACGTTGCGGGAGGTCAACCTGTGAGATGAATGTACTTACATGTTTTCTTTCGGAAGTGACGATTTTAAAAAGGTTTCAAAGCTGGTTTATTGACTTTGGGACTGGAGGTTGTTTTGGATGGGAATGACTTGCGGGTAGCAAGCCTGTTATACATATATCGACGAGGGTGGCGGATAGCCATCACGATATTTGCACTGGTAGGTAGCCAGCTAAAGAACCGTATGCGGTCGGGTCACGGCCTCTGTAGTAGGTACGTCACCCGTCTACTAGTAGCAAAGTGCTGTTTTGTACGGTACAATGGTTGATGACCTTGTACCCGGGTGCTCCGGTATAGTCCCCTCTTTCCAATTGGAATTGTGTGCTGCAACACTGTGTTGGAAGCCCAGGTGCTCCAGCACCGATAGTGTTGTCAGTTTGAACTCATCATGAAAGATTTTGAAAACTAGAACGTTCTTGATTTAAAATTACTCAGGGAGAGTTACTGTTATTAAAAGATGAATGCATATGATATTTCCCCCCGTATTCAAATGAAATAAAAGTTATCTTTAAAGTAATATTATTATCTTGCTGAACAATTATGCTCACACTTGTTTTCTATGTATATCACAAACAACAACAGGTAAGCATGGTACGAACCCATCAGACCGCCAAGAAGCGCGTGGGAAATGCGCAGCTGTTCTGACCCCGTCTGCCTTAGGTAAGAGAGCTTAGTAGGATAGGCTACCAGCTCAGGCTGGTTAGGGTTGTGTACAAGCATGTCTTGTGTAAAATTTTAAAGACCAGAAAACTATCCCGCCTCTACTATCACCTCAGGTAGCAACTTTTGTGGAATTTAAGCATTTTCTAGACAAAAAAATTTCGGTCCGTAATAACTTAATACTTTGGATTGTATCGGTACTCTATGTATTATTTTGATTTCGTTCTGAGCCTATAACTTATGATGGATGTTATTGACTTAGGGGTCATTGCCAACATAGAACATTTTTGAGTATTAAAATGGTAAATCAACGGGAATGGTAATTGATAAAATTGGAATCTTGATCGGCGTAGCAACCTGGATCGTTGACCCCGGATCTAGGGGTGTTACAATCATGGTTTAGTAAGAAGCAGAATTCGGTTTCTACTGCAGAAGCTGAGTACATTGCAACTGGGAGCTGTTGTGCACAAATCTTGTGGATGAAAAATCAACTTCTTGACTATGGTCTAAGGATTGAAAAGATTACAATTTTTTGTGACAACACCTGTGTTATTGCTATATCTGAGAACCCAGTGCAACACTCTAGGACCAAGCACATAGACATCAGATATCACTTCATCAGAGAACATGTGATGGAGGGAACTGTGGAACTTCACTTTGTTCCAAGTGAAAAACAACTTATAGATATCTTTACCAAGCCACTTGATGAATCAACATTCACAAGGTTGGTAAGTGAGCTAGGTATGCTGAATTTCTCCTAATCCATCTTAGTTATTTGCATGTTGTTGAGTAGCCAGAAATAGGTTGAATTATCTTTCTTAAAATGCACAAAATTCTGTCTAAGTCATATTCGTCTATCAATGGATATGTCTATTATCCGTTGATGTTCAAATACTTTTCTGGATTTTATTTTGTTTTATTTACCTCGGTTCTTACAAGTTTTATTATTTGAGCCACAAAACTATTTAGAATGGAGGTCAACAGAATTTTAGGTGAGAAAATTCAGGTGCCAGTTAAATAAACTCGAAGTATAAAATCCAGAATAATGCATAGAAAAGATTCAAACAAATACTTTGACTGTCATTCACTAGCCTCTTAATTTTTCACACATCACATATTGAGTGCGTTATCCATTTATTTAAGCAACATCTAAGTAAAAAAAATAACAGATAAAAATTATATAACCTGTATTTCAGAGAGTATACATCCATGCAATGCCATGACCATGAATGCACAATGCCTTAACGAGCCACCAACTTTAACATAGTTTTTCCAGGGGTATTTAAGTGTTTTGTAAGGACCATGAGGTGGCTCCCAAATAGCAAAACCCAACTGCAAATATGAATGAGATTTTAGAAGAAAGATATAAATTGTACAAGTTTAGGTATAATCAGCAGATAACTAACAGAGCATCCTCTTGGCTAGTAGACTCTACAGCTGATCTGTAGCCACTGTACACTGGATCGTCAGAAGCTTGGTAAGTAAGAATTTTTTGAAGGGATCCTCTTGTATTCAACACAATGAAGATAACCACTGATACATTCTGAGACAAAGATGCAAAAAAAATAGTAAATATCACAAGTGAAAGAAGATACCAATCGGTACATATGGTCAATCACTGTACACGTATCTCTGTCTTGTGTACCAGTGAAGGAGCTCATCAGGGTATAATTTACTTTACAAAAATCAAAATACAAATTTGGCATAAGCATAAAGGTTTTTTAAAAATTGCTTTTTCTCCAAATGTGAGTTAGTTAAGTGAGTAATAGCACTGAAACATAAGTATAATATCATGTCAATTTCACCTCCTAACAATTCACGATTTCCTTGTATTTACTTAGGCATATCCGACATAATTAAAACAATATTGATTTAATTGTTGTTAATATATATGTGAAATTAATATATTTATATAAATTGAGTTGAAAGATACCTACAAATCGAGAGAGACAGAATGGAGAAAGAGGCAGAGAGAGTGGGGAGAGAGATAGAGAGAGGGGGAGAGAGGCAGAATGGAGAAAGAGACAGAGAGAGTGGGGAGAGAGATAGAGAGAGGGGGAGAGAGATAGAGAGAGACAGAGAGGGGGAGAGAGACATAGAGAGATACATTCAAATCGAAGCATGTAAAACAAAATAAGCTAAATATATATAACGACCTAGAATTTTCGTAATTATTTAAAGTGTTTATTTAATTATTAAAGGTGAATTATGTGCTATGAATAGTTTTGTGTAGTGAAAGTATGTGTGGAATCATATTTATGTGATTATATGATGACTCGTATGTGTTGTGTGTGCTCGTATATTTTTATTTGCATTTTTGGAGTATTAAAAGTATTTTAAATATGCATTTTTAATCTTCTGAGATTTTTGTAAAATCATTGGAGTCGTTTAATATCATGAAATTTTTTGCATTATCATTTTTGTGACATTATTTAGTTTTTAAAATTGGTAGAAGTAATTGTTTGTATGTCTAAGTATTTTTAAAAGATTTTAAAAGTTTTATTTCATTTAAAGATCCTTTATTTCGAAAATTCATATAAAATTCATTTTTGACTCAAAAATTATTTTACAAATATGGGGAGGACTGTAATTTCATAAGCTTCATTTTAAAATTTTAAATATTATTTTCCTCTAATTTTCTGATTTATTTCGATTTTAAAATGATTAAAAACTGATTTTAAAAAGAAAATAGATTTTCAGCATTTGGTAAATTACGAAAATGCCCCTGAGGTTATATATTACTCCACTGCCTCATTTTTTCTCCCTGTTCATCTCTTTCAGATGCTGTTGGTAATTCTCTCCATCCTCCTTCCATTTCTTTCGATTTTTAAGCCCCAAATCATGTTTATATCACTATTTTAATTGTCTATATTATGTTCTTGTGATTAGTTCTTGTTATGGTAGAGTTTTTGTGAAATTATATGTAAGTATATGTATGTATATACTCAGATCATTGCATGCAAGGACTGGGGGGCTGAGTTGTTTAGAAAAAAAGCTTGGAAATGGATTGTAGATGATTAAAATGAATTTTTGGAGAAGTTTGGAGGTTGTTTTGATGTTTGGGTTGAAACTCCACCGGCGGCCATGGTGTTTTCCGGCGAGGGCTGACCAGTGGTGGTGGGTAGTTGGTTTTGCAGTCCCTACAAATGATTTAGAGTATATGTATGTGCACTAAAATGATTGCAAGCAAAGGGTTTTGTATTATTTTGATTTTATTCGAATATGTATATGTATAAATGTGAATTTGGTAAATTGTTATGCTTGATTCTTGTTAACTAGATGTTGTTTATGATGATTAGGTGTTGATTATTAGATAACTGACATGCATGTGTTTATTAGATGGTTTATATGAAGTAATTTGAGTTTATGTATATGAAGTTGGATTATGTAAATTGTTAGTTGTTAATTAAAGTAATTATTGGATTGTTAAATGTTAATTAGTGTATTTTTAAAGGATTAAAAGCTAGTGATGATTATGTTTGCATTAGTATTGATAAGAGATGGTTAGGATTTATAAGGAATTGATTAGCAAAGTACCGAATCATTGAGTTGTTTTATTCACTGCACAGTCCAGTTCTGTTCTGGTATTTTGTGACTGATTGTTCCCTATTCTGAACAGTGGGTATAGAATTAAAATGTTCTACTCGGAGTCTAGTTTGTCCACGCGAAAACCTTGTGTCATTTGAGTTAACGAGTAAAAAGTTATGCATGTTTCAGTAAATACCGCGCATAGCAGAATTTTCAGTGTCCGATTTATGGGTTATTTCAGTTCGTTTTTGACCTAATTAAAATGTTTTGGAGATGAAATTTTTATGCAAGATTGTGTTGATATTCAGGAAGATGTATACCAAAATTTGTATTAAAATGATTATTTTTCGATTTAATAAAAATATTTGAGTAAAGTATGCGCAATCGTGGTTTTAGTTTGAATCTTGTTTCTAATTAAGAAGGTTAATAAATTTGATGGAGTTTGATAGTAATTTATGAGTTGCAAGTATGAAAGAGAATTAGTTGTTGATTATGGATTCATTTGGTTATTGATTTGAGTCGGTTATGTTCCGATGGGCTAGTCTAGTACATGTTATATATGTTAAGTGATAAAGCGTTATAGGATTCGTTGGGTAGAATAGAGTTAGATGATTAAAGGTAAAAGTATACTGAAGCAATACTTTACCTATATATAGGTACCAGTAGGAGGCTGATAAGAGCCGGTACGTGGGTAATTGGAATCCTAAGAGTGAGATATTTATCGGAGTCGACAAGCGTATTGGTATCGAGATTGACGAATATTTATGGAGGAAAGATAGACGTATAGCCAATTAGAGACCAACGTACAAAGAAGTAGAGACTGACGTATAGAGATTAACGAATTGATGTGATGGAATCAGGACTATGTATATTGAGGCAAGTGTTTCTATCCCTCACTTATTGTTCAAGTGAAGCATATCTGCTCTTGTTATTTATCATATGTTTCATGCAAATCAATGTGCAAGTAACCTGTACCTCCTGGTATCATTCCATTGAGCTATCTTGTGATCTGTCTTTTGATATACATTGATTTCTTTGCACTCTATCACTACCTTCCTTTAGATCAATAGTGAGCTTTGATTCTATAACCTATCCCTTGCGTTAAACTTAGACCTTTACCACATCTATTATCTTATATCTTATGAACCCAATCGGGTTTTCAGATCTTAAATACGATTTCTAAAACTTATCGCCTGTTTTATAATTTATTGATTGATAACTCTTTTTATAGTTATCAAACCCTGTTTTATTAACTCAAGTATTACTTACTCATGTTTTCTTAACTTCAATCTTACTGAGCATTATTTTAGTGAACCAAATTTTATTGAACCCCTATTTTAAAGAACCAGGTTTCTATGAACCATGTTTTAAAAAATCATATCGTATTGAACTTGGCTTTTAATGAGCTTTACCTCAATGAACCTTGTTTTAGGAAACTATATGCTACTAAACTCTGTTTTAAAATTCGTAATCAAATAAACCTTGATTTAGAAAAAGTGAGACTTATTTAACTATACCCTGTTTAACCATTATTTCATTAATGCAAGACCTTTATCATCATAAACTGATTTATTACCCTGCTTTAATGCTTTAAAGCATATACTCAAGTTTCTTCAATTCCAACTTTGTACAACCCAGATTTTTAAGATGATTACACCATTGAATTCTTATCATTTCCAATCAAAATAAGTTATTTTCTTAAAAGTACCTTGAAGCTACTTAGACTGGGCTGATCTGTTATCAATGAGTTTAATGTACTTCAAGGTAAAGGGTTCAAATGTTATTAAAGCTTTTCTGAGATTCATTTCCATAGGATTTTATTAAATATTCTACAATAGATTATATTCATGCTGTTCTAGTAAACCAATGCTTTACCTTATAATTTCGATTCTTGCAATTCTATATCATATGCGCTCTGACCCATAATCCTCTGTCATTGCTCATCAAATTGATTTAATTACTTAATGCTTTTCAGATTTGAAAGTTCTTATAAGCTTTACTGCTTTCAAAGTTAAATTTTATAAACTGTTAGGAACTCCGTCAAAATGGTTTCTATGGATTCCTAACGATTGGAGAGGCGTGAACGAACGGGTAATGTCGGTTTCACCAGTTTGTGTATATTATTGTGTAGTTCTGGTCTGTCCAGTCCAACACCCTTATAGGCCAATGTGTTGCCACTTGGGAACCCAAGTTATCCTAATAAAAGGATTAATGTCCAGAGGGACTTTGTGTTCGTCATGGGGACTTTATGGGCTGATCACCCGTATTGTCTGTTGTGAAGTAAAACCTCCAATTGATTTTTAAAGTGCTTTATTTATAAATTATGTGAAATGAAATTGGTTTACCATGTGAAATATTAAATGCTTTTCAAAGGTTTAAGGAAAGGAATGTTTTAATGAAAAGTTTAATCCTATAATGGAAGTTGAATTACTCCCTTCAGTTAAATTGATCATTGATATTGTTCATCAATGAATTATCGAAATATTGTTGTTTCACTATACTATTAACTTGCTGAGCATTGTTGGCTCATTCTTGCTTTATTTTCCCTCCCATTTCAGTTAGGGTTAAGGATTGACTACCTATGAATGACAATTCGAATGAGAGCGATGAGGTGTTTTCTAAAGAATAGATTTTAGAGACAGCATGGACACATGCAGTAATGGATTGCGCTTGAGATAAGAAGGTATAGTAGTTATAATAGTTGTTGTAATTTAGAATCTTGTTTCATACTATAACCTGAGATCGATCCTTGTTGAGGGGTCGTCTATATAATTAAGTTATACTTAATTGTATTGGTTGTGGCACCAAATCCTGACCCCGGATTTGGGGGTGTCACAATATATAAACAAATCGAATCATATAAAGAGAGATATATACCTCAAACTCATATCAAACACTCTGAAACACGAAGGTTGCTTCGATTAAAACGAGGTCGAACCCTAATTAAACCCTAATTGAACCAAGCTTCGATCAATCCTTGAGAGAGCGAGCGACAGAGTGAGAAATGAGAGAATAAGAGAATAAGAGACTGAGTATATTTTCCCCCAATTTTCCCCAATTTCCCTCGTCTTGTATTTGTGAATTTTCGTTTGCCACTTAGTATTATTTGTTTGCCGCTCCTCAGTCCCCTTAGTACTGTATCTCAATAATTTCAGTGTATACTTTTATTTTTTTATTTTTTAAAAATATATTATATATTTATTTTAATATGTTAAATATTAAATTATAATTATTAAAACAATTATTTTAGTTATTTTATTCTTACAATCTATTCCGAATCTATTATTAATATTAGTTTTTAAAGGTTGTTATTTTCTCCAATAATTTTTTTAATGGTTTTAATTAAAATTTAATAATTTTTGAATATTTCTTTAATTATTTCAAAACTTTTTTAATATAAATTTATTAAAACTATTTCATAAAATATAAATAATTCAACTATTTCATAGAATATTAGTGTTTAATAATTACCTCAATGATTTTATTAAAATTACTTACTTTTAAAGTAAAATATTTATTAAATTATTAATTTTAAATGAAATTCAAAATTTGCTTATAAATACTCTAAGGTAACAGATCTCACGATGTTGCTCAGTGGAACACCTTTCTATAGCTAGAGTAACATGGGTTCATGGATTTGGTAACACTATAACCACAACGTTGTGATAGGTCCAAAATTTCATAGCTATGGTAACATACAAGAAGGTAACACCCATGCCTAAAATGTTGTAATAAGTCATTTATGGCGTAGTGTCACTACAAACCTAACTAAGCTTTCTAAAGATGAAAGTGATAGTACAATTAGTGAAATGTCTCTTGAATTGTACAATATTCATGTCACTTTAAAATCTCTTAAAAAAGAAAACAAAAGGATTAAAGATTAAAAAACTTTGTTGAGTGATAGAAATGCTGCGTTAGAAACTCAATTCATTGAGTTTGAGACAATGAAAAAGGATTTCTAGATTGCTAAGGATGAATTAATTGAGGGTTTGAAAAGGGGAAAAATTATGAGAAAATAGTTGGAAAAAGAAAAAGAGTTAATTGCTAAGTGGAAAGGATCAAAGGATGTTTCTGAAAACATCATCAAGGTTCAAGGGATTGATTCTTTCTATAAGTTAGGAAAAGTAAAGTTAGAAAATGATGGTGATGTTGCTTCTGATAGTGAGTCAACGGATACTGAGGTTGATTATCAGTTGAACAATCATAAATCAACGGATATTGATCATCCATTGAAGATTTACAAGCCAACGGATGAGAAGTATCGTTGAAGACCAAAACTGTTAGCAAAGCAACTTTGGAGAAATTGAATAAGCAGAATGGTCTTGTCAATAAAAACTTTGTTAGTGATGAGTGTAGAAATGTGATGCCCGCAAATTCGGGATCAGGATTTGGTGCCAGAAAACAACTACAATGAACTATAACATAAAATAAAGCTTAATTACACAAAGGACCCCTCAATAAGGATCGATCACAGGTCATGGTATGAAACAACAATCTAACATGTACAACTTATTACAACCATTATTTCTCTCATCAAGGAATATTCCATTATACTGTCTAATCTTTAGATCAGTTCAAAACTGTATCTATCCAAGCTGGCTCTAAAAGCTATCCCGAATAAAATGTTTTGTCGCTCTCGTTTGGCTCGCTAGACGAATGATCATCCTTATTCTTAACTGTAAGGTTAGGTAAAATAACACAAGAGTGAGCCAAAAATGCTCAGCAAGTGCATAGTAGAACAACAATTTCTTAATAAATTGTTATAAACAGAATCAATAATAGAATTCATCTCAGAAGAGTAAATCAATTTCCATTCTAGAATAAAACCTGTTATTATCTTTAAATCATAACTTTCATTAAAGCATTCGTTTCATTAAAACAGTTCTATCATTAGAACATATGGATGGAGCTTCCAATTTCAAAGCATTTATCTAATAAATCTTTTTTAAAATGATTGGAGTTTTTACACGACAACGGACAGTACGGGTGATCAGCGACGTAAAGTCCCCATACCGGACACGAGGTCCCTCTGGACATGATCCTTTCATTAGGATAACTTGGGTTCTCAAGAGGCAAAACATTGGCCTGTAAAAAGGTGTTGGATTAGTCCCACTAGAACTACAGCACAAAAAGAAAAATTGCTGGACCGGCATCACCCGGTTTCTTACGCCTCTCCAATCTTTAGGAATCCGTAGAAACCATTTGACGGAGTTCCTAAATATTTATAAAACTTACTTTTAAAACAATAAAGCTTAGAAAAGCTTTCAAATCGGAAAAGCACTTAAGTAATCAAATTAATTTGATAAGTCATGATAAACGATTATGAGTCAGAGCATATGTGGTACAGATTTGCAATTATTGAAATCACAAGGTAAAGCATGGGCTTACTAGAATAGCATGAGTATAACCGAATACAGAATATTTAACAAAATCATTAATTCAATATAAAGTTGAACCAATAGGAGTGGATTAATGAGTTAAAAATGAATATTTTAGATAAAATTTCAGAGTAAATAATTGTATAATAATTTGAAGAAACATCCCTTAAAAAGTGCCTACTGAAGGAAAATTATAAATTGTATCAAGAATTCACACCAAAAGATTTTTATAAATTTAAATCTTGTATTTTCTCTATTTAAAAAAAAGTATTTCTTAAATATTTTTGAAGAATACAAAATAGTACACAACTGAGGAATCCGGTAAAATACCAAGTGTTAGAATGTTAGTAAAGGAAAAGAATATTTACGAGATAGTTTAAAAGAGTAAAAAATTTAAATAATAGGTAAAAAGAATATACAATTGTAAAATAATTTGAGAGTAAACATTTTATACTAGTTGAAGAAGAAGGTCACTTAAAATAAAAGTAAGAGGTGTAATTGAAGAAAGAACAATAACAACAAGTGTCAACGAGATCGATACAATAATCAGGGTGTACATGAAGAAACAATAATTTCAGTAAGTATCGACAAGATCGATACGAGTAATTGGGATGATATCATGAGCAACAAAATTAAATAATAAATTTACTTGAACAAGAAGTGAAGGGAAACACTTGCCTCAGTCTCTACTTCTTTATACGTTGGTCTTTAATCGACTATACATCCATATTTCCTCCATAATTCATCAATCTATATACCAATACACTTGTTAACTACAATGAATATCTTCATTCTCGAAATTCAACTTACATGCATACTGGCTCCTTACCAACTTCCTACTTGTACCTATATAAAGGTGAAGTACTACTTCAGTATACTGATACCCTTAATAATCTAACTCTATTATGCCCAACGAATCCTATTACGTCTTACAAACATAACATGTATAATACATATTGTTCAAACTTATAGAAGAGTGTAGTAAAATCAGATAAATCACATAAACACATAGCACATATTACAACCTTCACTTATATCTCATAACACATATGTCACATGAATATACAAGCAATTCTTATCAATTACTATACGAATTAGAAAATAATTCTAACGAAAACTGGATAGCATTTCCTTTATAATAGGACCTAACCTATCGAAATACAACCGACCCAAACAAGCAATCAAGCACTCTCTTACTCCAATATCAACTCAATATAGTTCACAATTATCATAATTCATTTTAATACACAAACTTAACACATTTCTTACAATCCGTGTACTTAACATATAACATATATACTTATTCTATTCACAATCCATTACAGAACATATACACTACATTTTAGTACTTAAAATTAATCTAACACACTTAATAACAATTATGATTATTGATCTAAGCACCACGTACAAACTACTAAGTATATAACATATTCATTAACCACTTACAATTATCAAAAATGTACTAGTTAACAGTTAACACTATATATCATTTAAACTTACACCACCTTTACTAACTAATCGTAAAAATCAGGTTATAATTCCATTTAAAAACATGCAATCAAAATTCATACCCATTTAACACATCAATTCAGCCACCTCATCTCTATTAACTACTAATTAACCATTTACAAACTAATCATCACCTAATAATTTTAATAATTCTCAAATTAACATATCCTGTTGAGACACACATGTCTATAGATGATGATAACAAATACCACAAGGCAAGAAACGAATCAGGAAATTTAAGCTGACAAATAAATAAGGAAGCTAACTGAAATGCAAGTTAACTAAAGCTACATCTTATGAATAGAGTTCTGCAAACAGTTAGGAAGTATTTCTGCAACAGGCTGTGAGATGTTGTAATCGAGTATCAGCCATCAAGAGAGATTTTCTATGTACAACTCATGCAAGTAATTCGAGAAGTCAAGAAAAGAAAGAGTTCGAGAACTCAAGTCATTATAATGACTCTATTTGAGAACTCTGCAAAAAGGGTTATTCGAGAAGTCCCTGTTCGAGAAGTCAGGCTGATGACTCTATTCGAGAATTTTGCAAAATAGGCTATTCGAGAAGTCATTCGAGAACTCAACAAATTGGACTATTCGAAAAGTCAACATTCGAGAAGTCAAGATCTATCAGTTGGAGAACTCAGTCTGGATTTGTAGTGATGTCAGAGTTCTCTAATGGAACAAATCGAATGAAGGACAAACCCAGAAATATTTTGCAACCCGTAACTTATAGACAACGATCAATTACACAAAGGATGTTAGGAGTAGGGGGTCAAATTGTAGATATTCGAAGGCTCAAACTCTTATAAATGAAACGTGAAATCAATCTCTATTTATCCAGTTTCAAGGGCAAGAATAAGAGTGGAAGCAATCTCTAACATGATTACATGTCTACTGAAGAATATAAAGGATAACTCGATAAGTGCATAAGGAACATCTGGTTTGTCTGAAAAGTTCAAGCATAGCTCAATAAGCAGAAAAACTTATTGACTTGCTAAAAGTTTATCTTTAGCTAAAGCATCTTTTCAGAGATGAAGATTCAAATCAAAAAAATCCTTCTGCATATAGCGTCACGTGGGCTTGGGAGCTAAGTCAGTTCAAGGACTTAGTAACTTATGAAGAAAGGAACATACATAGACTTGAAACATGCTGGAATTGTCCAAATCAAGAAGAAAAGACTTTCAAGATGAATTTTAGAAAAGAAGATCTATCAAGCACGTGTATGTGACAAGTTATACCAAGAATGTATTTTACATCTTAAGTATATATTTTACTTGTCTTCATACAGTATATATAGGCTGTATAAGCACCATAGTGAATGCAAGAAAAACACAGAGCATAAAATAGAGATCATTAGGTTTTCTTGTAAACACATTGTAACCAGCAGATGTGTATTCTACACAGATTATTTTCTTTAATACAACCCTTAGGTGGACTAGAAAAACCCACCTGAAATTTTTAATATCGTGTTGCATGTGTTTCGTTTATTAGCTTTCTTCTGTTCTTGTACAAACTGTTTAAAACCTCACCAATTCGAAAAAAATTCTAAATTCTAGTCAAGATTGTATTCAACCCCCTCTTCTATAATATTGTGGTGTATAACCGGGAAATAACAATTGGTATCCGAGCTAGCTTCTAACATACAAGAATTTTAAAGATCAACACCATGGGAAACAAAGATACAGGTGTGAAGATTCCAATTCTTGACAAAGACAACTACTTTCATTGGAATGTAAAGATTCACTTACATCTTTTGTCCATTGATGAAGGCTATGTAAACTGCATAGAGAAAGGGCAATATATTCCTATGAAGCCTAACTCTGCAGTTGGAGTTGCAGCTGCAACTGCAGTTGCTGGAAGGCCTGTTCCCAAACTGCCAGCAGAATTCACAAACGAAGACATAGAAGAAGTCCATAAGGAAAAGAAAACCATGAACATATTGTTCAATGGTTTTGATCAAGACATGTTTGATAATGACATAAACTGTACTACTACTAAGCAAGTGTGGGACACTATACAAACAATCTGTGAAGGGACAGAGCAAGTAAGAGAGAACAAAATGCAACTCCTCAGATAACAGTATGAACACTTTCACTGCAGTTCAGGTGAAAACCTAACTAATATATTTAGTAGGCTTCAAAAACTACTAAATAGGTTAAAGTTGTATGGGAGGGTGTATGATACCAAAGATTCCAACCTAAAATTATTAAGGTCTTTACCCAAGGAATGGAAGCCAATGACAGTCTCATTGAAAAATTCTCAAGACTATAAAGACTTTACTCTTGAGAGACTATATGGTATTTTAAAGACCTATGAGCTCGAGCTGCAACAAGATGAAGAAGTTGAGAAGAGCCAGAAGAAGGGTGGAGCTGTAGCTTTGGTGGCCAACATTTCAACTAGCCAAGATGGAGAGAAGATGAAAAGTATGAAAGCCACACCAAGTCCAAAGACTTGTGAAGGTGGACCCGAAACTAGCAAAGGTAAGAGGAAGATGATTGAAGAACTTGATGCATTGAGTGAAGATGAATCTGATGATCTAGACGAGTATTTGGCATCCTTGTCAAAGAGATATTTAAAGTTAAGATTCAAGAAGAATCCAGCAGGAGTCAGGCAATTCAGGAAAAGCTATCAACTAAGCATGGATGTGGTTGAAAGGTCAAAGATTAAATGCTTCAGCTATGGAATTTCTGTTCACTTTGCCAATGAATGCAGAAAATCCAAAGCTAAGAAAGAGAAGAAACAATTTGAGTCTATCGACTACAAGAAGAAGTATATTGATCTTCTCAAGCAAAAGGAAAGAGCATTTGTGTCAAGGGACGATGATTGGGCTGCTGGAGGAGACTCAGTTGCAGAGCAGGAGTTTGTCAATCATGCACTCTTAGCAAAAGAGAATGATGAAGAAGCTAGTTTAGCAAGCAACCAGGTATTCTCTACAAACCTAACTGAGCTTTCCAAAGATGAATGTGATAATGTAGTAAATGAAATGTCTATTGAATTGTATAACATGCATACCACATTAAAATTGCTTAACAAAGAGAACAAAAAAATTAAAGATCTATATGCTAAGTTAAGTGATAGGAATACTCTGTTAGAAACTCAGTTAATTAAGTTTGAGATAATGAGAAGAGATTGCCAAGATGCAAAGAATGAATTACTTGAGGCTCTTAAAAAAGAAGAATGTTTAAAGAAACAGTTGGAAAAAGAACAAGGGTTATTCGCTAAGTGGAAAGGATCGAAGGCAATAACCGAGGAAATCTTTAGTGTTCAAGGAGTTGATTCTTTCTGAAAGTTGGTAGAAGCAAAGTTAGAAATTAATTGGGAAGTTGCTTCAGACAGTGAATCAAAGGATGAAGAATGTCCGTTGAAGTCTAAACCTGTCAACAAAGCAACTTTGGCTAAATTGAATAAACAGTATGGACCTATCAACAAGAACTTTGTAATTGGAGAATGTAGCAAAATAAAATCAGTTGAAAAAGGTAATTGTTAAATATAATTGATGTGTTTTAATCAGTGTTTAAGTGTTACAGTGAATTATCAGAGTTTAGCTGGAAGCGGTCAGAGTTTAGTGTAAACTCTGACAGATGGAAGCTCGACAGAGTTTGTCAAACTCTGTCTGGAGGCAGCGTCTACTGGTCAACAGTGATTGAAGATTTATTATGGAAGCGATATCTTTGAAGATTGGATAGCTGTCAAAGAGATTGAGTTGACTAAGGAGACGAGTAGCAATCGTAATTGATATCAATTGTATAGCTAATTTATAGGAGTATCAATTATCGATTGTATAGCAGCTGTATATTTTATAAATACAGTTAGGTTAACCCTAGAAGGGTATTGTGCATCGAACTATCTTTATTGTAACCTAGCAGCTCTTTGTGATAGTTTACATCACGAAGAGGGTTCTTAATATCAGAAGTTTTAAAGTGCATAATCATCTTACTTGTTAAACTCTCATACGAATTTGATTATTAATTGTTGTATTCGGCCTAACAAGTGGTATCAGAGCCAATCTGTTACTTTATTACAGGTTAAGATCCAAACACAACAATAATCATGTCAGCAATTCCTCCACCAACACCTACTAGTTCTGAAAATGCTCCTACTACTGTGAGTCGTTATGAACCAATCAGGGTTCCTATTCTCAGGCCATCAGAGTATGCCATGTGGAAGGTCAAGATGACTATGTTTCTGGAGGCTACAGATCTAGAATATCTTGACAGGATTTATGAAGGCCCTCACAATCCTACAAAGCTATCTGTTGCAACTGCTGGTGAAGAAGCTAAAATAGTTCCAAAGGAAAAGAAGGACATGACTCCTGAAGATCTATCATCAATTGCTAAGGATGCAAAGGTTAGGCATTTACTGCATAGTGCTTTAGACAATGTTATGTCTAACAAAGTGATTAACTGCACCACTACAAAAGAGATCTGGGATGCTCTTGAAGTCAGATGTCAAGGAACTACTGCTATTAAGAAGAATAGGAGAAACATACTCACACAAGAGTATGAGCATTTTGAGGCTAAACCTGAAGAGACCATGACAGAAACATTTGATAGATTCTGTAAATTGCTTAATGATCTGTCATTGGTCAACAAAGAGTATGATCTAGAAGACTCAAATCTCAAGTTTCTTCTTTCTCTACTTGAAAAGTGGGATGTGAAAACAACCACTATTAGAGACAACTATGATCTTGCTGAAACAGAGATTGATGAAATCTATGGGCTGCTCAAAACTCATGAATTGGAAATGGAGCAGAGAAACAGGAGATCAAGCAGGAAGGCAAAGTCTGTTGCTCTTAATGTTGAAGAGAAGCCTCAAAAGAAAGAGGCATCAAGAAGGAAAATGAAAGGAAAAGCTTTGGTCATACATTCAGAAAGTGAATCATCAAACTCTGATTGTGATTCAAACTCTTCTGAATCATCTGACTCTGAGGATGATGAAGAAGAAATGAGAAAAATGGCTGTGTTGATGGTGAAGACCTTCAAGAAAATGGGTTTCAAGAATTTCAAGAAAGGGAAAAGGTTTTCTAGAGATTCAAATGAAGACAGAAAAAGCTTCAGGAAGTCTGATAAGAGAGATTCAAGGGGGAAAAAGGATAAGTCTGAAATTCAATGCTACAAGTGTAAGGAGATGGGTCACTATGCTCCTGAGTGCAAAAAGGGTAAAACTGGAAAGGTACTCTACACTAAAGGCAGAGATTGGGCAGACACTTCAGATTCTGATGAAGAAATTAACTATGCTCTCATGGCTACCACTAAATCAGAAACTTCTGAAAATCAGGTACCTCTAACCACCTATGCTTATAATATTGATGACATTTCTCAATTAAGAATTTATCTTAAGTCATTGCATATAAGTTATAGGGATCAGACTTTAGAGAATGAGAGGATAAAATCTGAAAATTCTGAACTTAAGGTTAGAAATAAACTTGTTGAAGAAAAACTTGAAAACATGCAACAAGTTCAGAAAGAGAGAGATGATGCTGTTTCTATAGAACAGGATTTGCTTTAGAAATATAAACAACTAGAATCTGAGTTGGAGGAAGCAAATAAGAAAATTAGGACTTGGACTAATTCTGGAAAGGACACTCAACAGATTTTTCAAACAGACACTGTAGGTCTAGGCTATAATGAGGGAGATGAACTTAGATTTCAAAATCAAGTTAAAATCAGACCTCATTTTGTACATGGAGCCAGTAAATTTTTGTCTGATAATGAAAAAGAAGCTGTTAAAAGTGAACCAGTAAAAACTAGTGTTAAACAGGTTAATATTGGTTCAATGACAGATAAACAACTCAAACATAAACTGAAGGAGTTAAAATCTGTTAAGAAACAGGGAGTGTCAAATAAGAACAGAAATGGAAAAGTAGGCATCACTTCAGGAAATAAACCAATGCTTGATAGTTATGCTCCAAGAGAGACATGTCATAACTGTGGTAGTACTAAGCATCTTGCAAATTTCTGCAAGAAAAACAAAAATATAAATTCTTTACCTTCCAAGTCTGAGGTAAAGAAGGATTTTGCTAGAACTAAGCCACAGACTTTATGCACAGACTGTGGAAGCACTTGGCATTCCATTTATACTTGCAGAGAGTATCATGCTATCTATCATAATAACTATGAACTGAAACCCAATCTGAAATGGGTTAAAGTTAATACTGCAAGTGTAAACTCTGATACTGTTAGCTCAAACTCTGATAATGTTAATTCCGCTGCTAAAGCTAACAAAGTTAAGAATGTCAAAGGAACCGAGCAAGTCTGGATCCTTAAATCTAATCCTCAGTAATTGCTTGTGATTGCAGGGCAACAGGGAGGCAACCCTAGTTGTGGACAGTGGATGTTCAGGACACATGACTGGAAATAAAGCCCTGCTATGAGACTATGAGGAGAAGGCTGGCCCAAAAGTTTCCTATGGTGATGGCAATGTAGGAAGAACATTGGGATATGGCAATATTAATCTTGGAAATGTCATCATCAACAATGTAGCTCATGTCCCAGGACTCAAGCATGACTTGCTATTTGTGAGTCAAATCTGTGACAAGGGATATCATGTAGATTTTGAACCTGAATATTGTGAAGTTATCAGCAAATCTACAGGAAAGGTTGTTCTAGTTGGTAATAGGCAAAACAACATTTATGAAATCAAGCTTTTAATAGACTCTGTTGGAAAAGCTGTTTGCCTGTCAACAAGAATGTCTAGTGAAGAGAGTTGGAAGTGGCACAAGAAACTCTCACATTTGAACTTGAACAACAGCAATGAATTGATCAGAAAGGATCTTGTAAGAGGACTCCCAAAGGCTCTATTAAATGTTGATGGCCTATGTGATTCATGTCAAAAGGCCAAGCAAAGGAAGTCATCTTTCAAGAGCAAGACAGAATTTTCAATCACTGATCCTTATCATCTTCTGCATGTTGATCTCTTTGGTCCAGTAAATGTTATGTCTACAGCAAGGAAGAAATATGCTTTAGTCATTGTTGATGAATACACTAGATTCACTTGGGTGTATTTTCTAGCAAAGAAGGATGAAACTACATTAACTCTGATGGAGCATGTGAAGCTTCTGGACAAAGGATCAAGTAACAAAGTCAGAATCATCAGAAGTGATAATGGAACTGAGTTCAGAAATGCAACAATGGAAGAATTCTGCAAGGACAATGGAGTGAAGCAAGAATTTTCAGCACCTGGTACACCACAACAAAATGGTGTAGTTGAAAGGAAAAATAGAACCTTGATTGAAGCTGCCAGAACTATGCTTGATGAAGCAAAATTGCCAACTTATTTCTGGGCAGAAGCTGTTCAAACTGCTTGTTTTACTCAAAATGCTACACTGATCAATAAGCATGGAAAGATACCATATGAGATGGTGAAGAAAAAGAAGCCTAACCTGAAATACTTTCATATTTTCGGGTGCAAATGCTTTGTTTTGAAGACTCATCCTGAACAGTTGACCAAGTTTGAGCTAAAGGTAGATGAAGGAATTTTTGTTGGCTATCCACTGTCAACAAAGGCATTCAGAGTTTACAATCTGAGAACTAAAGTGATCATGGAATCTATACATGTGTCTTTTGATGACAAGAAGATAACTGGACTTGAAGACAAAGATGAATATGATCAACTGAACTTTGAAAATGAAGATTTAAACTCTGTTGAAGTAAACTCTGATCAAACTATTCTGACAGACTCTGTTGAAACAAACTCTGAACCTTTACTGGTAAACACTGGAGAAACTTCTCAGCCAAAACAAAGGGAAGAACCAGTTGAGGGGGAGCATGATCAAGATGAAGACTCAAACATTGATACTGAGTCAACTGAAAAATCTTGATCAAACTCTGAAAATTCAAATTCTGACTCCGGGCAGTCAAGTTCAGGGGGAGTCTCAGAAAATGAAGAAAGATCACAACAAAATCAGGAGAGCATGGATCAAGGGGGAGGATCACATGCTGACAGAAGTCATTTGACTTCTGCTAGGAAATGGACCAAATCACACACACCCGATTTGATAATTGGTGATCCAGATGCAAAAGTGAAAACAAGAAGTGCCACTGCAAGTGAATGTCTGTTTCATGCATTCTTGTCTAAAAATGAACCAAAGAAAGTGGAAGAAGCTCTTCAAGATGCTGACTGGATAACAGCAATGCAGGAAGAGTTGAATGAATTTGAAAGGAATGAAGTTTGGACCCTTGTACCAAGGCCAAAGAACAGATCTATTGTTGGTACTAAATGGGTTTTCAGAAACAAGACTGACAGTGAAGGTGTTATCACAAGGAACAAGGCTAGACTGGTAGCCAAAGGCTATTCACAGCAGGAAGGAATAGACTATGATGAAACATTTGCTCCAGTTGCAAGATTGGAGGCAATCAGAATTTTTCTAGCATATGCCTCTCACAAGAAATTCAAAGTGTTCCGGATGGATGTGAAAAGTGCTTTTCTGAATGGGAAGCTTGAAGAAGAAGTGTTTGTTGAACAACCACCAGGATTTGTGGACCCCAAATATCCAGATTATGTCTACATGCTAGATAAGGCACTATATGGACTTAAGCAGGCACCAAGAGCATGGTATGAGACACTTGCTCAATTTCTTCTAGAAAGTGGATTCAACAGAGGTACAATTGACAAAACTCTGTTTTATTTTAATCAAGAAAGTGACCTCCTTTTAGTTCAGATATATGTTGATGACATTATCTTTGGGTCTACTAATGATAAACTCTGTAAGAAGTTTGCAAAGCTCATGCAGTCCAGGTATCAAATGAGCATGATGGGAGAGCTTAGTTACTTTCTAGGCCTACAGGTGAGACAAACAGATGATGGTATCTTCATTAATCAAGAAAAATATACCAAAAATCTTCTCAAGAAATTTGGTTTGCTTGACTGTTCATCTGCATCAACTCCCATGGCAACAACAACTAAATTGGACAAAGACATAGGAGTTTCAGTGGATATGACAAACTACAGGGGCATGATAGGATCTCTTCTTTACTTGACAGCTAGTAGGCCTGACATCATGTATGCAACCTGTCTTTGTGCAAGGTTTTAGGCAGATCCTAGAGAGCCACATCTGACAGCTGTGAAAAGAATCTTCAAGTATCTCAAAGGCACTATATCATTAGGTCTGTTGTACCCCAGAGAATCAGATTTCAAACTACTTGGGTATTCCGATGCAGACTTTGCAGGCTGCAAGATAGACAGAAAGAGCACTAGTGGAAGTTGTCAATTTCTTGGTGACAGACTTGTCTATTGGTACAGCAAGAAACAGAAATCAATTTCTACATCTACAGCTGAAGCAGAGTATATTGCAGCTGGTAGTTGTTGTGCACAGATCTTGTGGATGAAGAATCAATTGCTGGATTATGGATTGAGGTACAGTAAAATTCCTATTTACTGTGATAATCAAAGTGCTATTGCTATGACAGGTAATCCAGTACAGCATTCAATGATCAAGCACATCAGCATAAGGTACCATTTCATCAGAGAACATGTGGAAGAAGGGAATATTGAACTACATTTTGTGTCTACAGAACAACAGCTTGCAGATATCTTCACCAAACCATTGAGTGAAGCTACATTTACAAGACTGGTCAATGAACTAGGGATGGTCTCTGGTTCTGACTAGGAATGTTGGTTAGATTCAAATTTTACTTATGTAATGTGTTGCTCATATTTCCTTGATTTGTTAAGTGCTAAGTGAACTCTGTTGATTAAACTCTGTTATGCATACTCTGATAATCTATTTTTCACTGCTAAACTCTATTAAACTCTGTCAGCATGCCTGTAAGACATACACTGCTAATAAGTTTGATAAACTCTATGAACTCTGAGTTGATTTTTGTCTGAGTGAAAACACCAATGAAGAAATATGTATGAAGCATGATTCTCAGCAATTAATCATGAATCTTTCTGAGTTATTGTGATCCAATCTTAGATTGTACAGAAAGTTAACACAGCATGATACTGGTTCATATTTATAGCATCTCTTAGTTTATTTTGTCCTAAACTCTGAGTCTATAAATACTGTGTGCATTGTCTTTCATGAATAACTACTGATGTTGATGAACTCTAAACTCTGTTAGTTATACACTGGTAGATTAAAATGCTTACTGCAATACCCCAAAGAAAATGTATATAGGTTGCTATACTCCTTTGAGATTATGTTGGAGACTAGGATGACCCAGGAACTTATTGGTATATAATATGTGCTAAAATTCTCTGACTATTGGTGACTAGTCAAATACTAGGATGACCCAGGAACTTATCAAAATGATAAGGGCTAAAATTTTTGAATTTTTGGTGACTAGCTCTAACCTCTAATTACTGGAATGAATAAAAAAAAATTAGCAATAGAGGGGGTATAAAATAAATTAAATGTTACTGTATATAGATTGATTACTACAGAGTTTAGCTTTCATCATACAGTCAATGTTTACTATGAAAGTTTGTGCATCCAGTGTTTATTGATTTACTTTATGGATTTTATGAAAAATTAGATGCTCTAAAAATTGATTTAGTAAACTCTGCTTCACACACACATATTTTCACAACTGTGCAATTTTTGAAAGGGTTTCGGTGATAAAGTTGGAGAATTGACAAACGCTGTTGATTTGTGGTTGGTACTCTGAGGTAAATTTTCATTTGGAAAATTTGAAAATTTTGGAGTAAATAGTGCTTTTGACAACTGTTAATAAGTGTATTGTGTTAAAGTGTCTTGGAAATAGGAAAGAGAATACAGCGGTGATACAAGTAATCCCTAATTGTTCTGTTCCTGATTTAATTGTGGTTATTGTTAATGAATTTGTTACTAACATGATTACTTTAATTAGTTTTCATATTCACTTCTTTGATTTAATTCTTTGAAGAACAGTTCATAAACATAAAAAAATTACAGAACACATTGAACATCTTTTTGTTCTCTCTATCTAATAATCTATTCAGCAGGAAAATAAAAAGTGAAGTCCAAACCACTCCATTGTTAGCAGCCATCCCAAATCCCATCTTTGCCACTTTGTTTGGGTGGAAGTTGAAGGGATAAGGTTATTTTTGCTGACATATTCATTAACAATGGTTGGTGGTGTTGGATGAGGATGCCTTAGAGGAAAGCCATATTAATGTTGCTTGAAGAGCAGCATCGATGTCGATCACTCTTGCAGGCTTTTCTCTCTCGATTTCTTCAAGACTGGCATCCATCTGCAGCCACAGAGTATCAAGCTGCCTTTCCCAGTCAAACGCATCAAACTCTTCACGAGTATAACTGAAGATATCTCTGTTCTCTACGAGATGGAGATTCTTTTCCTTGATGGTAAGTTTTGACATTGTTTAACGGTGTGTTGGTTGAAGGGTTTTTGATTTTTAGGAGAGGATGAAAGGTTAAAGGGATAGTGAACAAGTCTCTAGGGGTTAAATAGAGATGGGAAAGTAACGAAGTACTAAAACGCTTCGTATTCTGGTAAACGCTTCGTATTCTGGTTTTTAATGGTTCCAGGTATTTTAAGAGAGTGTTATTTTATTTTTTTTAAAATCAAATATTTTATTGTTATATTCACAAATACACTTCTTAAAATTACGAGCACGTGTCCCACTCACCCATTATTGTGTCCCACTCACACATTAATCTAGGAACTGTTGAGTGTTTGAATACATAAAAGATTTGATTTTTTAATTTTTAATTACAACTCTAATTACTTTTGTGTACAAACGACTGTGTTTTACTTTCACCCACTCACTTTTACATCTCACAGTTTTCACTTGCGCATTTTCACAAAAACCTTTCCTACATACACTTTTATTTGTGATTTCTTGCCAATTTCTTGATTCAATGGCATCTAAACCATTCACTGTTCTTGGTCTACGTTTTGTCCCTAACAATTATGCAGCTCCACTCAATCATGAACGTGTTCCAGAAGCGTTTCATCTTATGCAGAATTTCTTGAGAGACTCAGAGATTGGACAAGCTCTGGTTGAACCTGGTACTCTCTCTGCAGCTCAAATTGCCACTTTTTGGCAAAACTCGGTCTATGTGGATGGAGGAGAGAATGGGACTCCAAACATCATCTTCACTCATGAAGAACAAGAGTTTGTGATTACTCCACAAACTGTCAGAGACACAATGGGGTTTGATACACACACCTCTTATACTTACGTTGCTGAACCTCAGTTGAGACAGATGCTACAGGAGATAGGCTACATGGAATCTCTTGACAAGCTTGGCAGTGTAAAGAGGCCTAATCTCAGGAAGGAATGGAATTTTTTCTTCGATTGCATTACAAAGACATTCCAAAAGAAGGTCACTAATTGGGATGCTATTCCAATGGACAGTCTACAAATCGGGTATTCTCTACTTTATTGCAGTAATTTTGATTTTGGTAGATATGTTCTGATGAATCTAGGTGATAAACTGTCAGAGTCTACTACAGTTTATTTTGCTCGATTTTGTCAAATGCTATTCACTGCTTGTGTATCTGGCTTAGAGATTGCTGAAACTGATGAAATTCATCCTTTTAGAGTCAACAAGAGAATATTCTCTGATATGACTAATAAGGATGCTGTTAAAGAACATCTACCTACCTTTGGTCTGCCACTTGCTTTGCAAAATTTTCTTCACCAACCTCAAGACCAACCACAACCAGAACCACAACCTGAACCACTAAACACTGATCATACTCAAACCTTAAACACTGAACCACCTACATCACCTACCCATACTGTACCTACTCAACAACCTTCATCACCAATCACAAACACTGCTTCAACCCAAAACCCTCAATCTCCAATCACAAAACAATATTCACACACTCCACAAATAAACTCTGAACCATCACAATCTCAACCACAACCACAGCCTAAAGCAAAAAGAGGCAGAGTAAAGCAATCAGCAGCAACCACTGAAAGACATGCAAGAGTTAAGAAGACAATAGAGACAAACATCAAAGCAAAACAGACATCTCCTGGAGCTGTTTATACTAGAAGAATGATACAAAGAGCAAAAAGACCTAAGTCACCCTCTGTGGTAGCAGAATCTAGTAAAGAGGATTCAGATGAAGTACCTCTAGCTAAAAGAAGAAAACTGGTAATCTCTGATTCTGTTGATGAAAATGTTGAAGCTCCAGAGGTAGTTTCATAGCAAACACCTACTGTTGAGGCTGAAAAAGATACAATGCCTGCAGAGGTTGAAATGCCTGCAGAGGTTGAAATGCCTGCAGAGGACAAAATGCCTGCAGAAGAGGATACTAGAGATGGTTTTTCTCCAATGGCTGATATTCTTGATTCATTCATGCCATTCTCTGATCCTATCTCATCAATCTTTGCTCAATCTGAAGCAACTAGTGCAGCTGATCAACCTACAGTTGTCCTTTCTGAAACTATAGCATCACATACAGAATTACTCTCTGATGCTCATCAATCTGTTGAACATGGTGAGGAAATTGATCAACAACCTAAGGAGATAAACTCTGAGACTATTGTGCAATCTGCAGAGGATGTTGTACAGCCTATTGTTGACTCAACTACTGAACCTGTTGCAGAGGATGTTGTTGACACTGTTGATGCTTCTATTCCAATTCCTCCATCCACTCATCATGTTGAAGCTGAGGTTGGAGATGAAACTGAAGGGAATACTGAGTCAAGCTCTTCACAGAGTTTACCAGTCCAGACTGATGCTAAGGTTAAGGATATTGCTGGTCCTTCAAATCAAGCAGATGCTGAAGAAGAACACTATGAACAATTCTCAAATGACTGGTACAAGGACACTTGTATCTTTCCTGCTGCAAGAGCAGCTGAATTTGTCAAGAGAACCTCCAGAACAATTACAAATCCAGAGATTCTATCTTGTCTTAAGGCTACAGTTGTACAAGTGAAGACTCTCAACTCGAGGTTTGATCTGTGTCAAAAGGCAATCTCTGATGTTCGAGGTGATGTTGTTAGAGGAGCTGATATGATTAAACTTGACAACAAGAATAAATTTCACTATCTTACTTAGAATCAAGAAACTTTGTCTCACTGGCTGAGCAAAGTTGAACAAAATCAGAATGATATGTCCTTAAAGATTGATTCTATTGCTACCTCCTTGGAGTTAATCACATCTATTCTTATGCCTGATGATGTCAAAAAGGGGGAGAGAGTTGCTAAAGACAAATGCAAGCAATCTCAAACTCTGATCAGAAAGGATAATGCTGGAGATGGAGGAGCAAGTTGTAAAGGAAAGGGCAAAACTGAAGAATTTCAAACTCTGAAAACTAGCAAGTCCTCTAAATCACAGTTTGTTGGGATAAACACTGATACTCAAGGTACTTCAAAGACCAAGAGTTTGCTATTATCTTCTAATCCACAGACCGATGAAGAATTGGCTGCTAAGTTGTTTATTGAAGAGAATGAGGAAGGAGTTACAATTGAGGACATTAAAGCTGAAGATAAGAGTTTACAAGAAGAACATCTCAAGGCTTTAAAGTCTGGTAAGTTAAAGAAAGGAAAAGCTCCTAGGCCTGTTCTTAAAGGCATTGTGATCAAGGAAAGTGCTGATGTTAGTCAAAAATCTCAATTATCAAAGGAAACAATGGCAGCAGAAGCACAACTCAAGCTGAAAGGCATTGAAGGAGAAAGTTCACAGAAGAAAGTTACAACCTCTGTTTCTACACAAGTTGTACAGAAGAAAGAAAACACAACCTCTGTTGCTACACAAGTTGTGTCTAGACCTTTATCTTCTCAGTTGCAATCAATTTTTGGGAAAGGAACACTTCATGATCCAAATCTATTATCTGGAGTTTCTATGAATTTTTCTGATGGAAGAGCCTTGTCTGGTAAGGTTGGAAACAATAAGGGTGGACTAGGTTCACACAAGGACAAAAGGCAATATACTGGTCCTAGAGATCCTTCTTCACTGGATATTCCAGGTCGTGGTGTCACTCAAGAGAGTTTGGACAGACTGGAATCAGTACAGTTAGTTTATCAGAAGAGTTTAAAGAAGGACTTTCTCTTGTACTTCATGGCTGATGGGACAGTATTTAGAATTGGTGAGAATGATATTGGCTTGAAATATTGGGAAGAATTAGAATATGTTCTATATCTTTTCAAGGTGAATAGTCAAAGGACTCAATCAGTTGCAAATGTGCTCAGAAAGAAGATGCTTCAGAATTTAGCAATCAGAGGAATGAAGTATAATAGCAGATATGTTCCTAAGTACAGGGATTGGAATGGAAATCTTATTGAAATGAAGAAGGGTACTGCAAAATTAAAGACTGATTTGGGAATCACAGTACTTGACTTCAATTCACAGTCAGAAGAAGTCAAATTTATCAGACTGGGAAATGAGATGAGAAGAAACAAAATCTATGATCTTAGATCTGCTATCTATCAGACAGATGAGAGTGATCCTCAGCTCAGAGAGATTAAAGAAGCTATGGAGATTGAGCTTGAAAATGCAGAAAGAAGACTGCTCATAGATTATCTCAGAGCTACACCAGATCTTGAAGAGATTAGAGATTAAAGTCTGTAAGGATTTTCTTATTTTCTGTAGATTTTGTTAAGTAGAAGCTTAAACTCTGAATTTGTATAAACATTGTATTTGTCTATTTGTTTTGACATCATCAATTACTGTTATTAACTTGTGCATTTTTGCTAATGAACAAGTTGGGGGAGATTGTTAAATATAATTGATGTGTTTTAATCAGTGTTTAAGTGTTATAGTGAATTATCAGAGTTTAGCTGGAAGCGGTCAGAGTTTAGTGTAAACTCTGACAGATGGAAGCTCGATAGAGTTTGTCAAACTCTGTCTGGAGGCAGCGTCTACTGGTTAACAGTGATTGAAGATTTATTATGGAAGCGATATCTTTGAAAATTGGATAGCTGTCAAAGAGATTGAGTTGACTAAGGAGACGAGTAGCAATCGTAATTGATATCAATTGTATAGCTAATTTATAGGAGTATCAATTATCGATTGTATAGCAGCTGTATATTTTATAAATACAGTTAGGTTAACCCTAGAAGGGTATCGTGCATCGAACTATCTTTATTGTAACCTAGCAGCTCTTTGTGATAGTTTACATCACGAAGAGGGTTCTTAATATCAGAAGTTTTAAAGTGCATAATCATCTTACTTGTTAAACTCTCATACGAATTTGATTATTAATTGTGTATTCGGCCTAACAGTAACATAGGACACTTGTCCAACAAGAAGTTGAAGGATAAGTTAGAAAAGATTGGAACAAAGGCTGAGGTTAAAAAGAAGAATAGAAATGGCAGGGTAGGTATTAACAAACACAACAATTACACACCTGATAAATATGCTCCTAGAAAAGTGTGTGTGAAATGTGGTAGCGTTAATTATCTATCTACGAACTATAAAATTGTGAGAGATGCTTCTGTGCCTAACATGTCTATGTCTATGTCTATGCATGCTATGAATGTTGTGCCTAACATGTTTGCCTAACCTGCTCATGTGTAAGAACCCTAATTTTGGTAATATTTCCTTTTATTTAATATCTTGTGGCATTGTCAATATAGAACCTTTCTAGTCATCCCTGTTGATTAATAGAATTGATTGTCTGAGAAACTGCGTTGTTGCATTCATTATGTAAGATAAAAAGGAAGATTGTGAAGGCAGGAGTCTTATTGTTAGTAAGATTTATAAAACTTGGGATTTGAGAATGGTTAGAGTATTAAAAGATTTATTAATAATTATGATGAGAAATTATGGACATTCGAGGAATTTACACAATTAAGTACTTAAGGAATTATATGGGAAATCTCTACGCGACAAAATATTATTACGAGAGATTAATTAAGATACGATACGAATTAAAGATTAAATGACAAGCATTGGTGGAAGAATAATGATACAAGGAGTAGTATTGCATGCAAGTCCCATGCAACCAAGTAATTAGGAGGAAGCAAACTAGAAAAGCATAAAGTAGAAGAGGAATAGTAACTAGTTTGGTGCATTGTCCAAGGAGACAAGAAAGCATGGTGTAGCTAGTCTATAACATAGGTTGGCAACATGTGATGAGGTGCATATACATATCCTTACATACCACAATAATACAACCTAACCAACCAACACCAAAAGCAAAAAAGAAAAACTCTTCCCCCCCTTGTTCATAACTCTCGGCCAAAGCTAGAAGGAGCAAGAAAAGATTTTCTTTCTCCCACTTTCCATCACTCTTAATTCAAGATATAATTACTAGGCCCTCTACATCATCTAGGCAAGGTATGTTAATAGTTTCAAGCCATTTCATCCATCCAAATTCAAGTTATAAATTGTTAAAGATTGGGTGAATGGTAACCATGTTTGATTTTCTTTTAGATCTTGGATTGTAAGGGTTGTAGGAGACCATTCAAGGTGTTATTGAGTTGTGTAAGGCTTATCCAAGGCTCCTAGGTGCTCAAGAAGGTATAAAAATCACAAACCCTTTTGGTTATGTAGTGTTTATAATGTTTGGTAGTAGATCCATGTATATATGAGTTAATCTTGGTTGTACAAGTAATGGATGACATGGATCTTGAGTTTTGATGTTGTGATTGTGACTTTTATGATTATGGATAGTATATGTATCTCCATGAGTGTTATAAAGCATGAACTAAGTGGATTAGGTATTGGTTGTGTTGTGGAATTGAGAAAATTGGTTGATCTAAGTGATACATGCTTGCTGAGATTTTCCAGGAACATTGACCTGTCTTGTAACATGGTTTTGAACCATCAAATATTGTCCCCTGAGGTTTCTGGAAATGTAAGGTTCATGACTAGGTGATGTATAGATTTTAAGTTATGGCCGGAGAAGTAAATTGTGTTTCTGGATTCCGGACTGCACTAAGTGACCCCCTTGTGAACCTTGTTTAAACCCCTAAAAATATATGTGGGATCATGGAAAAATTTGAGAAGTTAGGGAATGCAGTGGTGAAGACCACCCAAAAAGAATTGGATTAAAATATGAATTTTTGAATTTTATAAAAATGCTAGAGTAAATTTCGCGCAAGGGAAAAAGTCGTTAGTGGAGCATAATTCTAGGGGTAATGGTTATGATTCGAATGTGGTAACTAAATTAAGTCAATTAAGTGACGAGCGTAATCGAGTGATGACATGAACCTATAGTGGGGCTAGAGTGTCATAAGACGAAGTCGTTAGGTTAATTTCGTACTCCTTAAAACCCCGTAATTAAAGAGATATTGTTAAGGTACTAACGAGCGGTTATTGCTTATGTATAGATCGTTCGACTCCGCACGCTCGACCACCCCAACCAAACCAAGGCAAGTTTACTTTTTGAAACTTATACTTGTACAAGGACTTTCACTGTTGTGTTTGTAGTTTTCAACCATATCAAATGCTATGTTTATCGAAGTATTGATGCAATTGAGATTGTATAAGTACATATATGTTTGTACCCCTTGAACTTAGATTGAAATGTTTTCTTCGGACAACTAGCAATAGAGGTCGTAGCGGTCCGTATATACTATTGACCGGGGAGTGGTATATTATTATATCGTATCTAGATTGCGAAAACCCGAAGCGTCATTCGGGGAGTATCGTATACTCAAGTAATTATGTTCATATCTTCGTAAATACTCGAAACCCTATCTTGGATTAAAAGTTTATTTTTCGAATAATTATTTTATTAATTATTAATATTAAATCTTAAAATATTATTTATTAATTATCGTTCATTATTTTAAAGACGAAGTCAATCCAAGATACATTTAATACTTTCAAACTCGAACTCTTTCGAACTCAAAACATTTTCAAAAACCCCCGGTCAGGTTCTGCTTCTTGTATGATTTCAAGAATCATCGGTCGACTGATGTCGGACCTCAATTACTCTGTTTTCAATCAAAATCAAGTTTTTAAAAGAAAAAAGAAAAAGGGACTCTGGCAGGTGTGGGAACCGTTGACGAACGATTCCCGGGATGTGTAAGCGGCCGTGAGCCATGCGGTCCATCAATTATTATTCCGGCCCAGGTGTTGCCGAAGGATGATTACGGATGTAGTTCTCATCGAGGGTGATTACGGATGTAGTTTTCACCCGGGGATAGTTACGGATGTAGTTTCTATCCTTCTACCGGTAGAGAAGACCCGCGGATTATTGGACTTGGATGTGGCGACTGATCATCGTCAATCCTTGTCAGGTTTTTATTTTTTCTTCCAGTCCCATCCTCCACTTTGGAAAAATACTCAAACACTGCTTCTTGGGCCTAAGTGCCAAGTTGCCGATAGTGTGGTTTTTGATAAGAAAAATATTGACATCGTGCAGTATCTAGAACTGCAAGATTTTCTATAAAGATTGGCACGTGTTGGTGCACTCTTGCAATTGTTTCAAAGAATGAAATGTTTTTGTATGAGAAACCTTCTAAGCTAATGGAAGGAAAGAGGTTTGCAATGATGTATTCCCTATACAGTATGTTAATCGTAGAGTGTTTTGCCGAAAATGATATACTCATATGTATATATTTTCAAACTTGAGATATATTGAAATGGGAACCTTATAAAGGGTTCATATGTTATTCTTAAAGCTCCTTAGTGAGTATAGATGTTTTATTCAAACTCGGACATATACATTGTCCAATTATGTTTGGAAATTTGAGATATATACCCATATAGTTGGGAATGTTTTCGAAATAAACTACATTATTATTTTGCAAAATGGTGAACTTGCTGAGCATTATGTAGCTCATTCTTGCTTTATAAAAACTTTTCAGAAAAAGAAGAATTTGGTCGGTTAACTCCGCGACAGCAGAAGAGGAGTAGAAGATTTACCCCGGAGACGATTTAGTTCCTGATAGATACTACAGAGTAAGTCTGATAGGTTTTCAACTGTAATAGTAAGACTTGTCTTCAAGTGTAGTTGTATAAGTGGAATTGTGTAAGACTCTGATTTGTACAAATGAATTGTAATATTTAGTGGCACTTTTGATTATCGTTTCTGAGGCTCTAACTTGTTTGTGCTTAAGATTGAGGTCTGAATGGATGTATTGTTGAGTTGTACAGTTAATACAGGTATGATATGGTTGGATGGTGATGTGACGACCTGAATCTTTGACCTCAGATTTGGGGGTGTCACAGAAATGGTATCAGAGCAATAAGCTACAGTACTCATAAACGAGAGTGTTGAGAGTTAAGTCTAAGTAGGAGAATGACATACGAGATCGTAGCAAACTTATTATTGGACTACTGGAAGAGGTACCGGTGAGTCGAATGGACTGGAGTGTTTACTGGAGGTATTATACTAGGGTCGATAGAATCCTTAGAGACCTTCAGAATGATGATTAGGGGTTTGAGAGTCGTACATGACCTATCATAGGTAATGATATAGGAAGCAGAGCGAAATCTCAAGAGCAGCTGAGGTAGAGGCGATATTGCCAATATGATCGAATGACTAGGCTGGCATAAATTTTGTGGCCCATATTCCTCCACAATTCAGGAGGCGGCATTTTAAGAATCAAGAAGTTTGGACTTCCCTACATAATTAAGGGTACTTAGTACTTGGATTAATGAAAGTCTTTTACTTTGGCTATAAGATCCGATTTTCGATAAGTGACGGGTTTACCTGAAGGTTGGTCACTATGTCATTGTGGATTCCATTACCCTTGATGGTGAATTTTTACATGTGTGATACGAGAATGTTATCATAAGACGAGCGTGCTAGATAATTCCACGCATGATTCGGACGCTAGAACATGGTAGTTCAACTTAGAGAACAAACAAGTAGAATTAACAAAGGGACTTAAGAGAAGTTGAATATGGTTGCAACGAGCAATTCAGTGATCTCGGAGTCTACTAAAAGAAAGACCAGCGGGTCTAGAGTGGGGTCCTTTGATAGAGATGTTATCAGGGATCACGTATATATGTATTGTAGACCTCAATATTTTTGGTATATGTTCACATACACACACCCGCCACTGAACCTATGGACTGCATTGAGATCCCTGAGAGATCTCTTTGATCTGTTCCCAGGGGGAACTGGCCACTTGTGATTCATGTCGGAAGGCATGAAGTAGGACCCTATGGACTTAGCCGGTGTCCCCGGAATGATGTGAAGCTTGGTCTTCAAGATAAAGCACGGAAATGACAGATATATTGGGAAACCCTAACTCGATAAATGACTTTAAGATGATGATTGAGAGACGCACTAGTTGGTGTCTTGTATTACGAAGATGAAGAGATGGAGTTACCCTCATAGTGGTGATAATGAGATGCACGAATGATTATTAACTTATTTTGATAACTACCGGCTGGTGCACTACTTCATTTTAAACTTTTCATTAACCATGTTACCTCGATTAGTTTATATCAGGTAACCCTCCTAGCTTTTTACTTCAAACTTGTGGAATAACAAACAGTGATATACTTTCTCGAAACCGGGACTCATCCAAAGTATCTTAATTGATCCCCGAGCATTCTATTTGAAGTTTATAATTGTTTCTGCTCAAGACTATTTACACTTTCTTTCAATTATCCAAGGAATGTTCAACAAATATTTCCTTAATTAATCGACGAATACTACTTAACGAATATCGATATTTGATTGCTTCTTTCATACTTGCACTCTTCAGTTGAGCTCATAAACATTCAACAAATTACTGAGGACATGGATGATCTAATGTCCAGACATCCTTCATGAATTCTTTTCTTCTATTCAAGATGAGATTGTACATCGTACATTGAAATCATAGTAAGGATATCATTTGATATTGGTATTCTGAATTTAATTCTACTGTAGGATCTGATAAAGCATGTGTACGGAGGCACCCTTGGGTGGACCGTTTCACTGGTAAGTAATATTTGATGAGAGGTTATCGATTGTTCCGATACCTAGAACATTCTCTTCAGATTTTATAGTTTTCTTTTTCAAACTTAATAACTTCTTATTTCCATTCGTTGTTCGAGTAGCATAAAGTTTCTTCAGTATCTACGATGTTGAAATTCCGTTCTAGCCAATTGAAACTGGCTAGTCGATATGTCAATATGAATGACTAGTTGATTGTTCTAACTAGTCAAAATTGTAATGTTGTGAAGAACACCTAGTTAATTGTCCTAGCTAGTGGGGATGTCTCAAACAGGTGAACTAGCAAATTTTGTCTTGATAGTTGCTAGTGTTTCTTGAAAAGGACTAGTTATTGTTCCACTGGTCCAACCCCCAATTTAATTCATTCTGCAATGCATTTTGCATGTGGTAAAGTATGATGATGAAAGTTTTGACGAATAACTTGATTGAGACCTAATGAGGTCGCCCACTCGACTTGGACTCTTACCCATCTTCGTATCAGACTTTATATCACTTGAATATTTTATTCTTTCATTTCATACAATGAGAATTCATTTGAAACCATTGATTACTTGATTGACAAACTACTTCATTCTTTAATTGTCATGGAGTAGAATTGCTTTCCATTGGCTGACCTTCATCAATGCGACTTTAGATTTCCTCTTATTATTCAGGAGGAAAAGTATCCACCCGATGTAAGAATTGTATAAAGACCGTCTTTATGACTTTTTGTACCCAACAATCATTGCCTTTGTGCAACATTCTCTATGGTGTCATATTACAGAATTATCAGGACGGGAAGGAATAAACCTTGTTGTATTCTTTCTGTCCATCCTTGCATCTCCAAAAATCGAGACTCCTAGTATTTGGAACCATCAACATTCTTGGAACATCCAATGTGGAATTCTTATTGAGATTATCTATTGGACCTTGTTATTTTGAAACCATTCCTTTCAAAGTGATTACTCTAAGGTGAACGGGAGGTAAAATTGTGAACCGTTACACCAATATGAGATCAAAAACCAAATGTTGTAATTGTGCAGCCAGAGCGTTATGCCGAGTAATTATTGAAGTAAAGATAACATGTCAGGGCATACCACAAGACCTTTAATATTGGTGTGGGGAAAGTTATAAGAAATGATGAGGTGGTTGGGAGCACGCTCCTACCAACCGTTGTCAGGATGTTATAATAATGAATTCTGGAGTTACCAAGCCTTTTCCTGATACAAGAAATGCAAATCGATTGCGATGTAAAACATATCCTTAGAGGAAACTAGCATGAAAGCGAGATGGACAAGAAAGGAAGAAATATCGTGGCAAGAATGTGAAGCTTTACTTAGCTTAAAGGGATTGATGCACATAGAGAGACATATAGTTTAACAGACCCCTAATAGCAAATGGATATGTGCCAATGATCCTTCGAGATTACCACCTAATCAAGTTTATTGGGAATCGCAGCCGCATGCAGGCCTCAGGCTGGTTGGCGCCAGTTGTGAAGGAGGACGAGCGTATGACATCTTACATATACCATCGAGAACTGATACCATTATCGGAAATGGAGGAATTGTTGACTAGTTAAAATGAGTAGTTGTTTTTCAAGGATAAGGTTGAAGAGAAGGTTTCACCAACTCAAGATCGACCTCTGTACTGTGCCAAAGTTGGCATTTCACACTAATATAAACATTATAAAATTGTGGTAGTATCGTTTGAATGGACTAATGAGTCAGAAGCCTTAATGGATTAATGAACAAAGTTTTGGGATGAAATGAGACGTTAGCAACAACCTCGTTGTTAGCTATACTTGATGATAAAAAGAGGACTTTAAGAGTCACGATGATGCGTCTTTCAAGAGTTTAAGAGGTGTGCTAATGCAGTAAAAAGGGGATGATAGCCTATACTTTTAAACAACATAAAGGTTACGGGATAGGATATACTAACCGTGAGTCTGGAATTAGTCGTGATGGCGTTCACACATAAAACTGAGACGTTAACCTTATGAGAAAAGTGTGAAAACTTCTCCACAAGTGCCATAAGTATATCTCCATATTAGAACTAAACATAAGAAAGAGAAGGTGACGAAAGGGAGCAGGGAGTATAATGGAGAAATTTGTTATTACCTAGGGAAGGCCAGTGTGGTGGCCGATACCTATAGAAGGTATTATTCGAAATTGGAATTCAGTCAGTATTGACCAAGAAAATAGAGTATATGCAATAAAGAATAATGTTAGAGGAAAATAAATAAATTATGGGGAAGGACAAAGATGTATAGAGAATTAAGGGAATGTTTGGTAAACTGAAATGAAGAATGGTATTGGCAAACTATTAAGTACAAACGCGACATGCCAAAAGCAGAATGATAGAGAT
Source organism: Saposhnikovia divaricata (assembly GCA_036435485.1). NCBI lineage: Eukaryota > Viridiplantae > Streptophyta > Magnoliopsida > Apiales > Apiaceae > Saposhnikovia > Saposhnikovia divaricata. The sequence continues at coordinate 130,201,295 of CM071597.1, forward strand.
CTAGTGGATTAATTCCGCCTGTAGAAAATATTGAATGTGGACAGAATTATAATGAATTTCATAAGTAGGTCGCCAAAGACCGAGCCAAGAGATGGCCCTAGTTGAGTTATAATTGTTGGACCAAGTGATTTACCTACGAGAGACTATCCATTGAGAAGATTATCGAATATTATACGGAAGAGATGGTGGTGCAATATAAAACTTCTGCAGCGATTACGTCAGATAAAGACTTAATGTTAAACTTCGGATATTGAAGGTGCTTTCAGGTATATTTAACAAAGAGATTGAGCGTATGTACTAATTTGATCTGTGGTTGACGGACAGGGAAGAAGAATTGTCCAGACAATCAAAATTATATTTAGTGTCGTGCCTTAGGTTTGACGGGGCAGTCGAGAATAAAAACTTATCCATGAAATGAATGTTGTTATCACGATCATCGCCATGCGAACGTAAGGACGTCTCCTGTAGAGCGTACTGCGAAAGAAGAAGTTTCGCTTCTCTTGCGTTACGAAGAAGTCAATGAACGAGGGACATAGTAGCTGAACTGGTTCGACGTATACCGAAGACTATACAGTATCCATAGCAAGTGCTAACGGCTGACGGGAGGCAACACATGCTTGCTAATCAAGCGAAGGAATATGAGGAATACCGTGCGTATTGACGTTGTCTCAGATTATAAAACACGACCACAAAGCATTCACGGGCCAACGATACAAGGACTCAACACGGATACTATGAACAAGGTAGAAGAGGAACGTGTGAGTAGTGGGATAGAAATTTTTAATCATAGAACAACCGATAAGGAATACAGGTCGAGGAGAGTATGCGTTGAGGAACAACATTAAGGCGTTGGTGAGACGAAGGGAGAGAACAATAGGGTTGAAGTGTCAACCTGAGAGTTGGAAAAGGTAAGGTTGGAATTGTATCCATAACTATTATCCTTAGGTTCTTAAGATAGAATCCATTTAAGGAGAGGAGACTGCATTAACCCTAACTTTCGGGAATATTCGAAACCTGGACGAATAGTAATTTTATGGGTGGATGAGGAATTTTTGCAATCACGATATGTACGAATTATTAAATGAAGATTTCTAATTGATATTACGTCTTTACGGTACAGACGAGCGTATGTAAAAGTCATTAGTTTTTTTTTACGAAACCCATTATTTCGAATGGTCAAATTTTATGAGATATCTAAGGAGATCGTGGTAAGGCATGGGGTTCCTGTGAGCATTGTATCTGGTAGAGACCCAAGGATCAACTCCAGGTTCTGGAGGAGTTTTCAGGATTGTGTGGGGACCAAGTTAAACATGAGTACTGCATACCACCCCCAATCAGACGGACAGAGCGAGAGAACCATCCAGACCATAGAGGACATGTTGAGAGTACGTGCCATCGATTTTAAGGGAAGTTGGGATGACCACTTGCCGTTGATCGAATTTTCCTACAACAACAGTTACCATACGAGTATAGGAATGCCCCATATGAAGCTTTATACGGACGAAGATGTCGATCCCCCCTGTGTTGGGAAGAGGTTGGAGAGCGGAAGATTTTAGGACCTGAACTGGTCCAACGGACAAGAGAAACTATCGAGCTCATAAGAGGACGGCTGGTAGCGGCCCAGGACAGGCAGAAGAAGTATGCGGACCAGACCCGCAAGGACAAAGAATATGAGGTAGGAGAGTTTGTGATGTTAAAGGTATCACCGTGGAAGGGATTGATGAGATTTGGTAAGAAGGGGGAAACTAAGCCCGAGATTTATTGGACCTTTTGAGATCTTGAAACGAGTTGGAAAGTTAGCCTATGAATTGGCTTTACCCCCGAGCTTGCAGCAAGTACATAATGTGTTCCATGTGTCCATGCTACGACCCTACCATACCGACTTCCGACATGTGATAGAACATGATCAAGTGGATCTGCAACCAGACCTAACATATGTAGAGCAACCCGTAGAAATCATGGAAAGAAAAGAACAGGTGCTGAGGAACAAGGTTGTCAAATTAGTGAGAGTTTTGTGGAGGAATCAGAATTTCGAAGAATCAACATGGGAACTAGAGAGCGCGATGCGTGAAAAGCACCCCCAACTGTTTTCAACCTGATTCCGGGACGGAATCCTTTTAAGGAGGGGAGGCTGTAAGAACCCAAATTTTGGTAATATTTCCTTTTATTTAATATCTTGTGGCATTGTCAATATAGAACCTTTCTAGTCATCCCGTTGATTAATAGAATTGATTGTCTGAGAAACTGCGATGTTGCATTCATTATGTAAGATAAAAAGGAAGATTGTGAAGGCAGGAGTCTTATTGTTAGTAAGATTTATAAAACTTGGGATTTGAGAATGGTTAGAGTATTAAAAGATTTATTAAGAATTATGACGAGGAATTATGGACATTCGAGGAATTTACACAATTAAGTACTTAAGGAATTATAGGGGAAATCTCTACGCGACAAAATATTATTACGAGAGATTAATTAAGATACGATACGAATTAAAGATTAAATGACAAGCATTGGTGGAAGAATAATGATACAAGGAGTAGTATTGCATGCAAGTCCCATGCAACCAAGTAATTAGGAGGAAGCAAACTAGAAAAGCATAAAGTAGAAGAGGAATAGTAACTAGTTTGGTGCATTGTCCAAGGAGACAAGAAAGCATGGTGTAGCTAGTCTATAACATAGGTTGGCAACGTGTGATGAGGTGCATATACATATCCTTACATACCACAATAATACAACCTAACCAACCAATACCAAAAGCAAAAAAGAAAAACTCTTCCCCCCCTTGTTCATAGCTCTCGGCCAAAGCTAGAAGGAGCAAGAAAAGATTTTCTTTCTCCCACTTTCCATCACTCTTAATTCAAGATATAATTACTAGGCCCTCTACATCATCTAGGCAAGGTATGTTAATAGTTTCAAGCCATTTCATCCATCCAAATTCAAGTTATAAATTGTTAAAGATTGGGTGAATAGTAACCATGTTTGATTTTCTTTTAGATCTTGGATTGTAAGGGTTGTAGGAGACCATTCAAGGTGTTATTGAGTTGTGTAAGGCTTATCCAAGGCTCCTAGGTGCTCAAGAAGGTATAAAAATCACAAACCCTTTTGGTTATGTAGTGTTTATAATGTTTGGTAGTAGATCCATGTATATATGAGTTAATCTTGGTTGTACAAGTAATGGATGACATGGATCTTGAGTTTTGATGTTGTGATTGTGACTTTTATGATTATGGATAGTATATGTATCTCCATGAGTGTTATAAAGCATGAACTAAGTGGATTAGGTATTGGTTGTGTTGTGGAATTGAGAAAATTGGTTGATCTAAGTGATACATGCTTGCTGAGATTTTCCAGGAACATTGACCTGTCTTGTAACATGGTTTTGAACCATCAAATATTGTCCCCTGAGGTCCTACCATATATTGTTGGAAAGATAATTGAATGTAGTTTCTGGAAATGTAAGGTTCATGACTAGGTGATGTATAGATTTTAAGTAATGGCCGGAGAAGTAAATTGTGTTTCTGGATTCCGGACTGCACTAAGTGACCCCCTTGTGAACCTTGTTTAAACCCCTAAAAATATATGTGGGATCATGGAAAAATTTGAGAAGTTAGGGAATGCAGTGGTGAAGACCACCAAAAAAGAATTGGATTAAAATATGAATTTTTGAATTTTATAAAAATGCTAGAGTAAATTTTGCGCAAGGGAAAAAGTCGTTAGTGGAGCATAATTCTAGGGGTAATGGTTATGATTCGAATGTGGTAACTAAATTAAGTCGATTAAGTGACGAGCGTAATCGAGTGATGACATGAACCTATAGTGGGGCTAGAGTGTCATAAGACGAAGTCGTTAGGTTAATTTTGTACCCCCTAAAACCCCGTAATTAAAGAGATATTGTTAAGGTACTAACGAGCGGTTATTGCTTATGTATAGATCGTTCGACTCCGCACGCTCGACCACCCCAACCAAACCAAGGCAAGTTTACTTTTCAAAACTTATACTTGTACAAGGACTTTCACTGTTGTTTTTGTAGTTTTCAACCATATCAAATGCTATGTTTATCGAAGTATTGATGCAATTGAGATTGTATAAGTACATATATGTTTGTACCCCTTGAACTTAGATTGAAATGTTTTCTTCGGACAACGACAGTAGCAATAGAGGTCGTAGCGGTCCGTATATACTATTGACCGGGGAGCGATATATTATTATATCGTATCTAGATTGCGAAAACCCGAAGTGTCATTCGGGGAGTATCGTATACTCAAGTAATTATGTTCATATCTTCGTAAATACTCGAAACCCTATCTTGGATTAAAAGTTTATTTTTAGAATAATTATTTTATTAATTATTAATATTAAATCTTAAAATATTATTTATTAATTATCGTTCATTATTTTAAAGACGAAGTCAATCCAAGATACATTTAATACTTTCAAACTCGAACTCTTTCGAACTCAAAACATTTTCGAAAACCCCCGGTCAGGTTCTGCTTCTTGTATGATTTCAAGAATCATCGGTCGACTGATGTCGGACCTCAATTACTCTGTTTTCAATCGAAATCAAGTTTTTAAAAGAAAAAGAAAAAGGGACTCTGGCAGGTGTGGGAACCGTTGACGAACGATTCCCGGGATGTGTAAGCGGCCGTGAGCCAGGCGGTCCATCAATTATTATTCCGGCCCAGGTGTTGCCGAAGGATGATTACGGATGTAGTTCTCATCGAGGGTGATTACGGATGTAGTTTTCACCCGGGGATAGTTACGGATGTAGTTTCTATCCTTCTACCGGTAGAGAAGACCCGCGGATTATTGGACTTGGATGTGGCGACTGATCATCGTCAATCCTTGTCAGGTTTTTATGTTTTCTTCCAGTCCCATCCTCCACTTTGGAAAAATACTCAAATACTGCTTCTTGGGCCTAAGTGCCAAGTTGCCGATAGTGTGGTTTTTGATAAGAAAAATATTGACATCGTGCAGTATCTAGAACTGCAAGATTTTCTATAAAGATTGGCACGTGTTGGTGCACTCTTGCAATTGTTTCAAAGAATGAAATGTTTTTGTATGAGAAACCTTCTAAGCTAATGGAAGGAAAGAGGTTTGCAATGATGTATTCCCTGTACAGTATGTTAATCGTAGAGTGTTTTGCCGAAAATGATATACTCATATGTATATATTTTCAAACTTGAGATATATTGAAATGGGAACCTTATAAAGGGTTCATATGTTATTCTTAAAGCTCCTTAGTGAGTATAGATGTTTTATTCAAACTCGGACATATACATTGTCCAATTATGTTTTGAAATCTGAGATATGTACCCATATAGTTGGGAATGTTTTCGAAATAAACTACATTATTATTTTGCAAAATGGTGAACTTGCTGAGCATTATGTAGCTCATTCTTGCTTTATAAAAACTTTTCAGAAAGAGAAGAATTTGGTTGGTTAACTCCGCGACAGCAGAAGAGGAGTAGAAGATTTACCCCGGAGACGATTTAGTTCCTGATAGATACTACAGAGTAAGTCTGATAGGTTTTCAACTGTAATAGTAAGACTTGTCTTCAAGTGTAGTTGTATAAGTGGAATTGTGTAAGACTCTGATTTGTACAAATGAATTGTAATATTTAGTGGCACTTTTGATTATCGTTTCTGAGGCTCTAACTTGTTTGTGCTTAAGATTGAGGTCTGAATGGATGTATTGTTGAGTTGTACAGTTAATACAGGTATGATATGGTTGGATGGTGATGCGACGACCTGAATCTTTGACCTCAGATTTGGGGGTGTCACATCATGCATCTAGTCAATTAGCTAACATGTGTTTCATGCAAAATTAGTATTTCAATGCTTTTAATATGCCTGGAATAAATAGCATGTATGCACAAGCAATATCTAATCCTACTAATAATCTATACGCATATAAGCACGTGTCAAACCCTATTTTTCAAAGGCGTACACCAAGAGTTAAGGTTGATTTAACTCAACTAGAACCTTTGGATGTTAAGGGTTTGAAGAATAAGAAGAAGGCTAACAATGTAGGACCCAAGGAAACTTGTGTACCAAAATTAACTTGATTTGGTTTTGATGTGTGCAGGGAAACAGAAAGAGTCTTTGGTACCCAGATAGTGGTTATTCTAGGCACATGACTGGAGATTCTACACTGCTCAATAAGTTTGAGGAGAGAGCTGGCCCTAGCAGTACCTTTGGAGTCAACAGAAAAGGATATACTAGAGGATATGGCTTGATTTCACAAAGAAATGTTGTCACTGCTGATGTAGCACTGGTTGATAGTCTTAAGCACAACTTTCTTAGTATCAGTCAACTATGTGATAAAAATCAAAATGTGTGGTTCACATCTGAAGCTTGTATTGTTTTCAAGAAAAATGACAATAAGGCAGTGCTGAAAGGAAATAGAAAAGGGAATGTGTACATTGCTGACTTCAATTCAACTAGTGCAAACTCTGCTACATGTCTTTTCAGCAAGCAAGTGTAGATGAAGGTTGGCTTTTGCACAAAAAACTATCACACTTAAGTTTAAAGCAATGAATGAGTTGGTTAAGAAGGATTTGGTTAGAGGTATTCCAAAGTTGGATTCTTCCAAGGATGGATTGTGTGATGCATGCAAGAAAGGGAAGCAAATGAAGGCCTCTTTCAAATCCAAAACAATTTCATCAATTGATCAACCCTTACAGCTACTGCACATGGATCTGTTTGGACTAGTCAATGTATTGTCTATTTCTAAAAAGAAGTAGTGTCTTGTGATTATCGATGATTTCTCAAAATATACTTGGACATTCTTTCTGCTTTCTAAAGATGAGACAAGTGAAATCATTATCAATCATATCAAGAAAGTCAACAACAATCCAACCTTCAAAGCCAAAAGGATTAGAAGTGACAATGGAACTGAGTTCAAGAATTCTATGATGGAAAAGTTTTGTGAAGAAGAAGGCATTACTCAAGAATTCTCTGCACCAAGGACTCCTCAACAAAATGGTATAGTAGAGAGGAAGAACAGAACTTTAATTGAAGCTACAAGGACCATGCTTGAAGAATCCAAGTTGCCAACATATTTCTGGGTTGACACTGTTAACACTGCTTGTTACACTCGAAATATTTCCTTGGTCAATCAAGCAAAGGGCATGACACCCTACCAACTATTCAAGGGAAAAAAGTCAACAATTAACTTCCTACATGTCTTTGGATGCAAGTGCTTTATATTGAGAAATTATGGTAAAAACCTTGGGAAATTTGATTCAAAGGCAGATGAAGCTATCTTTGTTGGATATTCAGCTGGTAAATCCTACAGGATCTAAAATGTAAGACTTAACATTGTTATGGAATCCTTACATGTTGTCTTTGATGATAAGAAAATTCAAGGGTTGGTAGATGATGGTTTCCATGAAGCACTCTCATTTGAAAATGAGACAAGTGGTGAAGAGAGTGAAGATGATGAAGAAGCAGTGTCAACTAGTGTGAGATATCGACATACACAAATTGGTACATCCATTGAAGAGCATGACACTCCATCCATTGATGCTAAGGATACAACATCCACTGGTAATCATTTGGAGACATCTATTGACAGGGCCGGTCCTAGAGATATAGGTGCCCTAGGCGAAATTATGAAATGGGGCCCTTTTCTTGAATAATCGTAAATTACATCACATCTATACTATATTATAATAATCGAAAGGGGGAAAATTTGTAGTTTGGTTATCCCTCATTCACAACCGTTAGATTATCAACTCAAACAGATCATGACCATTAGATATGAGAATACTAAAAATATTATATACAAAGATGTAAGGTTAGAATTCTTCCAATAACATATTAAAATTAAGATTTACAATATTATATTACACTATAAACAAATTATAAAAAATTAAAAGTAACCCGTGCTCTGCACAGGCTATAAGCTAGTTACTAATAAGTACTGTTTAATGAAATTCCTTTTTTATATCTTAGTAGAGATACTTTTTTATACAAATGTTTTAAGAGAAATTTGTCCACTTTTAGAATCAGCAAGTTGTAAAAATTTGTGAGGATGTCTTTGGAATCAAGTATGATAGCAAAACGGATCGAAATTAATAGCAAATATAAAGTCTTGGAAATCCAAGTGCATCAACAGATGGAAAGAAGAAGAACAACCTCAAACAAAAGCAAAGGAAAATATCAACAAGATCAAATAATGAAGCTACGAATGATTAAAATTTGGAACCATTTAACAACAAATTTGAAGATTAAGGTTTTTAAAATTTTGTTCTAACAGCAGGTATATATGTACTTATATAAAAATTTGGCGCCCCTTAATCGAGTGGTGCACTAGACGTTTGCCTTAGTCGCCTTACCCAAGGACCGGCCCTGTCTGTTGAGAACGAAAGGGAAACTTCTATTGATCACTCTGTTAGAACTCCACTATTTTGAAACTCAAGAGCCACACATTCAGGGGGAGTACACTACTGGAAAAACATCCTACAACATCGGTTTTTGGCCGATGTTAAAAGTGTTTCAGAACCGATGTCTTTGTTGGTGTAGATAAAGGGGGGTCTTTAACATCGGTTCCTGACCGATGTCAAAGACGTCTATAGACATCGGTTCCCGAGAAGAAACTGATGTATTTCCTGCTGTTTAACATCGGTATTTATAGGAGAACTGATGTTTAATACCAGCTTAGACATCAATTCAATAATTAAACGATGTTTAATACAACCTTTAACATCAGTTTTTGTAACATAATGGATGTTTAATATTTCCTTTAACATCGGTTCTTGCTACAAACCCGATGTTAATACTTGTATATGTACCACCTTTAGCATTGTTTAAAAGTTTTAATATGATGTTATTTCTATTTTTTAACATCGATTTTCACTTATATGTGTTGTTAATTTTGCTTGATTTCATGCATTATTCTTCCTTTGTATTCAGCAGCTAGAACCAAAACAACAACAAAAAAACTAAACAAACAGAACTTGGAAACCAAATTCATTGCAACAAAATAAGAAAGTTTAGCTCCAATCCACGATTACCATCCGATATACATAACCAATCCAAGTTTTAAATAAATTAAACTATCAAACAACCCACAAAACTAACCGATGACTCTAAACATAAACCAAATAAAGTACCAATATTCCAACGATAGCAACCACCATATACATTATCAAAACCAAACTAGTTGAGGTACGTAGCTAGAGATCACAAATCACTTTGCTCTAATTTGTCTTCGATGAACTTGATGATCTCCATACGCACGTGATGGCCTAGCTGACCCTGTGACAGGTACAACTGCTTTGCGACTCTGGCTTTGATTGTTTTCTCCATAGCATCCTACAGTTAAAGAAAAAACATATATTCCGTTAGAAAAAACGCAAGCAGAAAATACTAAATCTTAACACAACATAGAACAAAACCGACTGATGAATCAAATTGAGATGAAAGGTTATAAACACTAATACAGCAAAGATGGCACCACAACCATTCTCTGATTTGCTCTTAAAAACTTAATTTAAATTACCACAAATCTATTGTGCATCCTGATGCTCTTGAGGCAGCTACGGTATACTGTGAGATTTGGGACACTGGCTTAAGAGACTTTGTTTTGGCTAACATGGCTGATCTTGGAAATGGTTTACTGCCATGGCAGAGGTCCTGAGAGTGACATTATTGGGTTTTCGAGTATAAATCATGTAAGTGCACATATACATATACATAGTTCAGGTATACCACTACCCTTCATTTCCCTATTTTTCACCAGCTTATATGGAATATTCATTCTTGTGGACATATACATTTGGAAACAGATAGAACATAGTCCAAGTCTAAATAGATGTAAATTTCTTTTGTTTGTGTAATATATATGTGACACAATACTTTTGTCCTAGAATTCAATTAATGACACATTAATTTATTTTTTGCTTCAACCACCTTAAAACAATTAGCAAGTTGTAAAGATGACTACTTTTCAGTCATATACATGCATAGAGAAGTCTGGGTATCTTTTAAGTAGTTGATACAAGTTCCAGGCAGAGCCGCAGAGGGTTGGAAATTAGTAAGATACAGCATTATATGAATTAATAATTCATTGGAATAATAAATGGAAAAGAAAATCATTAATATATTAATTCCACAATATGTAGTTGACACTGAAACATGATTAACTAATCTCGTAATATGGCATTAAATTGCCGCAGAAGATCATTGAGGAAATTGGATTTTTACTAAGACAAGAGAGAATGCGGTTACAGTCCTCTGTTATATATCCATCTCAAAATTAAAATTAGAAATTAACTTTAATGTGCTTGGGCAGAATCAAGATCTAGGTATACCTGTGTATTTAAAGGAAGAAATGGCAGCTGGGATAAAGAGATAAATTGGCCAAATAACTCTCTGCAAGGATACAGTGTTATCATAAACGATAACAAGGGATTTGCAGCATATAACCTTAGATACCGACTCCCATACCCTTACATGAAGTGAGATGAGCAATTGCAGGTGTCTCCAGATGTATTTAATTAGGCTGTTTTCTAGTGATACCCTTCCCTATAGCTAAGCATTTTTCATGTGCTTTCTAGGATCCGTATCATATAGAAAATGTAAATTTGTAATCTTTGAATATCTAGATATTAAACACAAGACAAGAAAAGTTACCTTAATTTAGAATCATGTCAGAAATAACCCTAATCCCTTTGTTGGGGGGTTTTGATGAATTGTCAAGCTTCAATCAGTAATCCATTATCTAATACATCAGACATAGATCAGCTTATTAGCCAAGGAGATGGGACTAGACAAATCTTTTAACACAAGGAGAGATGAAAGAGATAATAAATAAACTTACTAGAAATGAAAACCTGCATGATGTGAGATTAACATTATGATTATTTACAACAACATAATTTGTCAACATAATTATTTACAATACATCACCAGCTCAAAACTGAACTTTTTTGAGTTCCAACAACATACATTATCAATGACTCAAAAACAAAGCGGAATCAAACAAAGTCAAGTAAACAACCTTAATCCTTGTATTTCTCATACACCTTTGCCAACTCGGTGTAATTTTAATTGGTTAAGCCACTACAACAAATAACAAAAGGCTCATTGCTATACTCAAATTAACATTATAATGTACTATTTAAAGAATACTTGTCATTTGATATATAGATCATAAGTGAAATCATGATCATCTCTGCATTTATAACAGAAGCCTCTGCAAAATTACCATTGAGATGCAACATTGACGATCAACAGAACCTTTCCCTTGTACTGGCTAAGGTTAACATCGTTCCCTTTAGCATCCTGCAGTGCAAACAACTTCGTAAATTAATCTGAACACTCTATTATAAACTTCAAACCCCTTAAGCAAAACATCACCTTCATTAAAAGTACTAGTGATTCCTTTTTTTCATAATCATGGTAAACTCTATGGCAAATAAATTATTAACTATATTTGTTTACATCTTCGGTTGCTGACAAGTTAAATCAAATTATACAAAACTCAAAGCAAATTGAACAATAAAATGCTAGTCCGAAAATATTTAGCAAATGGTGACATGGTGTACAGATTGATCAGGTGACATTGGATCATGTATACTTAATTATTAGCTCATCAAAGGTTAAAATTACTACGAGTCGGTAAACCAAATGTTTTGGATGAAATATTTAAGACTTAGCTTCAATTTAAACAGCTTAATATCCTGCAACACTAAAGATTTAAATCCCAAAACAAATACATACCAATATTTACAAGTACTTGAAAAATTGAAAATTTCGAAAAATAATAGGACGAAGGAAAGAAGAGACCTTAAAAGTGAAATCGTGGACAAACTGGGGCTTATCGGATGAAGTGGCCATTGATAATCAGAACTTAATCTGAAAACGCACCCAACTACCTCAACTGAACATCTGAACAATAAAATCCAAAATTAAAAACCTTAAGATTGTCATATAAAAACCTTAAAAAATTAATATTGTATAAAAACCCCTAAAATATAAAACTCAAGAAATGTTGTCATATAAAAGTTTATACATATATATATATACAATTGTATACATATATGTAGATATACATATATAAACAAGTGCATACACATACGTGAAGGCTCAAGAACAGTACTAATTAGGGTTTATAATTGAGTAAATTAGGATTTCAGATGTCTTACCGTGAAGAAAGCTCCGGGTCTGTGAAGAAAAGTACTAAATCAAACTAATTAGGGTTCAAGCTCAAAGCTCCGAGAGAGAGAGAGAGAGAGGGAGAGAGAGAGAGAGAGAGAGAGGCGACTAAGAGTGAGAGAGAGAAGAAAAGTGAGAGACTGAGAGAGTATAGATGCAAAATGGGGGGAAGTGAAATTTTGTTTAAGGGTGGAAGTGAAATTTCGTGAAGGGGGGAAATGAAATTTTTTTTTTTGTGTATAAAGGGGGAGGGTATGGTGTACGCGTCAGTTTTTTATTTTTAAAAAAAGAGATTAGACAACGGTTGTTATTATAAGCGATGTCTGAAATATGCTTTAACATCGGTAATGTACCAACCGATGTCTAAAATACTTTTAACATCAGTGACATTTTTAAGTGATGTTAAAGGTGTGATGTTATATCTACCAATTCTAGTAGTGGTATCTCAGAGTCATCACTCAACAACAAATCAGAATGATCAATATAGGGAGAATGAAGCAACATCATCTAGATCAAACCTACCACCACAAAGAAGATGGACTAGAGATCTTCCATTTGAACTCACTATTGGTGATTCAAATGCAAGAGTCCAAACAAGGAGGGCAACTCAAGAAGAATGATTATATAGCAGTTTCTGTCTAAAGAAGAACCTAAGAAGGTTGAGGATGCTCTTCTAGATCTAGACTGGGTTTTCGTAATGCAAGAAGAGCTAAACCAGTTTGAAAGAAATAAAGTTTGGAAGCTTGTACCCAAACCTAAAGGTAAATATGTGATTGACACAAAGTGGGTATTCAAGAACAAGATGGACGAAAATGGCATAGTCACAAGGAACAAAGCTAGAATGGTTGCAAAAGGCTACTATTAAGAAGAGGGATTGACTTTGAAGAAACCTTTGCACCAGTAGCAAGGTTAGAAGTAATCAGAAGCCCATGCCAACTTCAAAGTCTATCAAATGGATGTCAAGAGTACATTTCTAAATAGTATTCTGGAGGATGAAGTCTATGTTAGTCAACCACCTGGTTTTGAAGATCCAGATTTTCCAGAATATGTGTATTTTTTGCTCAAAGCACTCTATGGCATGAAGCAAGCACCTTGAGCCTAGTATGACACACTTTCATAGTTCCTTATAGAAAATCACTTCACTAGAGGTACTGTTGATAAGACTCTCTTTTATAGAAATGTCAATGGCTCTATGATACTTGTTCAAATTTATGTAGATGATATAATATTTAGGTCTACAGATGAGAAGCTTTGGAAAAGGTTTGCCAAACTTACGCAAAATAAATATGAAATGAGCATGATGGGTGAACTAACTTATTTTCTTGGTTTACAGTTAAATAAGTAAATGGGGGAATTTTTATAAGTCAAACTAAATATGTTCATGATCTCTTAAAAAGATTTGACCTATTAGATGGCTTATATGCAAAAACACCCATGACCACTGCCACTAAGCTTGAACTGAATGCTACGGAAAAGAAAGTGGACATTTCAAGTTATAGGGGCGTGGTTGGCTCACTTCTATGTTTAACAGCTAACAGACCTGCTATTATGTTTGCTACATTTTTATGTGCTAGATTCCAAGCTGATCCTAGGGAATCTAATTTAGTAGCTATTAAAAGGATTTTCAGGTATCTCAAGGGAACGCCAAACCTTGGCATTTGGTACCCTAGGGATTGTGGTTTTGATCTAATTGGCTATTCAGATGCAGATTATGTAGGTTGCAAGATGTTAGGTTAGGGGACTTATACAATCCGAGATTCATAAACTCCAATGCAAAGCAGACACATAACCAATCGATTAGTTGACAAGATTCACCAAAGTGTGAAACAAAAAACACATAAATACTTGACGGGGAAACATCCAAGTCCCAAACTTGTATTACTAATCCAATCAATAATCAATAATACATCAAAACAATAACACCTTAACGGTGTCCCAACCCCGGTACTTGAGCCAACAATGCTCAAGCATCTCCCAAACAATATTTAAGACTACATCTCTTAAGCTTTCACACACCAAATAAATACAATATGACTATGTATATATAGCCATCACAAACTTAGCCACCAAGTTACCATACAAGCATAATCATATTGGGTTTCTAATTACCTACCAAATTCTAATCATACTTGGTATCTAATTATCTACCCAAACCCATAACATCATATTTGTCTTGGATCACCAAAGTCCATACTACCGTATTGGGTTTAACCCAACACAAGATTGATATGAAAAGTACCACAGGCACTTGTCAATTCTTACGAAACAAGCAGGTCTCATGGTTCAGTAAGAAGCAAATTCAGTCTCCACTTCTATTACTAAGGCTGAGTACATTGCAGCTGGGAGCTGTTGTGCACAGATTCTCTGGATGAAAAATTAACTTCTTGACTATGGTATAAGAGTTGAAAGGATTCCAATTTTCTGTGACAATGTAAGAACCCAGATTTTTGGTTTTAATTAAAACTTTTATTTTGTAATGGATTATAAGTGTAACAGTTGTTCTAATGAATGGAATGGATATGGATTCCAATATTTATATGTCATGAAGAATGCAATGGGTTGACAACTTAGGTAAGAATAATCTATCGTCAAGAAAGTAGGATATGGCATACAAACAGAGGAAGTATTCTCATGTCATCCAAATCGGTATCTGTTATAAGTCCAGTGGTTCTGTAAAAGGGTTAAGGAACGCTCAGGAAAGCGCAAGGACATTTTTCTAATTATAAGAATTAAAGAGAGAATAAGTGATGAATAGTATTTTTGGTGGAAATAGGAATATTATTAGACGACACTATATAGCAACACCCGGAACGGATTTCTGAGTTCGTATTAATGATCCAAGGGGAAAAAGAGTGTATGTAAAAGTTATCGGATTCTGAAAAATAGCAATTTTATTTTCCCCAAGATTTCCCTGGACACTAAAAGACTTAAGGATTTATTGAAGAGATATGAGGAATTTGGATTCAAGAATTATTAAAGAGAATTGAGAATGATAGTATAAATATTAAGACGGTTTCCGGTAAAACCCTAACTAGAAATCCTTGAGATATTCCTCCAAACGATCAATAAAATTGAGCAATATCCGGACAAAAGAACAAGCAGAGAACCAAAGTGCATGCATGTGCAAGTAGATAATATCAAGTAACCAAGTAGTTACATGAGCAACTTGCATACTTAGCAACAAACTAAATACTTAGCTTACAAACCAAGAGAAGCCAACACTTGTCCACTTGATTTCATCATCCATGACATACTACCTTTATTAAAGTAGCTTTTGGCCAAGATATTTTCCAAGGCAAGCAATAATACACTAAAGTAGATGAGAGCAAAAGAGCAAGAGAAAAGCAAGCAAACTCCATCTCTCCCAAAACTGTCCAGCAGGACCAGCAAGGGAAGAAAAAATCATATCTCCCAATCTAGAGCTTCAAAAATCACCAAGTTTTAACCATAGCTTCTCCCCTCCATGAGTAAGGTTCGTTCAAAATTCATTGCAATCCAAGTAGTATAGACTAGTCAAATCCATGTTCAAAGTTGGGGAAACAAATCTGACCAGTTTCTGTCCAGTAGAAAACACAGGTTCAAAACCATAGCTACCAAGCTTCAAATTTGATGATCTATAGTTCAAAATAAAGCCCTTGAATGGCAGAAGATGAGGTAAAAATTTGAGCACCAAACTCTTATTTTTCGATTTGTTATGAATGTTACAAGATGAAGATGAATAGTAATTTTCAAGAAACTAACATTAGTTTTCTTGTTTCTTTGGATGATCTAAGCTTGGTTAAGGTGTTCTAAGGACTAATCAAGGCTTAGTAAGGTCTTTAAATCCTCCAAGGAAGTTATAACTCTCATAAACCCTAGATCATACTTTGAGTTTTGTGACTGTTCTTAGTGATTTTAGATGAGCTATGATTTTGGTGTTATTATTAGCATGTGAGCATGATTAGTTAAGTGGTTTAGTTGATCTAAGTAATATGATGCATATGAGGGTGAAATCAGATGTTTGTGGACTGATTGTAATGTATGTATGCCCGGTGTGGCTTGGTTGTGATGAAACAATTATGGAAACGTTCGATTTATAGCCGTCAAAATGCCGAAATTTCGTTAGCCTTAAAATTCGTGCATAATCAGTAGCATTAAATCACTGATATGGTTAAGTACATGACATACCATTGTAGATCTCGAGTCACAGATCGTTTTGGCGCTAGAATCGAAGCAAACTGACTTACGGTTTAGGAATTATGGCCGATTTACTAAAAGTGGTTCGAAATCGTAAATGCAAATTCGTAATTGAAATTGTACCCCCCTTAACTCGAGTAATTCAGTGATAAATCTTGGTAATTAAATATTAGAGATCATAAGGAAGGAGTGAGAGAAAACCTCATGTCGAACGGATCGTTTTTCGATTTTATAAAAATGTTCGAATCAAGGTTAAGTGCGAATGAACCCTTAAAAGGACACTTGGTTATAACTTAGAAAATGGACGATAAAACTTGAGGATAATCTTGGTTCGTAAATGACCGACCTTAGAAATTGTGCGACTTAAGTATATACCAAGTGTAAGTGGAATGACATGCCTTAATAACGAACAAGTGTCGGATCATAACGGTGGTAAAAAGAGTACACTAGAGGGTGTATAGCGAGATAACTCGAAAACGTGTTTTAATCTAAGTATATGCTTAGCCTTTCAAAAGCGTTAAGTGATTAATCTTGAATATTTTTGTTGTTTATAGATCACCGGACCAACCCAGGACACACTACCCTCACCAGAGTACCAGGCAAGTTTCCAATACTTTGGAACTGTTGTTGTGATAATATATATAATTGAATGTAATTATACATATGCCATAGCATGCATGCCTACTTTCAAATTTACATTGTAATACTTGTTCCCTGATTGATGTTGGCTTATAAGTTAGATACAAGATATACTAATTATAAGCCGGATATTGCTAAAACCCTTAGTGAAGGGCATATGATCTCATTCTTTTAATTAAGACCGGGAGTCTGTATTTTGTAATATAGAGATAGTCATGGAAATCCGGATGGATTCCAGTGACAGATTATTTGAGGGACGTTATTTATGAACATTATTTATATTTCCATAAGTATTAAGTACTTGGAAATTATTCGAGGAATGTTATTTGACTACTCATTCGAGATTATTTATTTAATGAATATTATTTTCAATATTCATTTGAGGCTGTTGATTTAGAAGAATATTATTTTGGAATATTCATTCGAGTTTATTTATTTAATGAATATTATTTTTAATATTCATTTGAGCTTTATTAATTTAAATAAATATTATTTCGAATATTCATTTGAGTTTAATTGTTTATTTTATATTATTTTTGAATATTCATTTGAGCTTATTTACTTAATGAATATTTTCTTCGATATTCATATAAGGTTTTAATTATTTTATTGGATATTATTTTGAATATTTATTCGAGCAATTATTTATTTAATGAATATTTTATATATACTTATTCGAGGGTTAATCATGAGCAATATTTATATTAAGAATATTCTTGAACTATTTCTGGTTTAATAAATATTCTTTGAATATTTATTTAATTCTTTCAACTAGTTCTAAAATGAGAAATTTTATTCAAAAATTTCTTTGATATTCAAATACCATGTAAATTATCTCTGAGTCGTATTATTATTATTTTTATCAAGGAAGGTTCTCAAAACTCTATTCTTCATTCGAATCTATCTTCTAAAATATAAGGGAACCTTGCTTGAGAGATGTTATTTCTTTGACTGCCCGGTTGATATGGGCTGAAAATGAGCCCTAAAGACACATTTAATATGGCATTAATTAGACCCTGAATGGTCCAAACGTAGGGCCCACCAGATGGGCCCAAAACCCCTATTATAATATTAATTTCGTAGTTAATATTGGGGGAAATAAATAGCTCAGCAAATAAGAGTTGGATAAGGATAATATCCCCTTCAGACTTATCCTATAAGGCATCCAATTCCATATGGAAACTGATTCCTATAAGGAATCAGTTCTAGAACTTTCCTCAAAGACTTTTCTACCAAGTCTCTAACTCCTACCATAATTCTAAAGGCTCTTCAGCCTATATAAAGGGCCTGACCCCTCATCTAGAACTACGTTTTTGGCTTGATCTTTGATATTCATCAAAGTACGTAGGCATCTTGTGAAGGCAGAATTAGCCAAGAGCACAAGAGCAGCCATTAAAGCACGAAGCTCACACACCCTTACATTAAATACATAAACCCTAGCCGCAATACCAGTAGCCTAGTTTTTATTCCACAACATTTGGCGCCGTCTGTGGGACGACAACATCAACCATGGTTCAAACACGAAGGACAACGTCAACCGAGGCCGTGCCCCTTAACTCTGCTCAACCAGCCACTTCAGATTCGCTGATCGTCACTGAGGAAGGACAAATACTCCCATCGACAGGGACGGTCGTTCAACCTCTGCCCACTCAACCCCCAGGGACGACTCCCCATGTAGAGGGGACTCACTCAGTGATCGTCCATCAAGGCCAAGAAACCAACCCTCTCCAGATGGTGGTTTCTCCTCTTGGTAACGTTGATCGCACGGGGGTACAGATCCACACTACGGATCTCCCTTTGAACACCAACCCTATGTATGGGCTACCTAACTATCCCCCTCGACGAAGGGAACCTGGACCGAGCGGACACGCCTTACAGATCCGGGATCGAGAATATGATGACTACTCGGGTCCCTATACTGATGATTCATCATCATCTGAGGATGATGATCGAGATGAAGCTCCAAGAAGGCGACGAGCTAGCAAGGAACCCCTAAGAAGAATACGGAGAATCCATGATGGGCCTCCACAAACGATTGAGGAGAGGATTAAGGCTCATGAGGCTGAGATCCAAAGGTTGAAGGATGATATAGCAAGGGAACAGGCAAGACAGAGTCTGATTCGACCCCCTCCAATCTCAGAAAGGATTCCTGTTATAGATTTGGAGAGGTCTTCAAGAAGACAAAAGAGGGCTGATGTCCCAACAAGAGAAGCTATGAGGGTGGAAACCCCCAGGGGTAACCCCAAAGACCTGATGCCACTTGGGGACCCTGACGATCCCACACCTCCGTTTACTGAGGAGGTGATGAATGCCCATATCTCAAGGAAGTTTAAGATGCCAACCATTAAGGCCTATGATGGAACGGGCGATCCCGCAAATCACGTCAGGACTTTCTCGAACGCACTGCTGCTACAGCCTGCTAGTGATGCCTTAAAGTGTAGGGCGTTCCCTCAAACTCTGTCAGGAATGGCTCAAAGATGGTATAGCCGTCTACCTGCAAATTCGATTGGCTCTTTTAAGGAGTTAAGCGCTGCTTTCGTCAGCCAGTTCATCAGTGGGAGAATTCATGAGAAAAGTTCTGCGTCCCTTATGTATGTGGTGCAAGGGAAGAATGAGAACTTAAGGGATTATCTCAAGCGATTCACCAAGGAGACGCTAAATATCACCGATTTGGAAAATAAGGTGGCTATGGTAGCCCTGGAACACGGAACCACTGACCTCTTCTTCAAAAGGTCTTTGGCAAAACACCCTCCTGAGAACATGGCCGAACTCCAAAGAAGAGCCGATAAATATATCAAGGCCGAGGACAGCATTAAGAAGGAAACCACAGTAGGTAATGGCAAGGGCTCTAATGATTCGAAGAAAAGAAAATCAGAACAAGAGTACGACGCTAGGGACAAGTATCCCCGGACTGGCAAGGACTCTGATTCATCACCTAAGAAGGGTTTTGGGTCAAGGTTTTCTGATTACGCAAGGTTGAACGCTCCTAGGAGCCAAATTTTGTTGGACATTGAGAAGGATAAGGACTTCCGCTGGCCTAAACCGCTCAGGGGTGATCCCGAAAAGAGAAACAAAGATCTGTACTGTAGGTTCCATAAGGATGTGGGGCATGACACAGATGACTGCAGACAGTTGAAGGATGAAATTGAGTTTTTAATCCGGAAGGGAAAGTTAAACAAGTTCACTAAAGGTGAAGACCGTGGAACCCAGAAGAGGGATTATGAAAGAAGAGACAATGATAGGAGGGATAACGATCGCAATCGTAACCCGCAGCCTCGAGGGCCAGTAATTAATATGATTTGGGGAGGACCAACAGCGGCCGGCACTACCCGAAACTCTCGAAAGGCTTATGCCAGGGAAGTGATGCACATCACAGGAGAAGCCCCGAAGCGTGCTAAGACTGAGGCAGTGATTGGTTTTGATGATTCAGATCTTGAAGGGGTGAAATTCCCCCATGATGACCCGTTGGTCATAACTCCAGTAATTGGAAACTCGGAAGTGAAGCGAGTCCTGATAGACAATGGAGCTTCCGTCGATATCTTGTTTCATGATGCTTTTACGAGGATGGGGTATACTGACTCTCAACTAACCCCGACTAACATGCCAATCTACGGATTTAATGGAGTTGAGTCCAAGGTTGAAGGGACCATTCATCTGCCTATGACAATAGGGCAAGAACCTAAGGAGGCCACCCAGATGCTAAACTTCTTAGTAATTAAGGCTGCCTCGACGTACAATGCAATCTTAGGGAGGACCGGACTTCATGCATTCAAGGCTGTTGCCTCTACTTATCACATGAAGGTCAAATTTCCAACCAGGAATGGTGTTGGGGAACAAAAAGGAGATCAAAAAATGGCCAGGAGTTGCTATGTGGCTGCTTTGAGAGCTGACGGAACCGGGGGGCAGGTACTCCCGATTGAAGACATGGATGTCCGTGATGATGAACACCGGGGAAAGCCAGCGGAGAACTTAATACCTATCCCTCTGGAGCTAGGCGACCCTGAGAAGGTTACTTATATTGGAGCCTCTTTGAAAGAACCCCTGAAGGGGAAATTAATAGAGTTCTTACAAAGGAATAGTGACGTTTTTGCTTGGACAGCAGCTGACATGCCAGGGATTGATCCTCAACTTATAACTCATAGATTGAATGTTGATCCTAATCGGAAGATAGTACAGCAGAAGAAGAGAAATTTTGCTCCGGAAAGGCAAGAAGCCATTAAGCAAGAAGTGGATAAGCTCTTGGAGGCTGGTTTTATTGAGGAAATTCAGTTTCCCGAATGGTTAGCAAACCCAGTGATGGTCAAGAAAGCAAATGGGAAGTGGAGGATGTGTATAGACTTCACTGACCTGAATGATGCATGCCCAAAGGATTGTTTCCCTATGCCTAGGATAGATATGTTGATAGATGCCACAGCTGGACATGAGATGCTTAGCTTCATGGATGGGTTCAGCGGCTATAATCAGATTAAGATGCACAAGGATGACATCCCTAAGGTATCTTTCATAACCGACTTTGGTGTTTTCTGCTATCTTGTTATGGCGTTTGGCTTAAAGAATGCAGGAGCTACTTACCAACGATTGGTGAATAAGATATTTGCCCATCTGATTGGAAAAACCATGGAGGTTTATGTCGATGATATGCTAGTTAAAAGCTTGGTCAAGACAGATCATATCAAGCACCTCAGAGAGGCATTTGAAGTGCTAAGGCACCACAAGATGATGTTGAATCCAGCCAAGTGTGCCTTTGGCGTTGGATCAGGCAAATTTTTGGGTCTGATGGTTTCTAAAAGAGGCATAGAGGCCAACCCCGACAAGATCAAGGCAATCTTAGACATGGAACCACCGCGTTCTATAAGAGACGTGCAGAAGTTGACGGGCCGGGTAGCGGCTTTAGGAAGATTCATCTCCAAGTCTGGTGACAAGTGCTTGCCTTTCTTTCAAGCACTGAAGAAAGTGAAAAATTTTGAGTGGACTCCTGAGAGCCAAGAGGCCTTCGAGCAATTGAAGAAATACATGGTTGAAGCCCCATCATTGACCAAACCAAGTCCTGGAGAGACTCTTTATCTATACCTGGCGGTATCTGAGCAAGCCCTGAGTGCTGTCCTTATTCGGGAAGAGGAGAAAGTCCAGAAACCTATCTACTATGTAAGCAAAGTGTTGCATGGGGCTGAGTTGAATTACTCACCCATAGAAAAGTTTGCTTTGGCTTTAGTAACTGCCTCAAGGAAATTGCGACCTTACTTTCAGGCACACAAGATTCAAGTTCTGACGAACCAACAGTTGAGGAACATATTGCATAACCCAAAGGCCAGTGGAAGGCTAATTAAATGGGCGATTGAGTTAGGAGAATTCGATATCACATACAAGCCTCGGACAGCCATCAAGGCTCAGGCATTGGCTGACTTCGTGGTTGAATGTACTATTAACAACCAAGAAGTCGGGGGGCAAGAGATAATGACTACCCCGGGGCAAGAGAAAAAAGAAGAGGAACTTACACCCGATCTAAAGGAATATTGGGTGCTCTATTTTGATGGAGCATCAAAAACAAATTCTAGTGGTGCAGGTTTGGTTTTGCAAAGCCCTGATGGGTTCATAGTTGAGTATGCATTAAAGCTGGATTTTCCTACTACCAACAATGAGGCAGAGTATGAGGCATTAATAGCTGGTTTGGGTTTAGCTAGAATCATGTGGGTCAAAAACCTTAAAGTTTGTGGAGATTCACGACTTGTGATATCCCAAGTAAACGGTGAGTTCGAAGCTAAGGATGAGACTATGGCGAAATACCTGAGAGTGGTGAAGGCTGTTATGTCTCAGTTTGAGGAATGTCATGTTGAGCACATCCCGAGAGAAGAAAACGTTAAGGCCGATGCCCTGTCTAAGTTTGCTTCTTCTGAAATAGAAAATTATGCTGGGAGTGTCTACTTTCAGGTCCTGAAGGCTCCAACCATTAATGCAAAGCTAATGGCACCAATTGATATAGGAGGCTCTTGGATAGATCCTATCAAGGCACACCTAGAGACCGGCTGGCTCCCAGACAATGCCATGGAGGCACGAAAACTCTCAGTAAGAGCGTTGAGATATACTTTGATTGAGGGTATTCTGTACAAAAGGTCGTTTGTCATCCCGTACTTGAAATGTCTAAGGCCTTTAGAGGCAAGGGAAGCATTAGAGGAAGTTCATGAAGGGATCTGTGGGCAACATTTGGGGGGCAGAGCCCTAGCTCACAAGATAATTCGTTTAGGGTTTTATTGGCCGGAGATGTTGGCTGATGCACAAAACTATGTCAAGAGATGTGAGAGATGCCAGAAGCATGCCCCAATTGTGAGGCAACCGCCTGAGATGTTGACCTCCATCAACTCTCCCATTCCGTTCGCAATGTGGGGGATGGACATACTTGGACCCTTTCCCATGGCTTCAGCACAGAGGAAATTCCTGATAGTGGCCATTGATTACTTCACTAAGTGGATTGAGGCTAAACCCCTGGCCAAGATAACCACCAAGCAAGTTTCCCAGTTTTTCTGGGAGAACATCATTTGCAGATACGGAATCCCACGAATCCTTGTGACAGACAATGGGACACAGTTCAATAATGAGGAGTTTAAGAAGTATTGTGAAGAGAATGCGATTGAGCTCCGCTTTACCTCAGTGGCACATCCACAAGCCAATGGGCAAGCTGAGGTAGCTAATCGAATTATCCTTGATGGACTGAAGAAGAGGGTCGAGCGCTCTAGGAACACTTGGGTAGATGAACTGCTGCCCATACTCTGGGCGTATCGTACCACTTGTAAGGTAACAACTGGAGCAACCCCGTTTTTGCTGGCTTATGGAGCCGAGGCTGTTGTGCCCTTGGAGATCATGCAGGCATCACCTCGAATCGAGGCATATGAGCAAGAAACTAACGAAGAAGGGATGAGACTTGCCCTGGATTTAATTGACGAGGTTAGAGATGAAGCTAATGCTAGGAATGCTGAGTATCAGAAGAGAGCCTCTTTTCATTACAACCAAAGAGTTAAAGAAAGATTTTTTCGACAAGGCGACATGGTCCTAAGGAAGATTGAAGCCTCAGGAGTTGGCCAAAAAGGAAAGTTAGCACCAAACTGGGAAGGACCGTATTTGGTCAGGAAGGTGTTAGGACGAGGATCTTACAAGTTAGAAACCTTGGATGGGGTTGAGGTGCCCCGGACTTGGCATGCTGTGAACCTCAAAGTTTATTATGTTTGAGGTCTTTTAATAAAGACCTAACTTTTATCTATTTATTAGGAATAAGGTTCGAATGAAACCATTATAGAGCATGTTGCTCCCAGTAGTTGATAAAGTATCTATGTAAGGGTTGAACCCATTTTATTAATGTCCTTTGACAGCATAATGGGATTTAATCTGTTTTCTCTATTGGTTATCTTTCCTTGCTAAAATAAACGAAAGACGAATGTTGGACCGACTTATAAGTTTAAGTACCAGCCAGGAGGCCAAGTACTCAAAAATTCTAAAGTATTAACAAACTATGAGCAAAGGCAAGAAAAATGAGCGGAAATAAACTGCATAAATAGTTAAGTTAGAAATTACAAAGGCCCGAAGGCTATTAAGTCAAATGGTTGAAACCCAAAGTTCAGAAAGGCAAATGATAAATAAATAAATAAAGTCTAAGGGGCCTTAGGGGCCTCCTTAGCAGGAGAAGCATCCTCAGAGCTAGTCTCAGTAGTAGACCCCTCGTCGGCAGAGACAGCAGCACCAGGCTGAGCTAGAGTAGGCTCAGGATCCAAAGCTGAAGAAGTGGCAGCAGCATGCTCCTTAACCAAAGTGTCATCCTCCCCAAACAGCTCTTCACTGGAACCAGGCCCCTGTGTCAAGGCATGGGGAAGGTGAGGGCTAGGAAAAGCAGAAGGCAAGAATAACCCTGGATGCTGCCTCAGAACTGCTTCAAGGGCCTTGGTCCACCCGTCAGAAAACTGACTAGGAAAGAGCATCTCATCATGCTGATCCATGAGGGTCTTGTACTCCTCCGAATCCAGATATTCATCAATATGCTTCTCCTTGTCATCTCTCAGGGCGACCAACTCCGCATGCATCCCTACCATCTCTTCATCTTTCTTCTTTATTTGCTCTTCCAAACGGTTAATATGGAGAGTCTTCTTCTGGGACTCAGACTCAAAAGCTTTAGACTTCTCTTTCCAAGCTTTGGCTTTATGAACCAAGCTTTGGAAATGGACGTTAGCCTGCATAAAAGGTTAGCATTGAAATCAAGTATTGAACTTAAAAGCCGTTAAGGTATTGAAAGATAAAAGTTTGAGACTTACCACAGCGAGAGCCTGAGCACCAAGTGCCTCTGACTCCCCAATACCTCCACCAAGGACCATGTCCTTATAATCAGGGGTGGTGATCGAGTTTAAAGACCAATCCATGGAGTGCTTCGTAGAGCCCACCACAGAATCCTGCTTCCTAAAGCCCCAAGGAGGCCTGAAAACCGTCGACTGGACATTAACCTGGGAGCTCCCCTCCAGTCCAGCTATATCACCATACCTCAACTCCCCTTTATGGACCTTGTGGGGGCGCAAGAAAGGAGGCTCCGTGTTTTTCCCTCGAGGGTCAGCAGCCCTCTTAGCTCGAACCATCCTGGCTGTCTCTTCATCAGGAGAGGGTGCAGCCTCCACAATCAATTTCGCAACTGCAAGAACGACCAAAAAGAGAGTTGGAATAAATTCAGTATTAAAAAGTAAATGGCAAAGACCAGTAAGAAAGTTACCCCGCTCAGAAACTCTGGAAAGGCCTACTCCCCTTAGAGACTCCTCATTTAAAAGACTTAGGCAGGTAATAGAACTACCGTCTGCCTCGGTCAAAGTATTATAAGCGGCCTGTTCCTCGGTACTAAGGACGATTCCCTTAGCACTTCCATCTGAGACTCTCGAGAATGTCTGCCTAAAGAGAGTGCCCCAATCACCTCCATCCCATTCTAAGTATGCGAACTCATTTTTCCAGCCCGCATTATTATCAGGAATCGACTTGCCATTAAAGATTGGGGGGACTCTAGGACGGAGCTTAACATATACCCAGCCAGGGTTCGTGGCAGGACTATTGTAAAATTGAAAAAGTTTGCGAAAAAGAGCAACTGATAAAGGGAGTTGTTGTCGAAGACACAAAACCATAAAACATAATATAATTCTCCACGCGTTTGGCGGGAGTTGACATGGACTAATTTGCACATCAGCTAAGAGTCTAGGAATGAATTCATGAAATGGAAAACGAAGGCCAGCCACTAGACTCTCCCTATAAACACACAAAGAATTGGGTTTCCAGTGACAAGGTCTGTCACCTGGCTCGGCTGGGACAAGTTTATAAGGTGATTTAATTTTGAAAAGCTTGTTATATCTAGTGATTTCACCAACATCATGATAAGAGCTACAACAGTCATATGCATCTAATTCTGACAAAGAGGGGTAATCATCTCCACGTTGATTTAACATATCTACTAGAGATGTGTAAGAAGAGCGAATGGTGATTGTACCTTTGGAGGAGGCAGAATTCATCTTTGCAAGGCGAGACTTAGCTTTGTCTTCCATTGATGCTCTTGAAGAAAGGTTCGAAGCTCTCGAAAAACCCAGAAAATATGAAGATTTGAAGAAATCTTCAAAGAAAACCCAGAAGTTATGAAGATATGAAGAAATCTTCAAGGAGAAACCCAGAAACCACCGTGAAGGGGAGGAGCTTCGATAAACTCTCGCCGGAAATCGCCTTGAAATAAAGAGAACTATAGAGAGAATTTCTAGTGAAGTGTTTGAGTAAAAGTGAGAATGAGAAAGTGAACTCTCCACTCTCACTCTTATATATGACTTTTCAGCCGGTTGAAATTCCTCCAAACGGTCAGAAAACCTACAGTAACAGGTCAGAAAAGCCCATAAAACCGGCCCAAATTAAGGCCCGATTCTAGGACATTCTTAGGAAAATATCTTTGAAAAATATCTTAGATATTTTGAAGAAAATTATGGGTATTTTTTTTTAAAAAAATATATATCATAGACAATAAATCCTGGATTTTAATCCAAATAGCCCGGATGGGCCCAATAACAACTATGAGGATAAGCCTATTTTTGAAAAGAAAAGTACCAGGCCCCATAAGAATAGGCCCAAGACCAAAGCGTTGGAAACGCCCTTAAATCGACCAGAATCCTGGTCGAAACGACCAAGAATCCTGGTCGAAAAACCCTTCGACCAAAGCGTTGGAAACGCCCTTAATTCGACCAGAATCCTGGTCGAAACGACCAAGAATCCTGGTCGAAAAACCCTTCGACCAAAGCGTTGGAAACGCCCTTAATTCGACCAGAATCCTGGTCGAAACGACCAAGAATCCTGGTCGAAAAACCCTTCGACCAAAGCGTTGGAAACGCCCTTAATTCGACCAGAATCCTGGTCGAAACGACCAAGAATCCTGGTCGAAAAACCCTTCGACCAGAGCAAAATTGGACCCTTATTTCGACCAGAATCCTGGTCGAAACGACCAGGAATCCTGGTCGAAAATCTCTTCGATCAGGAAGAAAAAGAAGGCCTTAATTCGACCAGAATCCTGGTCGAATTCCTGGTCGAATTCCTGGTCGAATTTCTGACCGAAAATACTCAGTCCTGGTCGAAATTTGCTATAAAAATTGATTTTCCGACAGCTAATCTTCACGGACATGGAATTTTAATACCTGTAGGTACCATAATAGGATAAAAATGGAAATACGAGGAATTTCATAGATAATTCCTTGAAGAAGAAAAAGACTCTGTAACTAAAGTTATGGAAATTGCTTAGCCTCGAATAAGGCATATCGTCGTAAACGTGTCGGTCGCTCCACACTTTACATCAAGACGACATTCGTGAAACACTAGTGTACAAAGCCCGGACCCAAGTCTCACGAAAGACAGATAAAACTTCAAGGAAAACCTGATCAGTTTTCCTAGAAGTTGGGGGGCAAATGATATGGGCTGAAAATGAGCCCTAAAGACACATTTAATATGGCATTAATTAGACCCTGAATGGTCCAAACGTAGGGCCCACCAGATGGGCCCAAAACCCCTATTATAATATTAATTTCGTAGTTAATATTGGGGGAAATAAATAGCTCAGCAAATAAGAGTTGGATAAGGATAATATCCCCTTCAGACTTATCCTATAAGGCATCCAATTCCATATGGAAACTGATTCCTATAAGGAATCAGTTCTAGAACTTTCCTCAAAGACTTTTCTACCAAGTCTCTAACTCCTACCATAATTCTAAAGGCTCTTCAGCCTATATAAAGGGCCTGACCCCTCATCTAGAACTACGTTTTTGGCTTGATCTTTGATATTCATCAAAGTACGTAGGCATCTTGTGAAGGCAGAATTAGCCAAGAGCACAAGAGCAGCCATTAAAGCACGAAGCTCACACACCCTTACATTAAATACATAAACCCTAGCCGCAATACCAGTAGCCTAGTTTTTATTCCACAACACCGGTCATATACTTGTTAAACTACCTTTTCACTCACATCTTGATTCTTTTCAAACATCGATATGAGTCCTTTTGATTACCTCCTCAACACTCGAGGGGTAAGATTGATGGAACAAGTTTATATCCATTAACAAGCATCAGCTTGGGAAATATTGGTGAATTTTCCTTTTCAGTTAGATACGACTACTTTTTGGAGTCTTATCAACAAGTATTACACTTGGGGAAAGGAGGACGAACTTTACGCTTCAGAGTCATGGATTTATTCGAACTAGGAGTCGTGTGTAAGAGGCCGAGTCGCGCGGTCCATCACAAGGCCCAACCGTTGGCCAGGGAGTTACTATTAAGGACGGTAGACAAGTAAATCCGTCAGTTCTTCCTTCTACCGGTAGTAAACTATATTGGGCTGTACCATCTCCGACTGATCATCGGGGAGTGGGATAGCTGGCGCGTGATAACTCCAGTATTAGTTCATCTCCCAAATTGGGAATTTCCTGCAACACGTATCGAAGAGACTTCTTTCAGGTTGACGGGCATCCCCCGCAACACGTATCGAAGAGACTTCTTTCAGGTTGGCAGGAGTTTGAAAAATGTTCAAAACTGGGATTGCAGTATTTTCCTGCAATTCCCTTCTTTTATGACATATGATGATGTCTTGCTTTTACCTTGCACAGCAGATATTTCTGCAGAATATATGTTTTGAGTTACCTTGTAACTTCATCCTTTATATTATTTTGGCACTATGTTCGTTAATGCATGGCATATGGTTTCAAAAATACTTTTGAACTATTGTATATATTGTTGTTCAGTATACGTTATTGTTGGTGGGCTATTGCTCACCCTTGCTTTATTTTATTGGGAAAATTAATTCTAAGGTCCCTGAACTATTAGTCATTTTTTATCTAAGTCCCTGAACTTTTAAATTTTTCTCATCAAAGTCCTTCCGTTAAAATTCATTAACCGTCTGTTAACTTTTGCTGACGTGTATTATTAGGCATTTCTTATGTAAGTCCCTAAACTATTAGGCATTTATTATGTAAGTCCCTGAACTGAAAATTTAAATCTCAATTTTATATTAAAAATCACATTTATAACTTTCATTCTAAAATCTTTAGTTTAGAATTTTATTTATTTTCTTTTTTAACTTTGCATATATTTGTGTTCTGAAAAACATTAAAAAATTAATATATATGTACAATGATTTCATTTTAACTTTGTTTATATTTATATTTTTAGTAATTTTTATAAATTTGGTGTATACAATATAAAAAATTGTTTTATATTTATTCTTAACATGTAAATTTTAGATGTATATCACACTTTGGCGAACGATTTTTTTATATAATTTCAATAAATAGAATATATAATATTATAATTTTTTGTTTTTTAAAAAAATAAATAAAATATTAAAATTTTTAATCACTTGATTTTTTTATATAAGTCCATGTATTTTTATAGTTCATTTAACATTACTCATTTTAATATTAAAGAGTAATAAATGTGATTTTTAATATAAAATTGAGATTTAAATTTAAATTTTCAGTTCAGGGACTTACATAAGAAATGCCTAATAGTTTAGGGACTTACATGAGAAATGCCTAATAGTAGGATGCCACGTCAGCAAAAGTTAACGGACGTTTAATGAATTTTAACGGAAGGACTTAAATGAGAAAAATTTAAAAGTTCAATTACCTATAAATTTACATTTTTAGTTCAGGAACTTAGAAAAAAAATGGCTAATAGTTCAGGGACCTTAAAATTAATTTTCCCTATTTTATTATATGACAACAACAGCTAGAGCAGATGGCCTATCCAAGGCACACTTGGCGCAAGAGCGTGGGAGCCGTTAGAGAGTTACCCGCTGATGTAGCTACCATTGCTGAGGAGGAAGCTATTGGTAGGCTAGTTTTCCGCTTTTAAGCATCAGATATATTTATCCATATAACATATGTAAATGGATGGCAAAGAGTATGTAAGCTAAATTCTTTTGGGTTGTAATAACTCAAACTCGTGATTAATAATATTTGATAGTTAATCTGATTTCGTCTCTAGGACTATAACTGGTGTGTTTTATATGGTTGTTTTGGGTCACAAGGTTGTAATTCAATTTATGTTGGTTTTGGTGGATGGAAATTGAGTCCGTAATGACCAATCCCCGACCCCCGATCTAGGGCTGTTACAGAAATGGTATCAGAGCGAGAGTTATATATCCCAGAGATGAGGTGACGTTATAACAATAAATTCACTAAGATAATAAGAACTCTTGCCAAGTTCACCTAAAACCCTTATGGGAACTCTTAAGTATCATAATAGTAAATTAGTTCGATATCGTATCGATGAGCAAGGTGACAGACCTTCGGGCTTACGAGCAGCAACACGGTGATGCTTTATTATATGCTGACGATCGGATTGTGGATTCGATAGAGTACCCTACTGAGAACCCGGAGGAGGTTCCAGCTAAGGAGGTGAATCCTGTTAAGGATAAGGAGCTTACCCTTGAGGAAATAAGGGCTGTAGCCAGAATGACTGTCAGGTCTAAGATTATAGTGCTCAGAAAAGTGAGCGTAAAGAACTAAGATATTGTTAAGAGAATTAAGGATGCATATTGGATTCATAGCCGGACTACCAGATGTAGTACTAGTAAGTAAGACGGATTGGAAGGATTACTTGGGATCTTATATGGGGATAGATAAGAATCCTTAAAGACTTTCAGATTAATGAGAAAAAAGTTAGAATGATGCATGATTATTAAAGACATCGATATAGGATGGGGAGCAGAGTCTCCAGGAGCGGTTGAGATAGAGGCAACAAATGCCATATCATTTGATAAATGGATTAGTGTGAATATTGTCAATAATAATTCGCCAGGAGAAGGCAGGTTTTATAGGTTATAATCTATCAAGTCAAATTGAGATTGATGAGGTGGTTTGATTCAGGGAAATGTTCATTTTGTGAATGGATCAACTTAGAAAGTAAAGACCTTGGGAAGTGATGGCATGATTGGATAAAGCTATATAAGGAAGTAATAAGCGAACCGATGATCTCAGAACCTATAAGAGGAAAAGACCAGTGAGTCTATGATAAACTCGTAATAAACTGTTGTCAGAGACTAAGTATAGTGTTAATTCAACTCAGTTGAGTGATGAACCGGAAATATTAGATGCATGTGATTCAGAGGAATATTAAATTCTTTCTTTTCCTTGAATGGATTATAATAGTTACATTAAGTTACTCCTACGCTGAATCATAAATGGATCAAGTAATACGATCAGTGGTTAAGAGGTAATGGAGAGTGTTTTGAGATGAAACCTGAAAGAGCAAGTGCATGCCAAGTTCTTGAAGTATGAATTTTGATAAAATAAAGTCCAACTGTTAGGACATGCGATCAATAGTGAGTAGTGTTGGTTGACCCAGCTGAGTTAAAGGCAGTTTCAATTGAGAAAGGCCAACCACACCGACTAAGGTGAGAAATTTCATAAGATTCACCAGGTATTACCAAAGATTTGTTCATGACTTTAAAAAGATGGCAGTCCCACAACCCAACTTATTCGTAAGACTAAGGAGTTTGAATTAACAGGAAAATGTGAGAAAATCTTCCTGGAGCTAAAGATGAAATTTGTGACGACCCAGCGTTGGCGTTTCCTAATGGAATAATGAAGAATTTGTGATATATTATGATGCACCTCATATAGGTTTAGGTGTGCTAATGTAGCACGACAGAGTAATTGCGGATGCATTCGGACAACACGGTTCACCAGATTAGGATGGCCTTGATAGTGCCAGTTCTGTGGAACAACTAACTCCGCCGGTAGTGTTCCTTCTGAAACTAGTGGTTAGGTAGACTAACATTTGATAGTGTCGACTATTAGGATGTATATGTATCAGGAGGGTGTGGCATGTTTCAGTTTGAAACTTTTGATTTCCCTTCTATAGGATGTATATATTTGGTTCCTTCTAGTGGTTAAACTTCCGACTTTATGTCAATCATTCCGTTATTATAACTGCTTATGATTCCACCTGCTTGGATGCTCATAGAACTTTTCTTTAGGTTTCGAAATGGATCTTCTTAGTATTACCAGTGGGTGGATAGGTTAACCAAGATTTTCCTGATGCTGGAAAGAAATCCAACAAATTTTGACAAACCTTGTCTTTCTAATTATTAGAGAACGTCACTAAAGAGAGTGAAAACTGGAGCGAACCCTGCGGATTGGGTAAGGTAGCCGATATATGGGTTGATGGACAAACCCTGATTATTACAATTTATTGAAGAGATAAAACGGTGAAGTTGAGATTGGACGGTAAGAAAGGAAATGTATTTAAGAACCAAAACAGACTGAGAAATTCCGGGATTGACTTAAATGAAAAGGCTATTATGCCAAGAGTGTTAAGCTTATGCAGCACGTGGGATTGATAAGAGAATTTGAAAAGATAAAAATAAAGGAAAGGTGACCAGAGACGGTACCGAGAAGTCGATTGAGACTTATATAGAGTAAAATTTTGAAAAGATCAGAAGGTATCGAGGAAGAGGGACAAACGAGGAGTGGCAGTGCTCAAGTTGAGTGACTATGCTACTCTGGTACCTAAGATTGCTGTGTAAAGGAAAGCAGTGAACAAATACAAAAAGAAAAGGTTTAAGAGTACGCGGGAAAAAGCATATTGATAAGCGTAACCTACCCTAGATAAGTTATCTTCACTATGGACGAAGGAGGCACTCTGCCAGGCAATTGCTAGAAAAGTAATGCCATTAGCTAACCCTAAACTCACATACTGTGGCGCAGCCATTTGGGGCCATGTGGCAAAGAATTATGAAGTGACTAGACCAGCAATGTAAGGACAAAGCGGGGTGCTTCTGACCAAGCGCCAACCGCGAGAACTTTTGATATAAATGGAGTGATTCAAGAATA
The DNA here is from genome assembly GCA_036435485.1 of Saposhnikovia divaricata. Lineage (NCBI taxonomy): Eukaryota > Viridiplantae > Streptophyta > Magnoliopsida > Apiales > Apiaceae > Saposhnikovia > Saposhnikovia divaricata. The sequence goes on from CM071597.1 coordinate 130,234,635, forward strand.
TATGATTGACCAGCTTATGAACTAGAAAGAGAAGTAAAGTTAATTGGGATACATGATGATGGGATTTTATAAATACCATGGATGTCCTATGACTGAGGAAGGTGATTAATGAAGGTTTATGAAGATTGTTAGTGATGGTGCAGTATGTAACTAAAACTTAGTATCCTCAAGAAGAGTAATAAGTACTAAGGGATTCACGTTGAACACGATCAATATCTTCCAGAACATCCTTGCTACTATTACCAAATTCTGTAAGAAGAGCGGATAGACATATGTTGTCTTCCGGAAGGTTATGTAGACTGACGTCAATTCTAAAGAAAAGGCTAGCATTAAGCAACCTATAGATTTTCAAGATGAGAATGATTGAAAAGAAACTCTTATTAAGGATATAGGATTTGATTGTCAATTAAAGGGTGTAAGTATTTCTTGAAAATAGAATTAAGGATAGAATATCCATAAATTAAGATGAACCCTGGGGATGCCCAAAGGATGGCATTACTCTAATAAGGACATTGTAAATTTGGGTGATATAAGTTGGATTGACCGAGGCATCGATAATCCTTAGGGATTTATTGAAAGGAGTTTCAGAAAGTACATAGACAGAATTATTATAGGATTGATTAATGATATTGTGATATACCCTGTACCTAGAAAAATACAGGAGGAATTATGAGGATAACCAAAGAGATTTTTTCAAAGAAAGAGTTAATATCCAAAGTTTCAAAATGGAAGTTTGATAAGGAAGGCACGACATAATAATAATTCCAGATGAGGTATGTGCGGACCCAATGAAGGTTAAGATTATCCTAAAACAAGAAAGAATTAAAGAAGAAATATCCTAGGTATGATTGGGAATAACCGTGGTAAAGTTCGCACGGAAAGGTGGAAGCAATGAATTATGGAAAAAGGACCGATATATTTTCTCCTTAAGCAGAGTCTAAGGAAGAATAATTTCACCCAACAGTGATGGGAACGAGGTAGAGAAATTTGAGTTGGAATAGATTCAGAAAACATTGATTGCGAGAAATTGTTATTATTAGGAAAGGCCAATGAGGTGGCCGACACTTTAAGTATAGAGGAGTAATTATGAATGCTCATACCAAAGAAATAGAATGACATTGAGAAGGACCTTGAAGGTCATAATTTGGTGGAGGATTAACATTCCTTCTAATACTGGTGCAAGAGTCAACCATAAGAATAGTTTAAGTAAACATTCGATTCCTGATGTCGTCTTAAGCATATTACTTGCATTAGGTGGTTCTATTTTGAGGTAAACCAGGACCATGATACAAAATTGATTAAGTGAACCGTTAAGCTTCCAATCTTCTACTGAAGGTGTATGATTAGTAATTTCATCAACCTATCATAGCTGCGATGCTTGAAGCTCTTTTGAAATTTTATCTGCTTCATGTAATATCTACATCAAGTTTAGGAATTATTCGTTATGGATAAGGAATAGTGATTATTTTGTCTTCCTAGAGGATTTTGATTTGACAATTATGGAACTCGTATGACTAGCTATTGAAGCACTACGTAAACGACAACGATGGTAATTCAACAATGGACTACATTAATGTAGTGGTGATTCCTCTAAGAAATTAGGTGATAACGACTGTGGAGATGTCGGAACGAAAAACAGAAATAGATTGTATTGGATCTAAGTTAGAGAAATCGTCAAGGTTATTTTGGATGGTTTAATTTTGGAATGACGTGATGTTCGAAATAAACGATAATGCCATGATGGTTCATAAAGAGATTATAGCCTAAATAGAAACAAGATGGTTGATATAAAGGAACAGAGTTGGGAATCAATAAGGGAGTTAGATATGTGGACTCCTGAGAAACCCCAGCAATGAAGATAGAAAAGTATGAAATTGACATGGCAAAGGTTGTTGGTCACAAAGGAGAGCTGAAATTGAAAGCATAAATGACATATAGATTAACTCCCTTTAAGTTGGGAGAATTTGAGGAAATTTGGAATAGATTGATTAAGTAATAAGGAGACTCATGGATCGAGAAATTGAGAATTTAGATGGCTGAACAAAGGAAAGTTTGACCCCAAAGATGTGATGCTTATTGAATAAAAGGTGACGGGATACCAATAAGAAGGTGTCAAGTACAAAGGGTGTCTCAATAATGAGATGACGGCGGAAATGAATTACAGAAGTGAATAAGAATCAGATAATAAGAAGGATGTGATTGATAAAGGAAAGACTGGGAAAGTAACTATGGAATGTGAAGCAAGGAATGTTATGAATGGATTGGTGAATGGGTTTTCCAAACGAACTCTCGGGATGACCACCTGATAATGTTAGTATTGTGAATCTGAAAGAGCTAGTAGCGTGGCGTGGAATGATAGTAACAATGATGCAATGCGAGAATCCAAGATTTAACCTGAGAGGTTGAAGGATTCTCCAAAAGTGAGTGTTGCTAAGATTAAACAAGAGTATAGGTCCATAGAATGATGGGCAGAGCCGCGAAGATATGTTGACACGCGAGATTACGATAAAATAGTATTTGATACGATTTTTTTTTCTAATGAACCTCTATAGTTCGGAGGTAAATTCTAAGTGTAATATTTTGCAATCATGAAAATTTTCTATAATTCTTTGAAATTCTTTTCTTTTCTTCTCTTTTATTCATCTTCTTTTTGAATTGAGAAGAACAAAACTTTAAGGAGGGGAGGTACTGCTACGTGACTATCTGTCTGTGTGATAGAAGTCTAAGTGGAATACCACAGCTTGTTTAATTGTTTGACACGTACTAAAGGTTGGCCACCTTCTGTACTAACTATGCAATATGACAAATGTTCATTGATCATAGTGATCACTCAATAAATTCTTCTTTTTCTATATATTGATCGAGATTGTGAAGATTAAAGCGATCAGGAAATGCATAGTGCGAGTGAGGTTATCTCCGAATTCACAGCGCGATAGCAATACCAAAGTCACTGCAGATACCAATAAGGGTAATTGTGTATGATGGGGTAATGGCGTAACCCGGATAGTGTGTTGTACGAAAAGTAGCAAAGTTAATGAAAAATGATGAAGGGAGTATTGTAGCACTGGTGAGATGTGCGGTAAGAGAATTGGGACGATTAAGAATTTACCAAGAAACTAAAAAGGGAGATGACAGATAAGCGACTCTTTGTTTTCTACCAGATTCCAGGACGGAATCCTTTTAAGGAGGGGAGACTGTAAGAACTCAGATTTTTTGTTGTAATTAAAACTTTTATTATGTAATGGATTATAAGTGTAACAGTTGTTCTAATGAATGGAATGGATATGGATTCCAATATTTATATGTCAAGAAGAATGCAATGGGTTGACAACTTAGGTAAGAATAATCTATCATCAAGAAAGTAGGATATGGCATACAAACAGAGGAAGTATTTTCATGTCATCCAAATCGGTATCTGTTATAAGTCCAGTGGTTCCGTAAAAGGGTTAAGGAACGCTCAGGAAAGCGCAAGGACATTTTTCTAATTATAAGAATTGAAGAGAGAATAAGTGATGAATAGTTTTTCTGGTGGAAATAGGAATATTATTAGATGACACTATATAGCAACACCCGAAACGAATTTCTGAGTTCGTATTAATGATCCAAGGGGAAAAAGAGTGTATGTAAAAGTTATCGGATTCTGAAAAATTGCACTTTTATTTTCCCCGAGATTTCCCTGGACACTGAAAGACTTAATGATTTATTGAAGAGATTTAAGGAATTTGGATTCAAGAATTATTAAAGAGAATTGAGAATGATAGTATAAATATTAAGACGATTTCCGGTAAAACCCTAACTAGAAATCCTTGAGATATTCCTCCGAACGATCAATGAAATTGAGCAATAACCGGACAAAAGAACAAGCAGAGAACCAAAGTGCATGCATGTGCAAGTAGACAATATCAAGTAACCAAGTAGTTACATGAGCAACTAGCATACTTAGCAACAAACTAAGTACTTAGCTTACAAACCAAGAGAAGCCAACACTTGTCCACTTGATTTCATCATCAATGACATACTACCTTTATTAAAGTAGCTTTTGGCCAAGATATTTTCCAAGGCAAGCAATAATACACTAAAGTAGATGAGATGAGAGCAAAAGAGCAAGAGAAAAGCAAGCAAACTCCATCTCTCCCAAAACTGTTAAGCAGGACCATCAAGGGAAGAAAAAATCATATCTCCCAATCTAGAGCTTCAACAATCTCCAAATTTTAACCATAGCTTCTCCACTCCATGATTAAGGTTATTTCAAAATTTCATTGCAATCCAAGTAGCATAGCCTAGTCAAATCCATGCTCAAAGTTGGGGAAACAAATCTTACCAGTTTCTATCAAGTAGGAAAAACGGGTTCAAAACTATAGCTACCAAGCTTCAAATTTGATGATCTATAGTTCAAAAGAAATCCCTTGAATGGCAGAAGATGAGGAAAAAATTTGAGTACCAAACTCTTATTTTTCGATTTGTTATGAATTTTACAAGATTAGGATGAATAGTAATTTTCAAGAAACTAACATTAGTTTTCTTGTTTCTTTGGATGATCTAAGCTTGGTTAAGGTATTCTAAGGACTAATCAAGGCTTATAAGGTCTCTACATCCTCCAAGGAAGGTATAACTCTCATAAACCCTAGATCATACTTTGAGTTTTGTAATTGTTCTTAATGATTTTAGATGAGCTATGATTTTGGTGTTATTATTAGCATGTGAGCATGATTAGTTAAATGGTTTAGTTGATCTAAGTAATATGATACATATGAGGGTGAAATAAGATGTTTGTGGACTGATTGTAATGTATGTATGCCCGGTGTGGCTTGGTTGTGATGAAACAATTTTGGAAACGTTCCATTTATAGCCGTCGTAATGCCAAAATTTCGTTAGCCTTAAAATTCGTGCATAATCAGTAGCATTAAGTCACTGATATGGTTAAGTACACGACATACCCTTGTAGATCTCGAGTCATAAATCGTTTTGGCACGAGAATCGAAGCAAACGGACTTACGGTTTAGGAATTATGGCCGATTTACTAAGAGTGGTTCGAAACCGTAAATGCAAATTCGTAACTGATATTGAACCCCCTTAGCTTGAGTAATTCAGTGATGAATCTTGGTAATTAAATATTAGAGATCATAAGGAAGGAGTGAGAGAAAACCTCATGGCGAACGGATCGTTTTTCGATTTTATAAAATTGTTCGAATCAAGGTTAAGTGTGAATGAACCCTTAAAAGGACACTTGGTTATAACTTAGAAAACGGATGATAAAACTCGAGGATAATCTTGGTTCGTAAACGACCGACCTTAGAAATTGTACGACTTAAGTATATACCAAGTGTAAGTGGAATGACATGCCTTAATAACGAACAAGTGTCAGATCATAACGGTGGTAAAAAGAGTACACTAGAGGGTGTATAGCGAGATAACTCGAAAACGTGTTTTAATCTAAGTAAAGTATATGCTTAGCCTTTCAAAAGCTTTAAGTGATTAATCTTGAATATTTTGGTTGTTTATAGATCACCGGACCGACCCAGGACACACTACCCTCACCAGAGTACTAGGAAAGTTTCCAATACTTTGGAACTGTTGTTGTGATAATATATATAATTGAATGTTGTAATACATATGCCATAACATGCATTTCTACTTTCAAATTTACATTGTAATACTTGTTCCCTTATTGATGTTGGCTTATAAGTTAGATACAAGATATACTAATTATAAGCCGGATATTGCTAAGACCCTTAGTGAAGGGCATATGATCTCATTCTTTTAATAAAGACCGGGAGTCTGTATTTTGTAATATAGAGATAGTCATGTAAACCCGGACAGATTCTAGTGACAGATTATTTGAGGAATGTTATTTGAATACTCATTCGAGATTATTTATTTAATGAATATTATTTTCAATATTCATTTGAGGCTATTGATTTAGATGAATATTATTTTGGAATATTCATTCGAGTTTATTTATTTATTGAATATTATTTTTAATATTCATTTGAGCTTTATTTATTTAAATGAATATTATTTCGAATATTCATTATTCATATAAATATTATTTAATATTCATTATTTATTTAATGAATATTATTTCGAATATTCATTTGAGTTTAATTGTTTATTTTATATTATTTCGAATATTCATTTGAGCTTATTTTCTTAATGAATATTATCTTGGATATTCATATAAGGTTTTAATTATATTCTTGGATATTATTTTGAATATTTATTCGAGCAATTATTTATTTAATGAATATTTTATATATACTTATTCGAGGGTTAATCATTAGCAATATTTATATTAAGAATATTCTTGAACTATTTCTGGTTTAATAAATATTTTTTGAATATTTATTTAATTCTTTCAACTAGTTCTAAAATGAGATATTTTATTCAAAAATTTCCTTGATATTCAAATACCATGTAAATTATCTCTGAGTCGTATTATTATTATTTTTATCAAGGAAGGTTCTCAAAACTCTATTCTTCATTCGAATCTATCTTCTAAAATCTATCTTCTAAAATATAAGGGAACCTTGCTTGAGAGATGTTATTTCTTTGACTGCCTGGTCATATACTTGTGAAACTACCTTTTCACTCACATCTTGATTCTTTTCAAACATCGATATGAGTCTTTTTGGTTACCTCCTCAACACTCGAGGGGTAAGATTGATGGAACAAGTTTATATCCATTAACAAGCATCAGCTTGGGAAATATTGGTGAATTTTCCTTTCAAAGTAGATACGACTACTTTGTGGAGTTTTATCAACGAGTATTACACTTGGGGAAAGGAGGACGAACTTTACGTTTCAGATTCATGGATTTATTCGAACTAGGAGTCGTGTGTAAGAGGCCGAGTCGCGCGGTCCATCACAAGGCCCAACCGTTGGCCAGGGAGTTACTATTAAGGGCGGTAGACAAGTAAATCCGTCAGTTCTTCCTTCTACCGGTAGTAAACTATATTGGGTTGTACCATCTCCGACTGATCATCGGGGAATGGGATAGCTGGCGTGTGATAACTCCAGTATTAGTTCATCTCCCAAATTGGGAATTTTCTGTAACACGTATCGAAGAGACTTCTTTCAGGTTGACGGGCATCCCCCGCAACATTTATCGAAGAGACTTCTTTCAGGTTGGCAGGAGTTTGAAAAATGTTCAAAAATGGGATTGCAATATTTTCCTGCAATTCCCTTCTTTTATGACATATGATGATGTCTTGCTTTTACCTTGCACAGCAGATATTTCTGCAGAATATATGTTTTGAGTTACCTTGTATTCATCTCGTTCCTTATTTACCTGGGTGATATATTATTTTGGCACTATGTTCGTTAATGCATGGCATATGGTTTCAAAAATACATTTGAACTATTGTATATATTATTGTTCAGTATACGTTATTGTTGGTGGGCTATTGCTCACCCTTGCTTTATTTTATTATATCACAACAACAGCTAGAGTAGATGGCCCGTCCAAGGCACACTTGGCGCAAGAGCGTGGGAGCCGTTAGAGATTTACCCACTGATGTAGCTACCATTGTTGAGGAGGAAGCTATTGGTATGCTAGTTTTCCGCTTTTAAGCATCGGATACATTTATCCATATAACATATGTAAATGGATGGCAAAGAGTATGTAAGTTAAATTCTTTTGGGTTCTAATAACTCAAACTCGTGATTAATAATATTTGATAGTTAATCTAATTTCATCTCTGGGACTATAATTGGTGTGTTTTATGTGGTTGTTTTGGGTCACAAGGTTGTAATTTAATTTATGTTGGTTTTGGTGGATGGAAATTGAGTCCGTAACTGTTACAGATAACACTACTGCCATTTCTATTTCTGAGAACCCAGTGCAACACTCAAGAATAAAGCAAATGGACATCAAATATCACTTTATCAAAGAGCATGTGATGGAGGGCACAATGTACCTGCATTTTGTTCTAAGTGAAAAATAGTTGGCAGATATCTTTACCAAGCCACTTGATGAATCAACATTCACAAGATTGGTAAGTGAGCTAGGTATGCTAAATTTCTCCTAACTTATTTTACGTATTTGCTTAACTTTATTTGTAGCAAGTGAATTTATTCTTTGGATTTGTGTGTTCAATGTGATCATCAGCTTGTTTTTCTGGAGATATCGAACAGATATTTTACTCAAGATATCGAGTAAGTATGTGGAGATTACTCACTTGAGTTATCGAACGAGTATTATGCTAGGCATATCGAATAGTTAGTTTACTGGAGATATCGAACAAGCTACTTTGGCTAGAGATATCGATTAGTTAATTACCTATAGATATCGATTTAGCTAATATTCGAATAATATCAAATGAGTGATACTTGAGATATCGAATGAGTAATTATCTAAAAGATATCAATTATTTGTTTTATTTTCTTTCTAGAAATATCGATTATTGTGTGCTCAGTGTTCCAGAATTAATTGATTTGACATGCACTGTCTGATTTAAATGATTTTGGCACATAATATTTACTTTTTATTCTTTTTCCAAATGATGTGTCAGGATTAGTCTAGGACCCCATGTAATCTTTCTTTTTCATGCTTTAGCGTGTTTAAGAAGTGTGACCCTTGATTTTCCCTACATCTGCTTAACCCCCGATTTAGAGTATATATCTCTACAACTTCGAGGTTTATAAATAGGCTGGGGTGGGAATCATTTAGACTCATTAGCTTTCTTCACATCATCCTAGTACTCTTTTATCTTTTCCTCTTCTTCTTCTTGACAATCACTAAAAGCATTCTAAGCAGCTCAGTTTAGGAATTTGAAGCTTTACCTTTTTATGAGAAGATCATGGCGCTCCACGCCAAGTTAGACGAGCTCATACAGGAAGAGGAGCGTACCATTGTTGCCATGCGTGCAGCTCTAGAAGCCCTCCAAGAATGCAACCGTAGGAACTCCAGCAACGATCCTGCTAAAGCCACAAAGGTGGGGTAGATCATTAGGGGGAGGGATTTATTTAAGTTTTTATTTAAGTTATTCTGGTCTCTGGACCTTCTTTTGTATCAATCTTATCTATGAATGAAATGCTTTCCTTTTATATATGAATCTCTTGATAATACTCTAAATTCTATTGTGTGATGAAAATTAAACTCTGCATGCTTAACTTGTGTTCACACGATACGATTTTGTTTATAGTTTAATGCTCAATCTAATTTATCAGGGACGTAAAGATATAAAATGAATCACTTTATGTTTAAATCGCTTAAGTTGGGATAAAAATCAATAACTATTCAAAAGTGGACACTTGTGGATGATTTTAGATAACTCAACTTGCATATCTCTCTAAATTATTGAGTGATTAAACTTAATCAGTCATTTCATTAGATAATCTCGACTCTATTCATTTTAACTCGAATTTGTTTGACAAAACTGACTAGATTTGTTATCTATCTCAAGGCCTTTTTATGTTGCTTTAATTCTAACCTAACATATTCATCTGACCAAAACAATGAGCTTTAATAGCTACACAGTTGCATAGGTTCTTTTTCATTTTGCAATGTCTTCAAGGACTTGAACTATCAACAGAAGATGATGATATATTGGTGTTTACAAGCAAACATGGGTACCTCTTTACCGTGTTCTTCAATTGTTCCATATGCTTAATGTAACACCTAGAATTAAAATTAAACTAGATTAATTAACTTGGACTTAGTTTCACAAGACCACTTAGTTATCATAAACACATGAATTGGTGCCTTCATATTGTTGATAACTTTTTAGATTGAACTTTGACCTAAGTTGATTAGCTATGGCACTAGGCTTAAAGCTATCAAGTTTACAAACACCTAACTGAATATCTTTGGGAATCTTTGGCTATCTTTGCAACTTGTTTCTTTTTCCTAAGTACAGCTCAAGGACAATTATCAGCTTAGTAAAAAAAACCAGAGGTGTCAATTGACTCTAAGAGATTAAACCTTCATGAGGAGAAGGCTCTTGAGCAAACACACCTAGTTCAGGTATTGAGTTCTAAACTTGTCAGCATTACTTCTATCTTGTCCTAAATCTTTGCCTTAATAGCTAAAATGAGAATTACCGGAATGTCCCCTAGATTCTCTACCCAATCAGCACACAAAATTTTCAATTTTAACCATCCTTAACCCCCCTCTACAGTTTCTCAACAAATTGTAGTTGACAAATCCTTTTTATCTTAGCTTGAGGGGAGTGTACAGGAGGTAAGTGAGGGTGTGGGAAGTGGTGAACATCAAGAAAGCACAAGAACAAGGAAGGTAAAGGTGTGTAAACCCAACCTAGCCATCTTACGTCTTCCCAAAAAGGCATAGTGATTAAACATGACAACCACATTACTAGTTTTAGTATCTCAAAAGACTCTAACTATTGAGTAAAATTCTTAACTAGGAACGAACTCAGTGAGGGTAAGGGACACAGTTGTGCAACTACATACACACTTGACTTCTAGCCAGTAGATGTTGCAAGTTGCAGGGACATAAGGGTAGCACACACATTATTTTACACTTACTGTTTCTCAAATTCAGGTTTGATGGATCTTCTATAAATGAGAGGATTCAGTCCCACTCATGGCAACCTAATTTGTGAAAATGCAGCACTTCCATACAAACCAAACACTCTTGATTCTTCATTTTGATTCATGAAGAAGCCAACACTCCACTCTGGGTTTTATAAACTCTTCACAGGGCAACTTGCTGAATTCTCAGTTCCTTCTAATTTTTCCCATCTGAGACTAATTCTACATCACATTTTACCTCAACAGAATTGATTCATCTCAATGCTCTGCATTAGCAATATTCAACCATTTATGGATCATTGTGGTTCTTTTTAAGACTGAGGGAAGGGAGTGAAAAATAGGAGAGGCCTGGTTGCTCCAAGGCAAAAGGAGAGTTTTTTTGCAATAGTGGTCTCCTATTTCTTCCAAGAGAGCAAAAGGAGAGGTTGAGTACCCCTTTAATAAGGGAAGGTGAGCTGTGTGAAGTGAGCTAGGATGAGATCCTGATTCAAAGACAGAGAGATTGAGAGAGATGGTTTACTATATGTAGATTCTAATGTCCTTCTCATCACTCTAAATCTGGACCTTACTACCACTCATTTCTTGCTGATAACAAAAAAGGGGGAGAGAACCAGCAATTGGAGACAAAGGACATATCCTCAGAAATACTTTCAAAAGGAAGGGGAGATAAAATGCTATACAAATGGGGAGCAGTTCTGAATCCTCGCAGTTTAGTAGTACCGGCCAGAACCTGTGTCCTAGAAGCTTGATCAACATTTCTGCCTCATATGAAAGAGAGATTTGAAGAGTGGTTTTTATTATCATCACTCTCTTGATTTATGTCTAATTTTCTGTAGACATAAATAGGGGAGATTATTGAGACTATCTATAGATGATGATAATAAATACCACAAGGCAAGAAATGAATCAAGAAATCTAAGATGACAAATAAATAAGGAAGCTAACTGAAATGCAGTCAACTAAAGCTACATCTTATGAATAGACTTCTGCAAAAAGTTAGAAAGTATTTCTGAAATAGGCCGTGAGATGTTGTAATCGAGTATCAGTAATGAAGAGAGATTTGCTATGTACAACTCATGCAAGTAATTCGAGAAGACAAGAAAAATAAGAGTTCAAGAAGTCAAGTCATTAAAATGACTCTATTCGAGAACTCTGCAAAAAGGGTTATTCGAGAAGTCCCTGTTCGAGAAGTCTGGCTGATGACTCTATTCGAGAAGTCTGCAAAATAGGCTATTCGAGAAGTCATTCGAGAACTCAATAAAAGGGACTATTCAAGAAGTCAACATTCGAGAAGTCAATATCTATCAGTTTGAGAACTCAGTCTGGATTTTTACTGATGCCAGAGTTCTCTAATGGAACAAATCGAATGAAGGATAAACCCAGAAATACTTTGCAACCCGTGACTTATAGAAAGCGATCAATTACACAAAGGATGTTACGAGTAGGGGTCAAATTGTAGATATTCGAAGCCTCAAACTCTTACAAATGGAATGTGAAATCAATTTCTGTTTATCCAGTTTCAAGGGCAAGAATAAGAGTGGAAGAAATCTCTTACATTATTACATGTCTACTAAAGAATACAAAGGATAACTCGATAAGTGCATAAGGAACATCTGGTTTGTCTGAAAAGTTCAAGCGTAGCTTAATAAGCCAAAAAGCTTATTGACTTACTAAAAGTTTATCTTTAGCTAAAGCAACTTTTCAGAGATGAAGATTCAAATAAAAAAAATCCTTTTGCATATAGCATCACGTGGACTTGGGAGTTAAGTCAGTTCAAGGACTTAGTAACTTATGAAGAAAGCAACATACACAGACTTAAAACATGCTGGAACTGTCCAAATCAAGAAGAGAAGTCTTTCAAGATGAATTTCAGAAAAGACGATCAATCAAGCACGTGTGTGTGACAAGTTATACCAAGAATGTATTTTACATCTTAAGTATTTTACTTGTCTTCATACAGTATATATAGGCTGTATGAGCAGCATATTGTATACAAGAAAAATACGGAGCTTAAAATAGAGATCATTAGGTTTTCTTGTAAACACATTGTAACCAGCAGCTGTGTATTCTACACAGATTATTTTCTTCAATACAACCCTCAGGTGGACAAGAAAAATCCACCTGAAATTTTTAATATCGTGTTGCATGTGTATTCGAAAAGAATTTTAAATTCTAGTCAAGATTGTATTCGACCCCCCCTTCAACAATCTTGTGGTGTATAACTAGGAAATAACATATCCTTTATAACTTAATAATTTAAGTGCTCGGCTAACAATTTTATAAAACAATAAACATATCTGGACTACCATAATTATCACTCAATCATCTTTAACATAATGTAAATAACAATAAATAATCTTAACAATTCATATAATTCAGGATTATATATATACAATTCAAATAATACATATAAATTCGAGAATAAATACATGCAGCTTAATTAATCAACGATTAGCACATATAAATGATCAAATCAATATCACCACAGCAGAACAATCACAATCAAGCCACCGGCTCGCCGGAGTTCATTGTCAGCGGTGGCTGTTCTTGAAAAAAGCCCCTATACGGGGTATGTTCCCCTACTAACAGCCTACTCACTTCGTTTTTAAGCTCTCACCATAGTATAGCAGCCTCACAACCCAGAAGCAAGGCTGCCCAGCCCTTGCATGTCAAGAACGCAGCTATACATATATGTAATATATCTATATATAAGTTTGAAAAATTCAAATAAAAACATTTATAAACACAAGAACTTAAATTAAACAACTTAAAGGGGGGATTTACAAGTGTTTTGGATGGCGTTGGTGAAGAAAAGGGGTTGAGGGAAGGTGGACAAGGGTCTATAGCAAGAAAGAAACGAAGTAGAGGAGTAAAGGAGAAAGAAGGAATGGCGGTGGAGTAATAATAGAGTCAGGGGCATTATCATCTTTTCACCACTCTGAAAATCAACTAAATAATCATTTTAAACCACTTCTAAATTCGAAATAAATTAGAAAATAGATGAAAAATTAAATTTAGAAATTCTAAAATAAAGATTATGAAATTAAAAATACTCTCATATTTTTAAAATATTTTTTGGATCATAAATGAATTAAATATGAATTTTACAATTGAAGGTCCTTTAAATATAATAAAACTCTTAAAATAATCTTAAAATACTTAAACACACAAAATAATTCTCTCAATAATTTTAAAGACTAAATAATAACATAAAGATAATTACACCAAAAATTTCATGATTTTTAACAACTCCAATGATTTTATAAAAATCTTAGAAGATCAACAATGCCTGTTTTTAATAGGTTTTAATAGTCAAAAATACAAATAAAAATTCACGGACCTACGCAACACACATAAATCATCATATAAGCATATAAATGTGATCTCACACATATTTTACCTTCTCAGCAATATTCACAAAATATAGTTCATATTCAATATTAAATAAACACATACAAATGCGAAATTTTCTAAGGCGTTATAAGCAAAACAAAGAAAGTTGAAAAAGGAAACATAGGCCACTTGACCAACAAGCAATTGAAGGACAAGCCAGAAAAGATTGTGGTAAAGACTGGGGGTAAAAAGAAGAAGAACAGAAATGGCAATGTAGGAATTAACAAACACAACAACTACACACCTGATAAGTATGCACCTAGAAAAGTGTGTGTAAAATGTGGTATTGTAAATCATCTATCTGCTAGCTGCAAAATTGTGCAAAATGCTTCTGTGCCTGTCATGCCTATGCCTGCCATGAATACCATGCCTAACTTGTTTGCACAAAATGCTTATGCATCAAATCAATTTACTAACATGCCTTTCATGCAAAATCCATATTTTAATGCTTTAATATGCCTCAAATGTCATGGATGATGTCGGGAATGAACAGAATGTATGCACAAGCCATGTCTAATCCTGCTACTAATTTTTATGCATATGAGCAAATGTCAAACCCTGTTCTTCAAAGCCCTATACCAAGAGTTAAGGTTGTGATAAGTGCATATTTTTGCATACTTTTATTACCTATTTGTTGCTTGAACTCGTATTTTAATAAATTATTTTGTTGGATATCAGGAAATTCGAGGAAAAATAAATAAATGGTAAAATAAAGAAATAAAGAGCAAGGAAGGGCATAAGAGGAAGAAAAAGGACTAAAAAGAAATAAGGAAAAAGAATTAGGAGCTTGGTGCAAAAAGGGAATGCTTAAGGTGGAAGGAAACACTTGGATGGCTTAGATTTCTCCACCACACTCCACATGTGTATGGTGGAGATGCACCCAACACACCCCATAGCCCTAATTCTCATCCTATAAATACCCACCTAGCCCCCTTGTAAATCACAACCTAGATTTTAGTATAGTTTTAGTATAGTATAGTTTTCATTTCTTTTTCTTGTTCTCATAGTTAAAATTTTGTTAACACTCCTCTTTAAGATTAGTGCAATTTCAAGTTTTCTTTATTTTTTTGTCTTGCTCTCTCGTTTATATTGCCTCATTTTCGTTATTTTGGTAAATCCATTTAGTGGATAAACTAGCGAAATGCTAACCATTTGGGGTTGAAAGTAACGATTTTTTTTGTTCTTAGTTATAATTTCTAGTTGTTAATTTTAGTTTTGCCCCTTTAAATTTACATTTTATTGTGGGTTTCATAATTGTTAATTATAGGTCTAATTTTCATGTTTGTTGTGTTAGTGTAATAAAAAAAAGAAAAATAACAAAAAAAATATTAGTTTTAATTTTTGGTACGTATTTTACCTGATTTTAATTTGTTTATTCGAAGTTTTATTTCTCCTCCCCTATTTCTTTTATTTTTGTTTGACCCTTCCCCTATTTTTAGCTGATCCTTTCTGTTTATTTCCTCACAAAAATTCATTCCCCTTTACTATTTTTATTCTTCTTCTTCATAAACAACTCATTCCCCACCTCCTTCTTCTTTATACAAAACACACAAGTCTCCTATTCTTTTCTCTACAAACTGACACCCCCTTTTCTACTCAAATTGTAACCTAGATCCAAGCACCCCTTTTTCTTTCCAAGTTCTGTTTGTAGCTTGTTCTGTGTTTTCTATGGTTGAGTCAATTTTATTTTCAAACTTCAAATTTTCGTTGATTCCATTTCGTCGCTGATTGCTATGCCGAGTCGTTGTTTTGTTGCCAGAGTTTTGTTTTTTATTTTTATTTTTGAGTCCTCTTTACTTTGTTTTGTGTTGAGTTGTTGCGGTTTTAGCCGAGTTTCGCTGAGTCTTGTTCTTTTTTTCTGAGTTTTAGTTGCTTTTAGGATGAGTTTGAGTTTTGTTTTATTGTTTTGACTCGGTTGTTCTTTGAGTAGTTTGTTAATTCTTGGTTGAGCTCATTGCTGCTTTGCAACTTGATTTTTGTTTTCCACTTCATCTCTGCATTTTTGTTCAAGTTCCTGGGGTGTGCGAGTTGGACTGCGTTCCTGTGTTTTGTTGTAAGTCGAGTCAATTGACGTTTACCGAGTTGGACTTTGCTGCATTTGCTGCGTTTTTTTTGTTAGCTGAAGATTCGATTGTTTTTGTTAAGTTTATCCTGATGAATTTGTAATTGCTTATTGAGTTTTATTTTGTTGTCTTTTCTTTTCTGGTTTGGATAGTTTTTGTTGATTATTGGCTAGTCAGCTAATTGCAAATACTTCATCTCGAATTTTTCCTAAAATTTTCTGTAAATAAAATTTATTTGAATTCTAAATCATAATTTTTAAAATAAAAAAAATTAGTTTTTGTTCTTTTCATTTTTAATTAGTTAGTTTAAAATAGATTTCCTTTTAATAATTAAGTAGTAAAATTCAAAATTTCTAAAATCGTCCTAATTCGCATAAATTAATTATTAAGGATCGCGAAAAATTTATAGTCTCTTTGGAACGATACCTCAAGTATTAAAACGATGAAATTGTGCACTTTCAATTTAAATATTTATTTTTAGCACATCAAGTTTTTGGCCCGCAACCGGGGTTAATTATTTTTCGCGCCTTATTTTTAGTTTTTCAAATTAGTTTTACATGTCTCATTTTTATCTCATTGTTTTTTTAAAAAATTGGAGATTACGGGAATCTTCTCACGGAGCTTGAAACAAATTGGAATTTTTGGGAAGCATGTTTCGATAACCCGTATTTCACTCTTTTCGGCTTTTTTATTTTAAGAAATCACAAAAAAAAAATCAAAAAATGAAAAATCCAAAAAAGATTGAAAATTTTAAAATCCAAAAATAGAGATAGTTTAGCTAAGTTTTCCTTCCCACTCTTTAATATTAGAACTAGTTGGCGTTAGCTGTTTTTTCAAATTTATATGTATAATGCCTTTAGATAATTTGAACGTAGCCAAGTAAGGTTTTACTCATGAAACTTGTGTCGAACAAACTTCTATTCAAAAGTCCAAGACGACACATTGTACATAACATTTGATGGAAAACTTGTATAGGAATGTTATTCGATACCTGAGAGAGAACCCACATGTTAGAACAATGTCGAATCAAACTTTTGCGAAAAAATTGTTCGTATAGTGTCTTAAAAAAAGAGTCAATAAATGTTAATAGTTGCAGAGTGCTAGTGGAAGAAGTGACTAGGTTGGGCTCATAAGTACCCGAGCAATTAAGTCTAATGGGATTTTGTGCCTAGTAACCTAAAGCCCTTTGAGGTTTGGGATTGCTGATCTAACGCTCGCTACTTGGGTATTAGTGTATAAGTCTTTTGGGACCTCAATCATTGCACGGTCATTTCAACCATTAGTACTAATAAATTCTTAAGTAATAATAAATTCTTAGTAGGGAAATTTGCTAGGTTGGGCTAATTGATAATCCGAGTAAGTAAGTCTGTGGGGACTTTGTTCCTAGCAACCTAAGGTCCTTTGTGGTCTAGGATTGCTGACCTAAAACTCGGTAAATGGGTATTGATGCATAAGTCTTTTGGGACCTCAACCATTGCACAATCGGTCTGACAACTAAGTGCGTGAAGTTTGGCTAGAACCTTGTTTTAATAGAGATTGGGTCAGTTCAATATTGGTTGAAAAAGAGAAAATGTTCATATGCACTTTATCCATCAAAGGCCTTAAATTCACTATACACCTTGGGATTTTTTTTGTAAAATTTTAGAGTCGACTCATGTGGATTGTGGGAACCTATAACTTGGTTATTATTAGAATAATCTTTAAGGCATATATTTTCTTGCAAAATTGTTTTGTTAACACCAATGAAAGCTAGATTGAAAGAGGAAAGTTGGATACTTGCTGTTTTATCTCAAAGATTTTTTGGGTATATCTTCTGTAAACCCTTAGGAGACAACACTCCTCTTGTAGAGATCGTCTATGAGTTTAACGGGATGGTAAACCTAAAATTACCCGTGATTCCTACGATAGTGTGTATAATTTTTTTTTTCATTTTGCATTTTTCCTTTTTATTTTATTCGAGGACGAGCAAAAGATAGGTACGGGGGCATTTGATAAGTACATACTTTTGCATAATTTTATTACCTATTTGTTAATAAATTATTTTGTTGCATTTCAGGAAATTCGAGGAAAAATAAAGAAATGGCAAAATAAAGAAATAAAGAGCAAGGAAGGGCAGAAGAGGAAGAAAGAGGACTGAAAAGAAAGAAGGAAAAAGAATTAGGAGCTTGGTGCAAAAAGGGAATGCTTAAGGAGGAAGGAAACACTTGGATGGCTAGGATTTCTCCATCACACTCCACATGTGTATGGTGGAGATGCACCCAACATACCCCTTAGCCCTAATTCTTATCCTGTAAATACCCACCTACCCCCTTATAAATCACAACCTAGATTTTGGTATAGTTTTAGTGTATATAGTTTTCATTTCTTTTTCTTGTACTCAAGTTAAAATTTTGTAAACATTTTTTTTTAAGATTAATTCAATTTCAAGTTTCCTTTATTTTCTGGTCTTGCACTCTCATCTATTTTGCCTCATTTTCATTATTTTCATAAATCCATTTAGTGGATAAAGTAACGAAATTCTAACCATTTGGGGTTGAAAGTAACGATTTTATTTGTTCTTAGCTATAATTTCTAGTTGTTAATTTTAGTTGTGCCCCTTTAAATTTCCATTTTATTGTGGATTTCATAATTTTTAATTATAGATCTAATTTTCATGTTTGTTGTGTTAGTGTAATAAAAAAATTAAAATAACAAAAAAAATATTAGTTTTAATTTTTGGTACGTATTTTACCTGCTTTTCTTTTTTTTATTCGAAGTTTTATTTCTCCACCCCTGTTTCTTTTTTTTGTTCGACCAATTCCCCTGTTTTTAGCTGATCCTTTCAGTTTTTTCCTCACAAAAATTCATTCCCCTTTACTGTTTTTCTTCTTCTCCTTCTTCATAAACAACCCATTCCCCTCCTCTTTCTTCTTTGAACAAAACACATAAGTCTCCTGTTCTTTTCTCTGCAAATCGACACCCCCTTTTCTACTCAAATTGTAACACAGATCCAAGCACCCCTTTTTCTTTTCGAGTTCTGTTTGTAGCTTGTTCTGTGTTTTCTATGGTTAGTCAATTTTATTTTCAAACTTCGAGTTTTTGTTGATTCCATTTCGTCACTGAATACTGTGTCGAGTCACTATTTTGTTCCCACAGTTTTGTTTTTTTGAGTCCTCTTTACTTTGTTTTGTGCTGAGATTCGTTGTTGCGGTTTTAGCCGAGTTTCGGTGAGCTTGTTCTTGTTTTCAGAGTTTTAGTTACTGTTAGGATGAGTTTGAGTTTTGTTTTATTGTTTTTGACTCGATTGTTTGTTGAGTAGTTTGTTAATTCTTGGTTGAGCTCATTGCTGCTTTGCTGCTTGATTTTTATTTTCCACTTCTTCTCTGCATTTTTGTTCAAGTTCCTGGGATGTGCGAGTTGGACCGCGTTCCTGTGTTTTGTTGTGAGTCGAGTCATTGGATTTTTACCGAGTTGAACTTTGCTGAGTTTGCTGCATTTTTTTTGTTAGCTGAAGATTCGATTGTTCTTGTTAAGTTTAACCTGATGAAGTTGTAATTGCTTATTGAGTTTTATTTTGTTGTCTTTTCTTTTCAGGTTTGGATAGTTTTTGTTGATTATTGGTTAGTCAGCTAATTGCGAATACTTCTTGTCGAACTTTTCCTAAAATTTTCTGTAAATAAAATTTATTTAAATTCTATATCATAATTTTAAAATAAAAAAAATTAGTTTTTGTCTTTTTATTTTTAATTAATTAGTTTAAAATAGAAATCGTCCTAATTTGCCTAAATTAATTATTAAAGATCGCGAAAAATTTATAGTCTATGTGGATCGATATCTCAAGTATTAAAATGATGAAATTGTGCACTTGCAATTTAAGTCTTTATTTTTAGCACATCAGGTTGACTTAACTCAATCAGAACCCTTGCTGCGAAAAGGTGTAAAGAACAAAAAGAAGGCTAACAAGGTAGGACCCAAGGAAACTTGGGTACCAAAATTGTAACAATCCCGATTTTTTTCTGGATTTATTATTATTATTTAAATATTTTATTGATTTTCCATAAAGGAATAATATGATTGTGAATATTTAATTTTAATTTGAATACAGTTACGTGTTTAATTGTTAATAGATTATTCGGGTAGACTGTATTTGGTACTGTCTATGTTAGTAAAAAAATTTATTTTATTAAAAATTTATATTTTTATCAAAAGTGATAAATTGAGGTTGTTTTAAAATTTTACGGATCGAGTTGGTAATTTTATTGGAAAAAAAAATTATACCCGGTATTCTACCCGTGTACAAAAGTTTTATTTCTATAAATTATTAAAATGTTTAAAATTTAGTATTTTCACATTTTTGGTAACTTGAGATTATTTTAGAATTTTAAGGATCAAAACTATATTTGTCTCGTACTAAAAATTTTACCCGGTATCTTATCCGTGCCCCATTAATATTTGGGTGCATTATGAAAATTTTGTATTTTATATTTTTGATCAATCATGGAAAATTATGTGTAATTTATTATATTAAAATATATTTTTAGTTTAATTTACTGTGTGTTAATTTATTTCTAATGCATTTAAACGCATTATGATTTTTATTAAATAGGAAAATCATCCCGTACGTGTTATGTGACTTCTGTGTGGCCTAGAATATTTTATTCTATTTTTTTTGTAATTTTTATATTTTTAGAATACAATTATTTCGCATTTTAATTTCCGGATCTAGCCCCAGTATTGAATTCGAGACCTTGTTTTTGATAAAATTATTTTTATATAATGACAGGATATTTAAAAATGCATTATTTTGTAATTTTTGTAAAATTCATAATTTTTGGGGAATTTTGGCATTTATATTATATTTGTTTAAAAATAAAAATTTTACATTTTTATGCCATAAAAATTATTTTTAAGGCTTAATAATTTTAATTAGGGGTTAAAAATATTTTTGGGGTATTAATTTTTGATTAGTATAAATAGCAGAATAATTATTTTTAATTTTATAAAAATTCTGAAAAATCAGTTTTTTTAAAATTATTTTCTGGAAATTCTTTATTTTGTGTTCTTGGTGTTCTTGAGAATCAAACTCAAATTTGGAGGTGATTCTGTTATTCAAATCGTTCATATGAGTAACCAAACTGAAGCTCTTGATCTCTACTACATGTTTATGTAAGTGTTCATAACCAAAATTGTTTTGTTCGAAAATTTGTTGGTTTTATTTTAATTTTCGAACTTGTTTAATTTGCTGTGAATTGTGTAGTGATTTGTTGTTCATATGGTTAGTATGTATAGATTGTATATAATCCCAGGAGCATCATGATAATTTTTGTTTGATTTTACATAGCCTAAAAATCGAAATCGAAATTTGGTGGGGGTGAACTTTGATTTTGATTTTCTGGGTTCTTGGTAGATTGTTTGATGTTCTTGATGTTAGATATGAGTTGTTGAACTCCTAAGCTTCGTTTTGATGTAAAGAAAATCGAGTTTGGTGTTGATTTTCGGTTCGTCGGAAAATTTTGAAGCTCACCGGAGAGCTTAAAATTTTTGCCGGAATCTACTAATTCTTGTCCGGTTTCTGCGTTTGATGTTGTGGTTAAATTATGGGTTTAGTTTGGAACGTAGTACAAACAAAAACGAAGTCGAATGGTCGACTTTTGGATCACCGGATTCTGGGGAGTTGGCCGGATTGTTGACGCCGGTAGAATAGGAAAATTGGGGGGGGGGGGTGATGTCCTGTAATGAAGAAGACGCCTGTTATAAAAAAAAAAAAAAAAAACTTATTTACTTATTTTACTTTTATTTACTTTTATTTACTTTTAAAAATCATTTAAATAATTCTGAATTTAATTATAAAATTCAGAAAATTACTTCTAAAAATATTTTTGAAATTCAGAATTTATTTCTGAATTAAGTTTTTATTTTCAAAAATTATTTTATAATTTATTTATAAATTCGAATTTTATTTTCAAAAGTTCAAAAAATATTTTTAAAATTCGAAAAAAATATTTTTAATTTGGAAAAATACTTTTAAATTTTTAATAAATTATTTTATTCGAAAATATATTTTATTTGATTATTTTAAATTTATTTAGCTAATATTTTAATTAATTTAAATTGATTGGTTAATTAATAATAATCAATTAATTAAATTAATTAAATATTATTTAAATATGATGTAAAATAATCAAATTTAATTATTTTGGAAAATAGAGTGATTTATTTATTTTCTAAATATTATTTTACCTTTAATATTTATTTCTTTATTTGTTTAAAAATAGAATAAAATTGTTTTAAAATTCTAAAAATAATCCGGAAGTGATAAAAATAGTTTTAAAATTCTAAAATTATTTATAAACCCGGATTAAATACTTATTAAAATATTTTGGGGATCCAATAATTACTAGGAGGGTTTATTAACGATCCGTTTTGATTCAAAAAGGGGTATTTAAATCTTTTAAAATTCTTTTAATTGCTTTAAAAATATTTTTAAATATTCTAAAAATACTTTGAGTGCTCTTTTATTTGTGAGTCGTATCTGCTATGTGAAATACGTGCTATGTGATTATGTGATCTACTTATTAGTCTCTTTACGTGCGATGTGAATTATCGAAGTGTTTACTTCGAGGATTAAGCGTTGTAATTATATTTCTATTTCTTTATTGAGGGTTAATTGGTAAGTATTGACTTAGGTTTGTCAGCGGAGATATAATGAAGAGGGTTGGAGATAGATGTGGTATTCTTTGTGGGTTATGAAAATGGTGGAGATGGATACAGTATTATTTATGGATTGTTGGATTTATTGTGAGGTGTTTTAACACCGGGGAAAACGTCTATGTTTAGAAGGGACATTTCCATTTATTTTCTTCCAACGGAGATATTGGTTTGATTGTTGAAGTTGACGCGCGGGCTCGATGTCGACAGATCAGACTCGTGGTAGCCACTAAAGCGTGAACCGAATCATGATTAAAACAGAGGACGTGATGACGTGAGATAGAAGAAAAAGATAGTTGTATTACTTTGGCGCTACGTAATAGCTAAGGACCAGAGGCAAGTATTTTCTTGATCATCTTAAACACTTTTATTTTATGTTTCATTGATTCACATCATAACAAATAGTTATTGTTCAGAGCTATTTGTGATTCTTAAATATTTTTGTGCGAGCAAAGTTACTTGATATTGGTACCCTTGATGTGGGGAATTGTTTAAGATAAACTCTTCATATCCTTATTATCGTAGTAAATAATAGGGATGTGAACTGTATGTGAAACTAAGCATTTCCTGTTGAATTCGGAAATTGCTCTATTGGATTGGAAAATGATAAAGCGTAGGAGGCCATGATAGCTGTCATGGTCCAGCAATATTTAAGGAGGATATGGTAACCATTCCATCTTCCTATAGGCTAACATTACTTGCTTATTTTGGTACCCTCATGAAATCCGGATTATACACACGGGTATAGCTGTACCAGTGGAGTATAAAGGGTCCCATTGCTTTTGAACCTGATCAGGGGGCAATGGTGTTTCAGTAAAGTGTATCCAATCCATATCGCCCGAATGGCTATTATATATTGTGAATTGGCAGATGATTCATTTTTATGACATGCCAAATGATTTCAGTTACAGTTGAATTATATCAAAGTTGTTGATTCAGTTTTCTCTATAAACTGCTTTACATTTTAGTTGATTTTATGCCCCACTTAAACTGGTTTTATATCAAAACTTTTATATTCTTGCTGAGCATTTCTTTCGCTCCTACTTGCCGTTGTAAATTCTAACATTTCAGTAAGGTAGTTTGGCGAGACGTATCCGCACAGTTCAGAAATAGAAGAAGTGTTATGCTATTTCGAAGATGGCATGGCTCAGGATGTCTGGATTTAGTGTAAGATCTATTTTATATAATTGAGTTAATATTTATTATTAATATTATGCAATAGTCTAGTTGTCCTGGCGTACTTCTTATCGAAGTTACACCAGTGATTTAAGATTTGATCAAAGATGTTAGGCCGAATACACAATTAATAATCAACTTTGTATGAGAGTTTAACAAGTAAAAGCGTTTATTCACTTAAAAAAAAACTTCTTATATTACGAACCCTCTTCGTGATGTAGAATATCACAAAGAGCTGCTAGGTTACAATAAAGATAATTCGTTGTACGATACCCTTCTAGGGTTAACCTAACTGTATTTATATAACATACAGCTACGATACAATCTCTAATTAATATTCCTAATAATTAGCTATACAATGATATCAATTACAGATTGTCACACGTCTCCTATGTCAACTCGATCTCTTTGATAGCTATCCAATCTTCAAAGATATCGCTTCCATAATAAATCTTCAATCACTGTTGACCAGTAGACGCTTCCTCCAGACAGAGTTTGACAAACTCTGTCGAGCTTCCATCTGTCAGAGTTTACACTAAACTCTGACTGCTTCCAGCTAAACTCTGATAATTCACTGTAACACTTAAACACTGATTAAAACACATCAATTATATTTAACAATCTCCCCCAACTTGTTCATTAGCAAAAATGAACAAGTTAATGACAATAATTGATGATGTCAAAACAAATAAACAAATACAGTGTTTACACAGATTCAGAGTTTAAGCTTCTACTTAATAAAAACTATAGAGAATAAGAAAATCCTTACAGACCTTAATCTCTTATCATTTCAAGATCTGGCATGGCTCTGAGATAATCAATCAGCAATCTTCTTTCTGCATTTTCAAGCTCAATCTTCATAGCTTCTTTGATTTCTCTGAGGTGAGGATCACTTTCATCTGTCTGGTAGATAGCAGCCCTAAGATCATAAATTTTGTTCCTTCTCATCTCATTACCCAGTCTGATAAATCTGACTTTTTCTGACCGTGAATTGAAATTAAGTACTGTGATTCCCAAATCAGTCTTTAACTTTGCAGTACCTTTCTTCATTTCAATGAGATTGCCTTTGTAATCCCTGTACTTAGGAACATATCTGCTATTATATTTCTCTCCTCTGATTGCCAGATTCTGAGTCATTCTCTTTCTGAGCACATTAGCACCTGATTGAGTCCTTCGACTATTCACCTTGAGAAGATATAGAAGATACTCTAGTTCTTCCCAACATTTCAAGCCAATATCATCCACACCAACTTTAAATACTGTCCCATCAGCCATGAAGTACAAAAGAAAATCCTTGTTTAAACTCTTCTGATGAACTAACTGTACTGATTCCAGTCTGTCCAAACTCTCTTGAGGAACACCACGACCTGGAACAGCCAGTGAAGAAGGATCTCTAGGACCAGTATATTGCCTTTTGTCTCTGTGTGAACCTAGTCCACCCTTATTATTACCAACTTTGCCAGATAAAGCTTTTCCATCAGAAACATTCATAGAGACTCTAGATAATACATTTGGATCATGAATTGTTCCTTTTCCAAAAACCGATTTCAACTGAGAAGAGTGTAAAGGTGTGATCATTGCTTGTGATACAACAGAAGTTGTAACTTTCTTCTATGAACTTTCTCCTTCAATGCCTTTTAGCTTGAGTTTAGCCTCTGCTGCAATTTCTTCCTTTGAAAACCGAGATCTTTGACTAACATCAGCCCTTTCTCTGATCACAACACCTTTAACAACAGGTCTAGGAGCTTTTCCTCTTTGTACCTTACCAGAATTTAAAGCTTTAAGATGTTCTTCTTGTAAACTCTTCTCTTCAGCTTCAATATCCTCAATCGTAACTCCTTCCTCATTCTCTTCAATAAACAGCTTAGCAGCCAATTCTTCATCAGTTTATGGATTAGAAGGTAACAGCAAACTCTTGGTCTTTGAAGTACCTTGAGTATCATTATTTCTCCCAACAGACTGTGATTTAGATGACTTGCTAGTTCTCAGAGTTTGAGCCTCTTCAGCCTTGTTCTTTCCTTTACTACTTGCCCCTCCATCTCCAGCACTATCCCTTCTGACAACTCTCTCCCCCTTTTTGACATCATCAGGCATAAGAATAGATGTAATTAACTCCAGGGAAGTAGCAATAGAATCAATTTTAGCAGATAAGTCAGACTGATTCTCTTCAACTTTACTCAGCCTGGCAAAGATATTGTCTTGAGCTTTAGAGAATTTTGTAGTCACTAGTTTTGATTCTCTTTCCATTTTCATTTCTCTAGCTACAACCTCATTTCGCAAAGCAGTGATTGCCAATGTAGTATCATCAAATCTTCTATCCAGAGTTTTTACTTGAACTACAGTTGCTTTCAAGCAAGAAAGAATCTCTGGATTGGAGATAGTATCAGCAGTTTTCTTAACAAAATCAGCTGCTCTTCCTCGTGGAAAAATACAATCCTCTTTATACCATTCAGCAGCATTCTTTGCAAATTGTGCTCTCTCAACTTCATGAGAAGTACAAGGTTGAGAGAAAGGTGTATGTTTATTGTCTGTTTGTACTGGTGCAGCATCAGAGTTTGCACTACTTTCACCTTCAGTTTCAACACTTGTAACTTTAGCAGGTTCATCTTCAGCCATAGGTTTAGCAATTTCTTCTATTGGCTTGTCAAGATTTTCTCCATGTTGCTCAGGCTCAGCAACAGGCATAGACTGAGAAGTGACCTTGGTTGCCTGATCAATTTCTTCTCCTCCTTCAACAGTTTGGTGAGCATCAGATATTAACTCAGTATGAGATGCCACAGCTTCAGAGAGAACAACCGTAGGTTGATCAGCTACACCAATATCAGAGACAGGATCAGAGAATGGCATAAATGAATCAAGAATATCATTTATCGGAGAAACACCATCTCTAGCATCCTCTTCTGCAGGCATTTTGTCCTCTGCAGGCACTTCATCCTCTGCAGGTATTTCAGCCTCTGCAGGTATTGCATCTTTCTCAACTTCAACAGGAGGTGTTTGCTGTGAAACAACCTCTGGAGTATCAATATCTTCATCCACAGAATCAGAGAATACCAGTTTTCTGCGTTTTGCTAGAGGTATATTATCTGAATCCTCTTCACTAGATGGTGACTTAGGCATTTTTGCCCGAACTTTTATTCTTTTCACTCTTCTAGTATAAACAGCTTCAGGAGATTTCTGCTTTGATTTTCTTTGTGTCTCCTTCGCCTGCTTATCACTTGTATGTTGTTCAGTAACTGCCTTCTTAACTCTTTGTGCTGTAGATTGTGAATCTGGTGGAGATTGTGATGATTCAGAGTTTGTTTGTGGAGTGGGTGAAGGTTGTTTTGTAGGTGCTGAGTGAGCAGGTGATTCAGTGTTGGGTTTTTGAGTACGGTCAATGTTTAGTGGTTCTGGTTCAGGTTCAGGATGTGGTTCAGGTTGTTGTTGTGGTTGTGGTTGTGGTTGTGGTTGTGGTTGTGGTTCAGGTTGTTGTTGTTGTTGGTCAGGTTCAGGTTGTTGTGGTTCTTGTGGTTGGTTGAGAAAGTTTTGCAGAGCAAGTGGCATGACAAAAGCAGGGAGATTTGCTTTACCTACATCCTTGTTAGTCATATCAGGGAATATTCTCTTATTGACTCTAAAAGGATCAATTTCATCAGTATCATCAATTTCTAGACCAGGTACACAGGCATTGAACAGCATTTGACAAAAACGAGCATAATAAACAGTAGTAGTTTCTGACAGTTTATCACCTAAGCTCATCAGAACATGTCGACTAAAATCAAAATTAGTACCATAGAGTAGAGAATACCCGATTTGGAGACTGTCTATTGGAATGGCATCCCAGTTGGTGACTTTCTTCTGGAACGTCCTTGTGATGCAATCAAAGAAAAAGTTCCATTCCTTTCTGAGATTTGGTCTCTTTATACCGCCAAGCTTGTCAAGAGATTCCATGTAACCTATCTCTCGTAGCATCTCTCTCAAATAAGTTTCATTAACCAGAGTATAAGAAGTATGTGTTTCAAACCCCATTGTATCTCGTACAGTCTGTGGAGTAATCACATAATCTTGGTCTTCATAGGTGAAGATAATGTTAGGAGTTCCATTCTCTCCTCCATCCACATAAACTGAATTCTGCCAAAATGTAGCAATTTGAGACGCAGAGAGAGTAGCAGGTCCAATCAGAGCTTGTCCAATCTCTGAATCCCTCAAGAAGTTCTGCATTAGATGAAACGATTCTGGAACGCGTTGATGATAGAGTGGAGCTTCATAGTTGTTAGGAACAAACCGTAAACCAAGAGCAGTGAATGCTTTAGAAGCCATTGAATTAAGAAATTTGCAAGAATTTCCAAGAGAAATGTATGTAGAAAAGGTGTTTGCGTGAATGCCCAAGTGAAAAATACGAGAACTGTGAGATGTAAGAATAAAACACAATCGTTTGGACACAAAAGTGATTAAAGTAATTAAAAACCCAATCTCTTATGTAAGAAACACTCAATCAGTTCCTAGATTAATGTGTAGTGGGACACGATAATGGGTAAGTGGGACACATTAATGGGCGAGTGGGTCACGTGCGCTTATTTTTAAGAAGAGTATATTAAAAATTAAAACATTAAAATATTTGATTTAAACAAAAATCAAATAATACTCTCTTAAAATATCTGGACCCAAGTAAAACCAGAATTTGAAGCGTTTACCTGTTGCCTTTAATAACCAGAATACGAAGCGTTTAAGAACTTCGTTCTTACCCTTCTCTATTTAAGGCCTAGAGACTTGCTCAGATTAGTTCATTAAACCTTTAACCTTTCAGTCTCCCCTGTAAAATCACAAACCCTTCAAACCAAATACTCTGAAAAACAATGGCCAACCTTACCATCAAAGAAAAGAACCTTCATCTTGTTGAGAATAGGGACATCTTCAGCTATACGCGTGAATAATTTGAAGCGTTTGAGTGGGAAAGGCAGCTTGAGACGCTGTGGCTGCAAATGGATGCCGGTCTGGAAGAGATCGAGAGAGAGAAACCTGCAAGGGTGATTGACATCGATGTTGCCCTCCAAGCAACATTGGCATGGCCCTCCTCGAAGGCATCCTCATCCAACACCACCAACCATTGTTAATGAATATGTCAGCAAAAATAACCTTATCCCTTCAACTTCCACCCAAATAAAGTGGCAAAGATGGGATCTGGGAATTTTTGCTAACAATGGAGTGGTTTGGACTGACCTTTTATTTTCCTGTTGAATAGATTAGCAGATAGAGAGAACAAAAAGATGTAATGTTTGCTTGTAATCTCTTTCGTATTATCAATGAAAAATTATGTTTCTCTAATCTTATTCATTGTGTTCTGCAACTTTTATATATGTTTTATGAACTGTTCTTTAAGAAAATAAATCAAGAAGAGAATATGAAAACTAATTAAAGTAATCATATAAAGAACACATTCATCAACAATCCACTGATTAACAGTTGTCAAGAACCCTATTTACTCCAAGATTTTCAAATTGTCCAAGTGAAAATTTACCTTAGAGTACAAATCACAAATCAACAGCGTTTGTCAATTCTCCAACTTAATCACCGAAACCTTTTCATAAATTGCACAGTTGTGAATATGTGTGTGTGAAGCAGAGTTTACAAAATCAATTTTTAGAGCATCTAATTTTTCATAAAATCCATAAAGTAAATCAATAAACACTGGATGCACAAACTGTCATAGTAAACACTGACTGTATGATGAAAGCTAAACTCTGAAGTAATCAAACTATATATAGTAACTTTTATTTTATACCCCCTTTATATACAATTTTTTTTTTATTTGTATTTTCATCATTTTTTTTTCATTTTTTTTTCATTTCATTTTTTTTATTTTTCATTCCAGTAATCAGAGGTTGGAACCAGTCACCAAAAATTCAAAAATTTTAGCCCTTATCATTTTGATAAGTTCCTGGGTCATCCTAGTATTTAACTAGTCACCAAAAATCAGAGAATTTTAGCACATATTATATACCAATAGGTTCCTGGGTCATCCTAGTATCCAACATAATCTCAAAGGAGTTTAACAACCTATATACATATTCTTTGGGGTATTGCAGTAAGCATTTTATTCTATCAGAGTATAACTAACAGAGTTTAGAGTTCATCAACATCAGTAGTTTTTCATGTAAGGTAATGCACACAGTATTTATAGACTCAGAGTTTAGGACAAGATAAACTAAGAGATGCTATAAATATGAGCCAGTATCATGATGTGTTAACTTTCTGCACAATCTAAGATTAGATCACAATAACTTAGAAAGATTCATGATTAATTGCTGAGAATCATGCTTCATACATATTTCTTCATTGGTGTTTTCATTCAGACAAAAATCAACTCAGAGTTCACAGAGTTTATCAAACTGATTAACAGTGAATGACATATAGGCATGCTGACAGAGTTTAACAGAGTATGCATGACGTCAACAGAGTTCACTTAGCATTTAACCAAACAGGAAATATGAGTAATACACCACATAAGTAAAATTTGAATCTAACCAACATTCCTAGTCAGAACCAGAGACCATTCCTAGTTCATTGACCAGTCTTGTAAATGTAGCTTCACTCAATGGTTTAGTGAAGATATCTGCAAGCTATTGTTCTGTAGATACAAAATGTAGTTCAATATTTCCTTCTTCCACATGTTCTCTGATGAAGTGGTACCTTATGCTGATGTGCTTGGTCATTGAATGCGTTACTGGATTACCTGTCATAGCAATAGCACTTTGATTATCACAGTAAATAGGGATATTACTGTACCTCAATCCATAATCCAGCAATTGATTCTTCATCCATAAGATCTGTGCACAACAGCTACCAGCTGCAATATACTCTGCTTCTGCTGTAGATGTGGAGATTGATTTCTGTTTCTTGCTGTACCAGGAAACAAGACTGTCACCAAGAAATTGACAACTTCCACTAGTGCTCTTTCTGTCTACCTTGCAGCCTGCAAAGTCTGCATCAGAATACCCAAGTAGCTTGAAATCTGATTCTCTGGGGTACCACAGACCTAATGATATGGTGCCCTTGAGATACTTGAAGATTCTTTTCATAGCTGTCAGATGTGGCTCTCTAGGATCTGCCTGAAACCTTGCACAAAGACAGGTTGCATACATGATGTCAGGCCTACTAGCTGTCAAGTATAGAAGAGATCCTATCATGCCCCTGTAGTTTGTCATATCCACTGAAACTCCTGTGTCTTTGTCCAATTTAGTTGCTGTTGCCATGGGAGTTGTTGCAGATGAACAGTCAAGCATACCAAATTTCTTGAAAAGATTTCTGGTATATTTTTCTTGATTAATGAAAATTCCATCATCTGTTTGTTTCACCTGTAGGCCTAGAAAGTAACTAAGCTCTCCCATCATGCTCATTTGATATCTGGACTGCATGAGCTTGGCAAACTTCTTACAGAGTTTATCATTAGTAGACCCAAAGATAATGTCATCAACATAAATTTGAACTAAAAGGAGGTCACTTCCTTGATTGAAATAAAACAGAGTTTTGTCAATTGTTCCTCTGTTGAATCCACTTTCTAGAAGAAACTGAGCAAGTGTCTCATACCATGCTCTTGGTGTCTGCTTAAGTCCATATAGTGCCTTATCTAGCCTGTAGACATAATCTGGATATTTGGGGTCCAAAAATCCTGGTGGTTGTTCAACAAACACTTCTTCTTCAAGCTTTCCATTCAGAAAAGCACTTTTCACATCCATCTGGAACACTTTGAATTTCTTGTGAGAGGCATATGCTAGAAAAATTCTAATTGCCTCCAATCTTGCAACTGGAGCAAATGTTTTATCATAGTCTATTCCTTCCTGCTGTGAATAGCCTTTTGCTGCCAGTCTAGCCTTGTTCTTTGTGATAACACCTTCACTGTCAGTCTTGTTTCTGAAAACCCATTTAGTACCAACAATAGATCTGTTCTTTGGCCTTGGTTCAAGAGTCCAAACTTCATTCCTTTCAAATTCATTCAACTCTTCCTGCATTGCTGTTATCCAGTCTACATCTTGAAGAGCTTCTTTCACTTTCTTTGGTTCATTTTTAGACAAGAATGCATGAAACAGACATTGACTTGCAGTAGCACTTCTTGTCTTTACTTTTGCATCTGGATCACCAATTATCAAATCAGGTGTATGAGATTTAGTCCATTTCCTAGCAGAAGGCAAATGACTTCTATCATCATGTGATCCTCCCCCTTGATCCATGCTCTCCTGATTTTGTTGTGATCTATCTTCGTTTTCTGAGACTCCCCCTGAACTTGACTGCCCAGAGTCAGAATTTGAATTTTCAGAGTTTGAAGCATCAGAGTTTGATCCAGATTTTTCAGTTGACTCAGTATCAGTGTTTGAGTCTTCATCTTGATCATGCTCCCCCTCAACTGGTTCTCCCCTTTGTTATGACTGAGAAGTTTCTCCAGTGTTTACCAGTAGAGGTTCAGAGTTTGTTTCAACAGAGTCTGTCAGAATTGTTTCATCAGAGTTTCCTTCATCAGAGTTTAAATCTTCATTCTCAAAGATCAGTTGATCATATTCATCTTTGTCTTCAAGTCCAGTTATCTTCTTATCATCAAAAGAAACATGTATAGATTCCATGATCACTTTAGTTCTCAGATTGTAAACTCTGAATGCCTTTGTTGACAGTGGATAACCAACAAAAATTCCTTCATCTGCCTTTAGCTCAAACTTGGTCAACTGTTCTGGATGAGTCTTCAAAACAAAACATTTGCACCCGAAAATAAGAAAGTATTTCAGGTTAGGCTTCTTTTTCTTCACCATCTCATATGGTGTCTTTCCATGCTTATTGATCAGTGTTGCATTTTGAGTAAAACAAGCAGTTTGAACAGCTTCTGCCCAGAAATAAGTTGGCAATTTTGCTTCATCAAGCATAGTTCTGTCAGCTTCAATTAAGGTTCTATTTTTCCTTTCAACTACACCATTTTGTTGTGGTGTACCAGGTGCTGAAAATTCTTGTTTCACTCCATTGTCCTTGCAGAATTCTTCCATTGTTGCATTTCTGAACTCTGTTCCATTATCACTTCTGATGATTCTGACTTTGTTGCTTGATCCTTTGTCCAGAAGCTTCACATGCTCCATCAGAGTTAATGCAGTTTCATCCTTCTTTGCTAGAAAATACACCCAAGTGAATCTAGTGTATTCATCAACAATGACTAAAGCATATTTCTTCCTTGCAATAGACATAACATTTACTGGACCAAAGAGATCAACATGCAGAAGATGATAGGGATCAGTGATAGAAAATTCTGTCTTGCTCTTGAAAGATGACTTCCTTTGTTTAGCCTTCTGACATGAGTCACACAAGCCATCAACATTTAACAGAGCCTTTGGGAGTCCTCTTACAAGATCCTTTCTGATCAATTCATTGATGTTGTTCAAGTTCAAATGTGAGAGTTTCTTGTGCCACTTCCAACTCTCTTCACTAGACATTCTTGTAGACAGGCAAACAGCTTTTCCAACAGAGTCTATCAAAAAGCTTGATTTCATAAATGTTGTTTTGCCTGTGACCAACTAGAACAACATTTCCTGTAGATTTATTGATAACTTCACAATATTCAGGTTGAAAATCTACATGATATCCCTTGTCACAGATTTGACTCACAGATAACAAGTCATGCTTGAGTCCTGGGACATGAGCTACATTGTTGATGATGACATTTCCAAGATTAATATTGCCATATCCCAATGTTCTTCCTACATTGCCATCACCATAGGAAACTTTTGGGCCAGCCTTCTCCTCATATTCTGATAGCAGGGCTTTATTTCCAGTCATGTGTCCTGAACATCCACTGTCCACGACTAGGGTTGCCTCCCTGTTGCCCTGCAATCACAAGCAATTACTGAGGATTAGTTTTAAGGATCCAGACTTGCTTGGATCCTTTGGCATTCTTAACTTTGTTAGCTTTTGCAGCGGAATTAACATTATCAGAGTTTGAGCTAACAGTATCAGTGTTTACACTTGCAGTATCAACTTTAACCCATTTCAGATTGGGTTTCAGTTCATAGTAATTATGATAGATAGCATGATATTCTCTGCAAGTATAAATGGAATGCCAAGTGCTTCCATAGTGTGTGCATAAAGTCTGTGGCTTAGTTCTAGCAAAATCCTTCTTTACCTCAGACTTTGTAGGTAAAGAATTTATATTTTTATTTTTATTGCAGAAATTTGTAAGATGCTTAGTACTACCACAGTTATGACATGTCTTTCTTGGAGCATAACTAGCAAGCATTGGTTTATTTCCTGAAGTGATGCCTACTTTTCCATTTCTGTTCTTGTTTGACACTTTCTGTTTCTCAACAGATTTTAACTCCTTCAGTTTATGTTTGAGTTGTTTATCTGTCATTGAACCAATATTAACCTGTTTAACACTAGTTTTTACTGGTTTACTTTTGACAGCTTCCTTTTCATTTTCAGACAAAAATTTACTGGTTCCATGAACAAAATGAGTTCTGACTTTAACTTGATTTTGAAATCTAAGTTCATCTCCCTCATTATAACCTAGACCAACAGTGTCTGTTTGAAAAATCTGTTGAGTGTCCTTTCCAGAATTAGTCCAAGTCCTAATTTTATTATTTGCTTCCTTCAACTCTGACTCTAGTTGTTTATACTTCTGAAGCAAATTCTGTTCTTTACAAACAGCATCATCTCTCTCTTTCTGAACTTGTTGCATGTTTTCAAGTTTTTCTTCAACAATTTTATTTCTTGCCTTAAGTTCAGAATTTTCAGCTTTTATCCTCTCATTTTCTAAAGTCTGATCCCTATAGCTTATATGCAATGACTTAAGATAAATTCTTAATTAAGCAATGTCATCAATATTATAAGCATAGGTAGTTAGAGGTACCTGATTTTCAGAGGATTCTGATTCAGTAGTAGCCATGAGAGCATAGTTTACTTCTTCATCAGAATCTGAAGTATCTGCCCAATCTCTACCTTTAGTGTAGAGTACCTTTCCAGTTTTACCCTTCTTGCACTCAGGAGCATAGTGACCCATCTCCTTACACTTGTAGCATTGAATTTCAGACTTATCCTTCTTCCCTTTAGAATCTCTATTATCAGACTTCCTGTAGCTTTTCCTGTCTTCATTTGAATCCCTAGAAAACCTTTTTCCTTTCTTGAAATTCTTGAAGCCCATTTTCTTGAAAGTCTTCACCATCAACACAGCCATTTTCCTCATTTCTTATTCATCATCCTCAGAGTCAGATGATTCAGAAGAGTTTGAATCATAATCAGAGTTTGGTAATTGACTTTCTGAATGTATGACCAAAGCTTTTCCCTTCATTTTCCTTCTTGTTGCCTCTTTCTTATGAGGCTTCTCTTCAACATTAAGAGCAACAGACTTTCCTTTCCTGCTTGATCTCCTGTTTCTCTGCTCCATTTCCAATTCATGAGTTTTGAGCAGTCCATAGATTTCATCAATCTCTGTTTCAGCAAGATCATAGTTGTCTCTAATAGTGGTTGTTTTCACATCCCACTTTTCAGGTAGAGAAAGAAGAAACTTGAGATTCGAGTCTTCTAGATCATACTCTTTGTTGACCAATGAAAGATCATTAATCAGTTTACAGAATCTATCAAATGTTTCTATCATGGTCTCTTCAGGTTTAGCCTCAAAATGCTCATACTCTTGTGTGAGTATGTTTCTCCTATTCTTCTTAATAGCCGCAGTTCCTTGACACCTGACTTCAAGAGCATCCCATATTTCTTTTGCAGTGGAGCAGTTAATGACTTTGTTAGACATAACATTGTCTAAAGCACTATGCAGTAAATGCCTAACTTTTGCATCCTTAGCAATTGATGATAAATCTTTAGGAGTCATGTCCTTCTTTTCCTTTGGAACCATTTTTGCTTCTTCACCAGCAACTGCAACAGATAGCTTTGTAGGATTGTGAGGGCTTTCATAAATCCTGTCAAGATATTCTGGATCTGTAGCCTCCAGAAACATAGTCATCTTGACCTTCCACATAGCATACTCTAATGGCCTCAAAATAGGAACCCTGATTGGTTCATAACGATTCACAGTAGTAGGAGCCTTTTCAGAAACAGTAGGTGTTGGTGGAGGAATTGCTGCCATGATTATTTTTGTGTTTGGATCTTAACCTGTAATAAAGTAACAGATTGGCTCTGATACCACTTGTTAGGCCGAATACACAATTAATAATCAACTTTGTATGAGAGTTTAACAAGTAAAAGCGTTTATGCACTTAAAAAAAAACTTCTTATATTACGAACCCTCTTCGTGATGTAGAATATCACAAAGAGCTGCTAGGTTACAATAAAGATAATTCGTTGTACGATACCCTTCTAGGGTTAACCTAACTGTATTTATATAACATACAGCTACGATACAATCTCTAATTGATATTCCTAATAATTAGCTATACAATGATATCAATTACAGATTGTCACACGTCTCCTATGTCAACTCGATCTCTTTGATAGCTATCCAATCTTCAAAGATATCGCTTCCATAATAAATCTTCAATCACTGTTGACCAGTAGACGCTTCCTCCAGACAGAGTTTGACAAACTCTGTCGAGCTTCCATCTGTCAGAGTTTACACTAAACTCTGACTGCTTCCAGCTAAACTCTGATAATTCACTGTAACACTTAAACACTGATTAAAACACATCAATTATATTTAACAAAAGAGAATGTTGTAAAGAAGGATTACCTTTTATTTAATGGAATTTGGATTCTTGTTTCTAGCCCTATAACCTTAAAAGATCTAGGTATGTTTGGGGTCACAGATGTTATATTTCCAGTGTTGGTCAATCACAAGTGAATGATTATTATTAAACAGATGTTTTATTTTGAGAATTTTCGCGTGACCACCAAATCTTCTGACCCCGGATTTTGGGGGGTGTCACAGGTTGGTATCAGAGCTGAGGTTATAGTAAACTAGAAACGAGAGTTTGTAGGAGTGTGTATAGTTATGTAAGGAACGTCAGAGCTCATGTAGAGTTCGTGTTGGACTATTGGATATAGTACCAATTAGTAAGTTAAGATTGGAGTACTCGTTTGAGATAGTCGTGCTGAACTGGATAGACCGTTTGCGAATGGAGATGTCTGCGGTGGAATCTTCAAAGATTATTACGATTCAACGACGACGTACGATATCGATGTCCTTAAAAGGTGGAAAAGATGAAGCTTGTAATCGAATGACAAGCCCTCGAAGAAGCTGTCAAGGAAGGCATATGCGAAAACCTTGGCAATACCTTCTCTTCTTACAAACTATTTTGATATCTCTCCCAAAGAGGCATTCTTTAAAAGATATATTTGCTCTTCTAAATAGTGACATTTTGAATTTCAACTTTTTGTTTTCACCAATGGTTAATAACTTTATTTGCAATATAGTACCACTTGTTCGGTACTTTCTTCCTGGTTTTTCTTTTCGGAAAGTAACACATTTAGAATTCCTTTCATACTTCTTTACTCCAATTGAGATGAACAACCCTATTTATAGAGGACACCAGGTATATCTGTCTGTGTGATAGAAGTTGGATGGGACGCCATCACTGGTGTGTTGTGTATTACAAGAAGGCTGGCCACCTTTATTTGTAAATGTCGGAGCTAAGACACGCAACATCGGGTTCATATGATCATATTGATCTCTCAGTTATTCTTTCATTTCAAAGAATATTTGCTTTTAAAATTTATAAATTGATAACCACAATTGTGGGACACTCGCTATGATATGAAATATTTTTTTTCAAAATTTCATGATTCTTGTTATCACAAAAAGTTTTGAAGGTATGCCAATCAATTGGGAATAAGTTAACCTTGACGGGATGAATTAAGACTTAGCGATGGGATTACAACGAGCAAAAGCAGATCAAGATACGATTAGAATACTAATGGCGGATAATAGAGTCAATTCGTTTTCTTTTTATCCATTAACGCTACGTTACTGCGAAGTTGGTTCGATTTTATATGGAAGAAAATCAAGTGTGGATGATGAAGGAGTTAAGGAACTCTATGGATTTTTTTTTTCCTCAGCGGATTCCGAGGACGGAATCCCTATAAGGAGGGAAGATTGTAACAATCCCGATTTTTTTCTGGATTTATTATTATTATATAAATATTTTATTGGTTTTCCATAAAGGAATAATAAGATTGTGAATATTTAATTTTAATTTGAATACAGTTACGTGTTTAATTGTTAATAGATTATTCGGGTAGACTGTATTTGGTACTGTCTATGTTAGTAAAAAAATTTATTTTATTAAAAATTTATATTTTTATCAAAAGTGATAAATTGAGGTTGTTTTAAAATTTTACGGATCGAGTTGGTAATTTTATTGGTAAAAAAAATTATACCCGGTATTCTACCCGTGTACAAAAATTTTATTTGTATAAATTATTAAAATGTTTAAAATTTAGTATTTTCACATTTTTGGTAACTTGAGATTATTTTAGAATTTTAAGGATCAAAACTAAATTTGTCTCGTACTAAAATTTTACCCGGTATCTTATCCGTGCCCCATTAATATTTGGGTGCATTATGAAAATTTTGTATTTTATATTTTTGATCAATCATGGAAAATTATGTGTAA
Source organism: Saposhnikovia divaricata (assembly GCA_036435485.1). Lineage (NCBI taxonomy): Eukaryota > Viridiplantae > Streptophyta > Magnoliopsida > Apiales > Apiaceae > Saposhnikovia > Saposhnikovia divaricata. The sequence goes on from CM071597.1 coordinate 130,273,012, forward strand.
TTTATTATATTAAAATATATTTTTAGTTTAATTTACTGTGTGTTAATTTATTTTTAATGCATTTAAACGCATTATGATTTTTATTAAATAGGAAAATCATCCCGTACGTGTTATGTGACTTCTGTGTGGCATAGAATATTTTATTCTATTTTTTTGTAATTTTTATATTTTTAGAATACAATTATTTCGCATTTTAATTTCCGGATCTAGCCCCTGTATTGAATTCGAGGCCTTGTTTTTGATAAAATTATTTTTATATAATGACAGGATATTTAAAAATGCATTATTTTGTAATTTTTGTAAAATTCATAATTTTTGGGGAATTTTGGCATTTATATTATAATTGTTTAAAAATAAAAATTTTACATTTTTATCCCATAAAAATTATTTTTAAGGCTTAATAATTTTAATTAGGGGTTAAAAATATTTTTGGGGTATTAATTTTTGATTAGTATAAATAGCAGAATAATTATTTTTAATTTTATAAAAATTCTGAAAAATCAGTTTGTTTAAAATTATTTTCTGGAAATTCTTTATTTTGTGTTCTTGGTGTTCTTGAGAATCAAACTCAAATTTGGAGGTGATTCTGTTATTCAAATCGTTCATATGAGTAACCAAACTGAAGCTCTTGATCTCTACTACATGTTTATGCAAGTGTTCATAACCAAAATTGTTTTGTTCGAAAATTTGTTTTTTTTTTATTTTAATTTTCGAACTTGTTTAATTTGCTGTGGATTGTGTAGTGATTTGTTGTTGATATGGTTAGTATGTATAGATTGTATATAATCCCAGGAGCATCATGATAATTTTTGTTTGATTTTACACAGCCTAAAAATCGAAATCAAAATTTGGTGAGGGTGAACTTTGATTTTGATTTTCTGGGTTCTTGGTAGATTGTTTGATGTTCTTGATGTTAGATATGAGTTGTTGAACTCCTAAGCTTCGTTTTGATGTAAAGAAAATCGAGTTTGGTGTTGATTTTCGGTTCGTCGGAAAATTTTGAAGCTCACCGGAGAGCTTAAAATTTTTGCCGGAATCTACTAATTCTTGTCCGGTTTCTGCGTTTGATGTTGTGGTTAAATTATGGGTTTAGTTTGGAACGTAGTACAAGCAAAAACGAAGTCGAATGGTCGACTTTTGGATCACCGGATTCTGGGGAGGTGGCCGGAATGTTGACGCCGGTAGAATAGGAAAATTGGGGGGGGGGGGGGGTGATGTCCTGTAATGAAGAAGACGCCTGTTATAAAAAAAAAAAAACTTATTTACTTATTTTACTTTTATTTACTTTTAAAAGCATTTAAATAATTCTGAATTTAATTATAAAATTCAGAAAATTACTTCTAAAAATATTTTTGAAATTCAGAATTTATTTCTGAATTAAGTTTTTATTTTCAAAAATTATTTTATAATTTATTTATAAATTCGAATTTTATTTTCAAAAATTCAAAAAATACTTTTAAAATTCGGAAAAAATATTTTTAATTTCGAAAAATACTTTTAAATTTTTAATAAATTATTTTATTCGAAAATATATTTTATTTGATTATTTTAAATTTATTTAGCTAATATTTTAATTAATTTAAATTGATTGGTTAATTAATAATAATCAATTAATTTAATTAATTAAATATGATGTAAAATATGATGTAAAATAATCAAATTTAATTATTTTGGAAAATAGAGTGATTTATTTATTTTCTAAATATTATTTTACCTTTAATATTTATTTCTTTATTTGTTTAAAAATAGAATAAAATTGTTTTAAAATTCTAAAAATAATCCGGAAGTGATAAAAATAGTTTTAAAATTCTAAAATTATTTATAAACCCGGATTAAATACTTATTAAAATATTTTGGGGATCCAATAATTACCAGGAGGGTTTATTAACGATCCGTTTTGATTCAAAAAGGGGTATTTAAATCTTTTAAAATTCTTTTAATTGCTTTAAAAATATTTTTAAATATTCTAAAAATACTTTGAGTGCTCTTTTATTTGTGAGTCGTATCTGCTATGTGAAATACGTGCTATGTGATTATGTGATCTACTTATTAGTCTCTTTACGTGCGATGTGAATTATCGAAGTGTTTACTTCGAGGATTAAGCGTTGTAATTATATTTCTATTTCTTTATCGAGGGTTAATTGGTAAGTATTGACTTAGGTTTGTCAGCGGAGATATAATGAAGAGGGTTGGAGATAGATGTGGTATTCTTTGTGGGTTATGAAAATGGTGGAGATGGATACAGTATTATTTGTGGATTGTTGGATTTATTGTGAGGTGTTTTAACACCGGGGAAAACGTCTATGTTTAGAAGGGACGTTTCCATTTATTTTCTTCCAACGGAGATATTGGTTTGATTGTTGAAGTTGACGCGCGGGCTCGATGTCGACAGATCAGACTCGTGGCAGCCACTAAAGCGTAAACCGAATCATGATTAAAACAGAGGACGTGATGACGTGAGATAGAAGAAAAAGATAGTTGTATTACTTTGGCGCTACGTAATAGCTAAGGACCAGAGGCAAGTATTTTCTTGATCATCTTAAACACTTTTATTTTATGTTTCATTGATTCACATCATAACAAATAGTTATTGTTCAGAGCTATTTGTGATTCTTAAATATTTTTGTGCGAGCAAAGTTACTTGATATTGGTACCCTTGATGTGGGGAATTGTTTAAGATAAACTCTTCATATCCTTATTATCGTAGTAAATAATAGGGATGTGAACTGTATGTGAAACTAAACATTTCCTGTTGAATTCGGAAATTGCTCTATTGGATTGGAAAATGATAAAGCGTAGGAGGCCATGATAGCTGTCATGGTCCAGCAATATTTAAGGAGGATATGGCAACCATTCCATCTTCCTATAGGCTAACATTACTTGCCTATTTTGGTACCCTCATGAAATCCGGATTATACACACGGGTATAGCTGTACCAGTGGAGTATAAAGGGTCCCATTGCTTTTGAACCTGATCAGGGGGCAATGGTGTTTCAGTAAAGTGTATCCAATCCATATCGCCCGAATGGCTATTATATATTGTGAATTGGCAGATGATTCATTTTTATGACATGCCAAATGATTTCAGTTACAGTTGAATTATATCACAGTTGTTGATTCAGTTTTCTCTATAAACTGCTTTACATTTTAGTTGATTTTATGCCCCACTTAAACTGGTTTTATATCAAAACTTTTATATTCTTGCTGAGCATTTCTTTCGCTCATAGTTGCCGTTGTAAATTCTAACATTTCAGTAAGGTAGTTTGGCGAGACGTATCCGCACAGTTCAGAAAGAGAAGAAGTGTGATGTTATTTCGAGGATGGCTTGGCTCAGGATGTCTGGATTTAGTGTAAGATCTATTTTATATAATTGAGTTAATATTTATTATTAATATTATGTAATAGTCTAGTTGTCCTGGCGTACTTCTTATCGAAGTTACACCAGTGATTTAAGATTTGATCAAAGAGAATGTTGTAAAGAAGGATTACTTTTTATTTAATGGATTTTGGATTCTTGTTTCTAGCCCTATAACCTTAAAAGATCTTGGTATGTTTGGGGTCACAGATGTTATATTTCCAGTGTTGGTCAATCACAAGTGAATGATTATTATTAAACAGATGTTTTATTTTGAGAATTTTCGCGTGACCACCAAATCTTCTGACCCCGGATTTGGGGGGTGTCACAAAAATCAACTTGATTTGGTTTTGATGTATGTATGTATGGAAAAAGAAGGAGTCTTTGGTGTTTGGATAGTGGTTGTTCTAGGCATATGACTGGAGACTCTACCCTGCTCACAAGGTTTGAGGAGAGAGCTAGCCCTAGCATTTCCTTTGGAGACAACAGCAAAGGATATACTAGAGGATATGGCTTGATTTCACAAGATAGTGTTGTCATTGAGGAGATAGCACTAGTTGATGGTCTTAATCATAATTTGATTAGCATCAGCCAACTATGTGATAAAGGATAAAATGTTTTGTTTACTTCTAAAGCTTGTGTTGTTTTCAAGAAGATTGACAACAAGGTGGTGTTTACTGCAAACAGAATGGGAAATGTGTACATTACTGACTTCAACTCAACAAATGTAGATTCAACCACATGTCTTTTCAGCAAGACAAGTGAAGATGTAGTTGGCTTTGGCACAAAAAACTGTCACACTTAAGTTTTAAAGCAATGAATGAATTGGTTAAGAGGGATTTGTTTAGAGGTATTCCAAAATTGGATTTTTCCAAGGATGGATTTTGTGATGCATGCCAAAAAAGGAAGCAAAAGAAGGCCTCTTTCAAATTGAAAATGTCATCTATTGATCAACCCTTACAGCTACTACACATGGACTTATTTGGACCAGTCAATGTGTTGTCAATTTCTAAGAAGAGATATTATCTTGTGATTATAGATGATTTCTCAAAATAAACATGGACATTCTTTTTGCACTCCAAGGATGAGGCAAGTGAAATCATTATCAATCACATCAAGATAGTCAACAACAATCCAAGCCTTAAGGTGAGGAGAATTAGAAGTGACAATGGAACTGAGTTCAAGAATTCTGTGATGAGAGAGTTTTATGATGAAGAAGGAATTATTCAAGAATTCTCTGCACCAAGGACTCCTCAACAAAATGGTGTAGTAAAAAGGAAAAACAGAACCCTTATTGAAGCTGCAAGGACCATGCTTGAAGAATCAAAGTTGCCGACATATTTCTGGACTGGAGCTGTTAATACTACATGCTACACTCAGAATATATCTTTGGTCAATCAAGCAAAGGGCATGAACCTTACTAACTGTTCAAAGGAAAGAAGCTAACAATTAACTTTTTGCATGTCTTTGGATGCAAATTCTTTGTACTCAAAAATCAAGGTAAAAACCTGGGAAAATTTGGTTCAAAGGCAAATGAAGCTATTTTTGTTGGATACTCAGCTGGGAAATCTTATAGAATCTACAATCTAAGACTTAACATTATTATGGAATCTGTTCATGTTGTCTTTGATGATAAGAAGATCCAATGATTGGTAGATGAAGGTTTCCATGATTCACTCTCATTTGACAATGAGATAGGTGTTGAAGATAGTGAAGATGATGAAGAGCTGATATCAACTGGTGTGAGAAGTAGAATTAGTCCATCTGTTAAAGAGCAAAACACACCATCCGTTGATGTTGAGAATAGACCATCCGTTGATGATCATTTTGGAGCATCCATTGAGAGTCAACACTCAACCAACTGCTAATTCAAGGTCCACACACTAAGGGGGAGTTTCTCACAGTCAACACTCAACACTCAACCAAGAACCAGAATGATCAACATCAAGGAGATGAAACCACTTCATCAAGATCAAACCTGCCACCTCAAAGAAAATGGACAAGGGATCACCCATTTGAACTCATAATTGCTGATTCAAATGCAAGAGTCCAAACTAGAAGGGTAACTCAAGAAAAATGTGTATATAGCAGTTTTCTGTCTAATGAAGAACCTAGGAAAGTTGAGGATGCTCTTCTAGATCCAGACTGGGTTGTAGCCATGCAAGAAGAGCTAAACTAGTTTAAAAGAAATGAAGTATGGAAGCTTGTGCCCAAACTAAAGAATAAATCTATAATTGATACAAAATAGGTATTCAAGAACAAGATGGATGAGAATAGCATAGTCACAGGGAACAAATCTAGATTGATTGCTAAAAGCTACTATCAAGAAGAAGGAATTGACTTTGATGAAACCTTTGCACCAGTGATAAGTTTGGAAGCAATCAGAATCTTTCTGGCTTATGCAACCCATGCCAATTTCAAAGTCTATCAAATGGATGCCAGGAGTGTATTTTTGAATGGTACTCTAGAGGAGGAGGTGTATGTTAGTCAACCACCTGGTTTTGAAGATCCAGATTTTCCAGAATATGTGTATTTTCTTTTCAAAAAACTCTATGGCCTGAAACAAGTACCCAGAGCATGGTATGATACACTTTCACAGTTTCTCATTGAGAATCATTTCACAAGAGTTACTATAGATAAAACTCTCTTTTATAGAAATGTCAATGTCTCTATGATACTTGTTCAAATTTATATAGATGACATAATTATTGGGTCTACAGATTTATATATATTTATGCAAAATAAATATGAAATGAGCATGATGGGTGAATTAACTTACTTTCTTGGTTTAAAAGTAAAGCAAGTTAATGATGGAATCTTTTTGAGTCAAACATAATACGTTTATGATCTTTAAAGAGATTTGACTTATTGGATTACTCTTATGCAAAAACACCCATGGCCACGGCCATTAAACTTAAATTGAATACTAAGGAAAAGAAAGTGGACATTTCAAGTTATAGAGGCATGGTTGGCTCACTTCTATATTTAACTTCTAGTAGACTTGACATTATGTTTGCTACATGTTTATGTGCTATGTAATACCCCCAGATCCAGGGTTGGGAATCTGGTCTTTACGGTCTCAATTTCCATCCACAAAACCAATCATAAATTAAATTACAACCTTGTAACCCAAAACAACAACACACCCGTTATAGTCCCAGAGATGAAATCAGAGTAACTACCAAATATTATTAATCATAAGCATGAGTTCTTACAACCCAAAGAATTTCAATTTAATAACTACATATTCTTTGCCATCCATTTACAGGTCATAAAAATACCTTGATACCCGAAAGCTAACATCTAGCCTACCAATAGCTTCTTACTCAGCAGTGGCAGCTATGATCTCAGCGGTTAATCCTCTGACGGCTATCATTTGCTCGCACTGATCGCGCCTTGTGCGAGCCATCAGATCTAGCTGTTGTTGTGATATAAATAAATAAAGCAAGGGTGAGCAATAGCCCACCAAAAAGAATATACTGAACAGTGATAATATACAACAGTTCATAATATCTTTGTAACCATATGCCATGCATTTACGAAGGTAGTGCCAATATAATGTAAACGGTGAAGTTACAAGGTAACTCAAAATATATATGCTGCGAAAATATCTGCTATGCAAAAGATAAGCAAGATATTATCATTTATTATAGAAGAGGAACTTGCAGGAAAATATTGCAATTCCAGTTCCAAACACTTTTCAACCCTGCCAACAATGATAATGTTGCAGAAAATTTCCAACATTTGAAAGGTGCAAACAATGAATATGCTCTTATCTCTAGAGCTAAAAGGTATACCGGTTTATAACTACTTCTCTCAAAGCTAGTATATAAACCAAAATCAAATTCAAAGTCAACACGATATAACATTTATCACAAAACAGTATAATACTATATATGGCAAAAAGCAGTATTATATACAACAATAGTTTAAAATTACAAGATTAGAAAACTTGCCTGATGCTCGAGAAGTGATAGGGGCTCGTGACAATGTCGGACAATCTAGACAAGGTAAAATAAAACATACGATTACTCCCCTGGATAATCAACTTATTAATAATGCTCGTGTACTTAAACAAATCGTAATCAAAGAACTTAATGGCATCATCTAGACTCATACTAAGTCCATGCTACTCGTCGAATACTTAAGTCATAATTTTGGTTCGAAAACGGTCTTCGAATTCAAGTCATATGTAACCACTTATAAGTTTGCTTTCTAGGTCGTGTTCTTAAGGGTTTTCACTTGCGCAACCTCGGCTTACGCATTTTTATAAAATCGAAAAATAATCTTTTTAACTTGAAACCTTCGCACACACCTTGCCAAGTGTCTTTAACATTTTATCACCAAATTTCACATTCTAATTCGACTATTAAGGGTCTCGAACTTAGCATCAAAGTAGTTACATTTCTGCGATAAAATCCTTTGAACCACTTTCACTAAAACTAGCATAACTCTTAAACCGTAAACTCTTTTTACTCGATTCTTTCAGCAAAACAAACTAGACAATCATATCTTTGTAACCATAGGCAGTGGTGGTGCTAAAAATCATTTCAATGTCTTGGGTATTGACTGTTTTTAAGACTTAAAGAAATTTCGTCATTACGACGGCTATAACTCAAACATTTTCATTTCGTCACAACATAACCAAGCCACACCGGGCATACCATACATCTCCAACATCAACAAACAACCATAATACACCTCTAAGGTCAGTGGTCATGCTCTAATACAATACCCAATCATTTTACACAACTTATACAACCAAACAATCATAAAACTCCTTAATATGCACTTATCTTTACATAAACTAAAACTATGTAACACCCCTAGATCCGGGGTCAGGGATCTGGTCGTTACGACCTCAATATCCACCCTCAAAACCAATATAAATGAAATTACAAGCTTGTGACCCAAAACAACAACAACTCACCCGTTATAGTCCCAGAGATGAAATCAGAGTAACCTTCAATATTATTAATCACAAGTTTGAGTTCTTACAACCCAAAGAATTTTCATTAACTATAACATGCTCTTTGCCATCCATTTACAAATGCCAAATAAATACATACATTAGCTACTCGAAAGCTAACATCTAGCCTGCCAATATCTTCTTACTCAGCAGTGGCAGCTATGATCTCAGCGGTTAATCCTCAGACTGCTATCAATTGCTTGCACCAATTGCGCCTTATGCGACCATCAGATCTAGCAGTTGTTGTGATATAATAGATAAATCAAGGGTGAGCAATAGCCCACCAACAATAATATAACTGAACAACAATATATATAACAGTTCAAAAGTATTTTGAAACCATATGCCATGCATTTAACGAACATAATGCCAGTATAATATGAAAGATGAAGTTACAAGGTAACTCAAAAATATACTTCTGTGTAAATATCTGCCATGTCAAAGATAAGCAAGATAGCATTATTTATCATAACAGAGGAACTTGCAGAAAAATATTGCAATTCCACATTCAATCACTTTTTCACCTGCTAACACCGATAGTGTTGCAGAAAATTTCCAACATTTGAAAGGTGAACTAATTCCGGAGCATTGACGCGCCAGGAGCCATAACATTTTACGATGATCAGTCGCATGTTATGCTCCCCATCATTTGTTCTCTACATGTAGAAGGAAGCACCGACGGATTTACTTGTCCACCACCCTCTGGAACCCCCCGGCCAACGGTTGGGCCATTGCTGGACCAGCGCCACTCGGCCACTTACGCAGCTCCTAGTTCGTATAACATCCATAACTCTGAAAGATAAAGTTCGTCCCCCTTTCCCCAAGTGTAATACTTGTTGATAGGACTCCACAAAGTAGTCGTATCTAGTTGGAAAGGAAAATTCATCAATATGTCCCAAGCAGTTGCTTGTTAATGGATATCGACTTTTTCCAACAATCTTAATCCTCGAATGATGAAGAAGTAACAAAAAGACTCAATTTGATGAATAGCAACCAAGTTGCGAGTGAAAGGAATAGTTTCAAAAGATTTATGACCGGGCAGTCAAACATAATAAATAACAGTTCTCAAGTAAGATTCCCTTATATTTTGGAAGTTTTGAGCGAGCATTTAAATCTTCCTATAAGATAGATTTAAATGGAAAATATAGTTTTGGGAACCTTTCCTTGATAAAATAATCATAATAAAACTCAGAATTATTTTTCATAATTTTTTAGGGTTAAAGATAATTTTGAATAAGAGAAATCATCTTTAAAACTAGTTAAAAAGTATTAAATAAATATTCAAATAATATTTATTAAATCATAAATAATTTAAAGAATATTTTTAATAAAAAATATTGCTCATAAATAATCTCGAATGAATATATAAAAATATTCACTAAATAAATAAATCCTCGAATGAATATTCCAAAATAATATTCCTTAAATAAATCAAATCCTTAAATGAATAATCAAAATAAAATTCATTTAATAAATAAAACTCTAAATGAATATTCGAAATAAGATTCCTTAAGGAAATAAGGAAAAACATTTACTTAATATTTTCCTCAGAAAATAATCACAAGATATACAGAAATACCGACTCCCGATCTATATTTAAAGAATGAAAATCATATGCCCTTCACTAAGGGTCTTAGCGAAACATCCGGCTTATAACTAATATATCTCATATCTAGCTTATAAGCCAATATCAATTCATAAAATAAGTATCACAATATATTTTCATGAAAACAGTTATGTCTTCCAATAGCATATTTAACAGAAATAATATTCATATAGTATTTCTCAACTGAGATAATACTCAAATAACATTCCTCGAAAGACATAGTAAGCAAATACAATTCCTCGAATGATATCATATTCAAATAACAATCCTCGAATGATTTGCAAATAATTAATACTTAATGGAAATATAATTAACGTTTATAAATAACATTCTTCAAAATAAATAATAATTTACTGCTGGAATCCCTCCGAGTTTCCACGGCTATCTCTATATCTCAAAATACCGACTCCCGGTTTAGAATCGAAAACAATGAATATGCTCTTATCTCTAGAGCTAAAAGGTATACCGGTTTATAACTACTTCTCTCAAAGCTAGTATATAAACCAAAATCAAATTCAAAGTCAACACGATATAACATTTATCACAAAACAGTATAATACTATATATGGCAAAAATCAGTATTATATACAACAATAGTTTAAAATTACAAGATTAGAAAACTTGCCTGATGCTCGAGAAGTGATAGGGGCTCGTGACAATGTCGGACAATCTAGACAAGGTAAAATAAAACATACGATTAGTCCCCTGGATAATCAACTTATTAATAATGCTCGTGTACTTAAACAAATCGTAATCAAAGAACTTAATGGCATCATCTAGACTCATACTAAGTCCATGCTACTCGTCGAATACTTAAGTCATAATTTTGGTTCGAAAACGGTCTTCGAATTCAAGTCATATGTAACCACTTATAAGTTTGGTTTCTAAGTCGTGTTCTTAAGGGTTTTCACTTGCGCAACCTCGGCTTACGCATTTTTATAAAATCGAAAAATAATCTTTTTAACTTGAAACCTTCGCACACACCTTGCCAAGTGTCTTTGACATTTTATCACCAAATTTCACATTCTAATTCGACTATTAAGGGTCTCGAACTTAGCATCAAAGTAGTTACATTTCTGCGATAAAATCCTTTGTACCACTTTCACTAAAACTAGCATAACTCTTAAACCGTAAACTCTTTTTACTCGATTCTTTCAGCAAAACAAACTAGACAATCATATCTTTGTAACCATAGGCAGTGGTGGTGCTAAAAATCATTTCAATGTCTTGGGTATTGACTGTTTTTAAGACTTAAAGAAATTTCGTCATTACGACGGCTATAACTCAAACATTTTCATTTCGTCACAACATAACCAAGCCACACCGGGCATACCATACATCTCCAACATCAACAAACAACCATAATACACCTCTAAGGTCAGTGGTCATGCTCTAATACAATACCCAATCATTTTACACAACTTATACAACCAAACAATCATAAAACTCCTTAATATGCACTTATCTTTACATAAACTAAAACTATGTAACACCCCTAGATCCGGGGTCAGGGATCTGGTCGTTACGACCTCAATATCCACCCTCAAAACCAATATAAATGAAATTACAAGCTTGTGACCCAAAACAACAACAACTCACCCGTTATAGTCCCAGAGATGAAATCAGAGTAACCTTCAATATTATTAATCACAAGTTTGAGTTCTTACAACCCAAAGAATTTTCATTAACTATAACATGCTCTTTGCCATCCATTTACAAATGCCAAATAAATACATACATTAGCTACTCGAAAGCTAACATCTAGCCTGCCAATATCTTCTTACTCAGCAGTGGCAGCTATGATCTCAGCGGTTAATCCTCAGACTGCTATCAATTGCTTGCACCAATTGCGCCTTATGCGACCATCAGATCTAGCAGTTGTTGTGATATAATAGATAAAGCAAGGGTGAGCAATAGCCCACCAACAATAATATAACTGAACAACAATATATATAACAGTTCAAAAGTATTTTGAAACCATATGCCATGCATTTAACGAACATAATGCCAGTATAATATGAAAGATGAAGTTACAAGGTAACTCAAAAATATACTTCTGTGAAAATATCTGCTATGTCAAAGATAAGCAAGATAGCATTATTTATCATAACAGAGGAACTTGCAGAAAAATATTGCAATTCCATATTCAATCACTTTTTCACCTTCTAACACCGATAGTGTTGCAGAAAATTTCCAACATTTGAAAGGTGAACTAATTCCGGAGCATTGACGCGCCAGGAGCCATAACATTTTACGATGATCAGTCGCATGTTATGCTCCCCATCATTTGTTCTCTACATGTAGAAGGAAGCACCGACGGATTTACTTGTCAACCGCCCTCTGGAACCCCCCGGCCAACGGTTGGGCCATTGCACGACCGGCGCCACTTGGCCACTTACGCGGCTCCTAGTTCGTATAACATCCATAACTCTGAAACATAAAGTTCGTACCCCTTTCCCCAAGTGTAATACTTGTTGATAAGACTCCACAAAGTAGTCGTATCTAGTTGGTAAGGAAAACTCACCAATATTTCCCAAGCTACTGCTTGTTAATGGATACCAACTTGTTCCAACATTCTTACCACTCGAATGATGAGAAGGTACACATGATTTGATAGATAAACAGCAACCAAGTTGCGAGGTAAAAGAATAGTTTCAAAAGATTTATGACCGGGAAGTCAACAAGATAAATAACATCCCTCAAGTAAGGTTCCCTTATATTTGGAAGATAGACTCAATGAAGAATGAAATCTGAGAACCTTTCTTGATATAATATAATAATAATACAGCTCCGAAGAGATTTCAGAGTATCGAAAGTCGAAGACAACATTTGAAGAGGAATAAATAATATTGAACTTGTTTCAAGGCGTTGAATTAATATTCAAAGAATATTTATCGAATCAGAAATATTTAAAGAATATTTAAAAGTATGAAAGAATATTTTAATCGAAGTATTTCTCAGGATAACTCTTTGAATGAATAAAGAGAAAGTATTTATTGAATAAATGAATACTTAAATGAATATTCAAAATAATATTCATTTAATATTAAGACTTGAAAGGAATATTTGAAATAATATTTGATAAATAAATAGAACTTCAGATGAATATTTAAAATAATATTCATTAAGTAAATAGGAACTTAAATGAATATTCAAAAGTAATATTCATTTAATGAATAATATTCTAAATGAATATCCAAATAATATTCATTTAGTAGTCCAAGCTTTAAGAAAATATTCGAAATAATATTCGATAAATGAATCGACTTTAAATAAATATTGAAAAATAATATTCATAGAATAGATAACGTTTAAATAAATAATTGAAGTAATGATCGCTAATTAAATACTCTCGAACGAATATTCAAAATATTATTCGTCACATAAATAATGGAAAATATTTACTTAAATATTTTCCCTCGAAAGTAGTTACGATATATCAAGAAGTACTGACTCCTGGTCTATATTCAACGAATACGATATATATTGTTAGATATAATTGATGTGAATAATAATCAGTGTTTAAGTGTTACAGTGAAATATCAGAGTTTAGCTGGAAGCAGTCAGAGTTTAGTTAAACACTGACAGATGGAAGCTCGACAGAGTTTGTTAAACTCTGTCTGGAGGAAGCGTCTACTAGTCAATAGTGTTTGAAGATTTATTGAAGATTATTATGGACACAATATCTTTGAAGATTGGATAGCTGTCAAAGAGATTGAGTTGACTAAGGAAACGTGTAGCAATCGTAATTGATATCAATTGTATAGCTAATTTATAGGAGTATCAATTATCGATTGTATAGCAGCTGTATATCTTATATATACAGTTAGGTTAACCCTGGAAGGGTATCGTGCATCGTGAAACGCAATATTATTCATTGTAACCTAAGCAGCTCTCTGTGATATTTTACATCACTGAGAGAGGAGTTATTAATTCCAAACAGTTTTTAATTGCTTAAACGTGTGTTTTTATTGTTAATCTCTCATACAATCTTGATTATAATTGTGTATTCGGCCTAACAATTGGTATCAGAGCCAATCTGTTACTCTATACAGTTTAAGATCCACACACTGCTATAATCAATGGCAGAGATACCTCCTCCATCAGGTTCAAGTGAAAATACTGAGAAGGCTCAACCTACTACTGTGAGTCGTTATGAGACAATTAGGGTTCCTATTCTCAGGCCGGTAGAGTATTCAATCTGGAAGGAGAAGATGACCATGGTTCTGGAGGCTACAGATCCAGAATATCTTGACAGAATTTATGAAGGTCCTCATAAGCCTACAAAGCTATCTGTTACTACTGCTGGTCAAGAAGCTAAAACAGTTCCAAAGGAGAAGAAAGATCTGACTCCTGAAGATCTTTCATCTATTGCTAAGGATGCAAAAGTTAGGCATCTACTTCATAGTGCCTTAGACAATGTTATGTCTAATAAAGTGATTAACTGCACTACTGCCAAAGAAATCTGGGATGCCCTTGAGGTTAGATGTCAAGGAACTGCTGCTATCAAGAAGAATAGAAGGAACATACTCACACAAGAGTATGAGCACTTTGAGGCTAAATCTGAAGAAACCATGACAGAAACATTTGACAGATTCTTTAAGCTACTCAATGATTTGTTACTGGTCAATAAAGAGTATGATCTAGAAGATTCAAATCTCAAATTTCTTCTTGCTCTACCTAAAAAGTGGGATGTAAAGACAACCACTATAAGAGATAATTATGATCTTGCTGAAAGTGAGATTGATGAAATCTATGGGTTGCTCAAAACTCATGAACTAGAACTGGAATAGAGAAACAGGAGATCAAGCAAGAAGACAAAGTCTGTTGCTCTTAAGGTTGAAGAAAAACCCTTGAAGAAGGAAGCATCAAGGAAGAAAGCTAAGGGAAAAGCTTTGGTCATACATTCTGAAAGTGAGTCATCAAATTCTGATGTTGACTCAAACATTGATGAATCATTTGACTCTGAGGATGATAAAGAAGAAATGATGCAAATGGCTGCTTTGATGGTGAAGACCTTCAAGAAAATGGGTTTCAAGAACTTCAAGAAGGGAAAAAGGTTCTCTAAGAAAGATTCAAATTTTGACAGAAAGAGTTTCAGAAAGTCTGAGAGAAAGGATACCAAATCTGGGAAGAAAGACAAGTCTGAGATTCAATGCTACAAGTGTAAGGAGATGGGTCACTATGCTCCTGAGTGCAAGAAGGGTAAAACTGAAAAAGCACTCTTCACAAAATGCAGAGACTGGGCAGACACTTCAGACTCAGATGAGGATGTTAACTATGATCTCATGGATACTAATGAGAATGAATCTGAAGATTATGAAAATAAGGTACCTCTAACTACCTATGCTTATAATACTGATAATATAACTGAATTGAGAATCTATCTTAAGCCTTTGCATATCAGTTATAGGGATCAGACTTTCGAGAATGAGAGAATCAAATCTGAGAATTCTGAACTTAAAGAGAGAAATAAAATTGTTGAAGAGAAACATGAAAACATGCAACAAGTTCAGAAAGAAAGAGATGATGCTGTTTATCTAGAACAGGATTTGCTAGGAAGATATAAGCAACTAGAATCTGAATTGGAGAAGGCAAATCATATAATTAAAATTTGGACTCATTCTAGAAAAGACACTCAAGAGGTTTTTCAGTCAGACACAGTTGGTTTAGGTTACTGTGTGGAAGATGAACTTAGGTTTCAAAATAAGGTCAAAGTTAGAACACATCTTCCATCTACAAAATTTGTTCATGGAATAAATGAACCTAAGTCTGAAGCTGAAAAAGGAGCTATTAAGAAAGAACCAGTAAAAACTAGTGTTAAACAGGTTAATATTGGTTCAATGACAGATAAACAACTCAAGCATAAGCTTAAGGAGTTAAAATTTGTTAAGAAACAGAAAGTGTCTAGGAAGAATAGAAATGGTAAAGTAGGCATTACTCAAGGTAATTATCCAATGCTTGCTACTTTCGTTCCAAGAAAGACATGTCATAACTGTGGTAGCACTAACCATCTTGCTAGTTTCTGCAGGAAGAATAAAAACATTAATTCTTTACCTTCCATGTCTGAAGTAAAGAAAGATTATGTTAGAACTAGACCACAGATTTTATGCAAACATTGTGGAAGTACTTGGCATTCTATTTATACTTGCAGGGATTATCTTGATATTTATCATAATTACTATGAACTTAAGCCCAATTTGAAATGGGTTAAGGTTAATTTTGCAAGTGTAAACTCTGAAAATGTTAGCTTAAACTTTGATAATGTGAATTCCGCTCCTAAAGCTAACAAAGTTAAGAAAGCCAAAGGATCCAAGCAAGACTGGATCCTTAAATTTGACCTTCAGTGAATGTTTGTGATTGCAGGGCATCAAGGAGAGTACCCTAGTCGTGGACAGTGGATGTTCAGGACACATGACTGGAAATAAAGCCCTGCTATCAGAGTATGTCGAAAAGGCTGGCCCAAAAGTTTCCTATAGAGATGGCAACATAGGACGTACTCTGGGATATGGCAATATCAATCTTGGAAGTGTCATCATCACATATGTAGCTCTGGTTCCAGGACTCAAGCATGATCTGCTATCTGTGAGTCAAATTTGTGACAGAGGATATCATGTAGATTTTCAGCCTGAATACTGTGAAATCATTAGTAAATCTACAGGGAAAGTTGTTCTAGTTGGACACAGGCGCAATAATATCTATGAAGCAAGTTTGTTGACAAACTCTGATGGAAAAGTTGTGTGCCTGTCCACAAGAATGTCTAGTGAAGAGAGTTGGAAGTGGCATAAGAAACTCTCTCATTTGAATCTGAACAACATCAATGAGTTGATTAGAAAGGATCTTGTAAGTGGACTTCCAAAGTCTTTATTAAATGTTGATGGCCTGTGTGATTCCCGTCAAAAGGCCAAAAAAAGGAAGTCATCTTTCAAGAGCAAGTCTGAATCTTCAATTGTTGATCCTTATCATCTTCTACATGTTGATCTCTTTGGACCAGTGAATGTCTTATCAATTGGAAGAAAGAAATATGCTCTAGTCATTGTTGATGAACACACCAGATACACTTGGGTGTATTTTCTAGCAAAGAAGGATGAAACTGCATTAACTCTGATGGAGCATGTAAAGCTGCTGGACAAAGGATCAAAACACAAAGTCAAGATAATCAGGAGTGATAATGGAACTGAATTTAGGAATGCAATAATGGAAGAATTCTGCAAGAACAGAGGAGTGAAGCAAGATTTTTCTGCACCTGGTACACCATAGCAAAATGGTGTAGTTGAGAGGAAGAACAGAACCTTGATGGAAGCTGCCAGAACTATGCTTGATGAAGCAAAATTGCCAACCTATTTCTGGGCAGAAGCAGTTCAAACAGCCTGTTTTAATCAAAATGCCACATTGATCAACAAGCATGGGAAAACACCATATGAGATGGTGAAGGAAAAGAAGCCTAAGCTGAAATATTTTCATATTTTTGGGTGCAAATGTTTTGAGTTGAAAACTCATCCTGAACAGTTGACCAAATTTGAGTTAAAAGCTGATGAAGGAATTTTTTTTGGCTATCCGCTGTCAACTAATGCATTCAGAGTTTATAATCTGAGAACCAAGGTGATCATGGAGTCAATTCATGTGTCATTTGATGACAAGAAAATAACTGGACTTGAAGATGTAGATGAACATGATCAACTACACTTTGAAAATGAAGACTTAATCTCTGATGAAGTAAACTCTGATGAAACTGATCTGACAAACTCTGTTGAAGCATACTCTAAACCTCTACTGGTAAACACTGAAGAAACTTCTCAACCAGAACAAAGGGGAGAACCAGTTGAGGGGGAGCATGAAGGATCACGTCAAAATGATGACTCAAATTCTGATAGTGAGTCAACTGAAAAATCTGGATCAAACTCTGATGACTCAAACTCTAAAAGTGCAAAATCTGACAGTTCAAACTCTGAGCAGTCAATTTCAGGGGGAGCCTCAGAGACTGAAGAAAGGCAACAAGAAAATCAGGAGAACATGGATCAAGGGGGAGGATCAAATACTGATTGAAGTCATTTACCTTCAGCTAGGAAATGGACAAAATCTCATACACCTGATCTAATTATTGGAGATCCAGATGCCAAAGTAAGGACAAGGAGTGCTACAACAAATGAATGTCTGTTTCATGCATTCCTGTCGAAATCAGAACCAAAGAAGGTAGAAGAAGCTCTTCAAGATGCTGACTGGATAACAGCAATGCAGGAGGAATTAAATGAATTCGAAAGAAATGAAGTATGGACCCTTGTACCTAGACCAAAGAATAGATCTGTTGTCGGTACTAGATGGATTTTCAGAAATAAAACTGATAGTGAGGGAATTGTTACAAGCAACAAGGCTAGACTTGTGGCAAAAGGCTATTCACAGCAGGAAGGAATAGACTATGATGAAACTTTTGCTCCAGTTGCAAGATTGGAGGCAATAAGGATTTTTCTCGCATATGCATCTCATAAGAAATTCAAGGTTTTTCAGATGGCTGTAAAAAGTGCTTTTCTGAATGGGAAGCTTGAAGAAGAAGTGTTTGTTGAACAACCACCAGGATTTGTGGATCCCAAATATCCAGACTATGTCTACAGGCTGGATAAGGCTCTCTATGGACTTAAGCAGGCACCAAGAGCATGGTATGAAACTCTGGCTCAATTTCTTTTAGAAAGTGGGTTCAACAGAGGTACAATTGATAAAACCCTATTCTATTTTAAATCTGGTAGTGACTTGCTTTTAGTTCAAATATATTTTGATGACATAATTTTTTGGTCTACTAATGATAAAATCTGTAAGAAGTTTGCCAAACTCATGCAGTCCAGGTATCAAATGAGCATGATGGGAGAGCTTAGTTATTTTCTAGGCCTACAAGTGAAGCAAACAGATGATGGGATTTTTATAAATCAAGCAAAATATACCAGAAATCTTCTCAAGAAATTTGGTATGCTTAACTGTTCATCTGCAACAACTCCCATGGCAACAGCAACAAAGTTGGACAAAGACACAGGAGCTCCAGTAGATATGACAAGCTACAGAGGCATGATAGGGTCTCTTCTTTATCTAATAGCAAGCAGACCTGACATCATATATGCAACTTGTCTCTGTGCAAGGTTTCAGGCAGACCCCAGAGAACCACATCTAACAGCTGTGAAGAGGATTTTTAAGTATCTCAAGGGGACCATAACCTTAGGTCTGTGGTATCCTAGAGAATCAGATTTCAAGCTACTTGGTTACTCTGATGCAGACTTTGCAGGCTGTAAGATAGACAGAAAAAGCACCAGTGGAAGTTGTCAATTTCTGGGTGACAGACTTGTTTCTTGGTACAGTAAGAAATACAAATCAATTTCTACATCTACAGCTGAAGCAGAGTATATTGCTGCTGGTAGCTGTTGTGCACAGATTCTGCGGATGAAGAATCAATTGTTGGATTATGGATTGAGGTACAGTAAAATACCTATTTACTGTGATAATCAAAGTGCTATTGCTATGACATGTAATCCAGTAAAGCATTCAATGACCAAGAACATTAGCATAAGGTACCATTTTATCAGAGAATATGTAGAGGAAGGGAATATTGAGCTTCATTTTGTGTCTACAGAACAACAGCTTGCAGATATCTTCACCAAGCCATTGAGTGAAGCTATATTTACAAGGCTGGTAAATGAACTAGGAATGGTTTCTGGTTTTGACTAGAGATATTGGTTAGACTCAAAATTTTACTTATGTAATGTGTTGCTCATATTTCTATGATATGTTAACTGCTATGTGAACTCTGTTGTTAAACTCTGCTATGCAAACTCTGTTTGTTAACTGTTAAACTCTATTAGCATGCTCTGTAGGTCATACACTATTGACATGTTGGATAAACTTTGAGAAACTCTGATATTATTATTGTCTGAATGTAAACACGGATGAAGAAATATGTATGAAGCATGATTCTCAGTAAATAATCATGAATCCTTCTAAGTTATTTGTGATCTAATCTTAGACTGTGCAGAAAATTAACACAGCATGATACTGTTTCATATTTATAGCATCTCTTAGTTTATTTATCCTAAACTCTGAGTCTGTAAATACTGTGTGCATTGCCTCTCATGAATAACTTCTGATGTTGATGAGCTCTAAACTCTGTTAGTTATACACTATTAATTTAAATGCTATTATTAGACTACCCCCAAAGCAAATGTACATAGACTGTTAGAACTCCTTTCAGATTATGTTGGTGTCTAGGACGACCCAGGAACTTGCTAGTAAATAGTAAGGGCTAAAATTCTCTAATTTTTGGTGACTAGTCAAAGACTAGGAAGACCCAGGAACTTATCAAAATGATAAGGGCTAAAATTATAGGATTTTTGGTGACTAGTTCCAACCTTTGATTACTGGAAAAAAAAAAGTTATAAGGGGGGTATAAATTAATTAAATGTTACTGTATATAAATTGTTTACTACAGAGTTTAGCATTCATCAGACATTCAGTGGTTACTATGAGAGTTTGTGCATCCAGTGTTTACTGATTTACTTTATGGATTTTATGAAAAATTAGATGCTCTAAATATTGAATTGGTAAACTCTGCTATACACACACATATATTCACACCTGTGCAGTTTTTGAAAGGATTATGGTAATGAATTTGGAGAATTGACAAACGCTGACGAATATTGTCAAATACTCTAAGGTATATTTTCTTTCAGATAATTTACATACTTGGGTAAAAAGAGTTTTGCCAACTGTTAATGAGTGTTGGAGTGTTAAAGTGTGTTGTAATGGGAGAGAGAATGTAACGGTAATTATTGCTATAATTACTGAGCATGCATAGTTGTTTCACTGCATGTGTGCCACGTGTCCCACTCACCCACTAACTTGTCCCACTCACACATTAATCAAGAAACTGTTGCGTGTATTACTGCTTAAAACGATTAAGTTTTAATTTTTAATTACATCTCTAATCATTTTACATACACGATTCATATTTACACACATCCACTCACAGTTACTTTTCACACAACCACTCAGTTACTTCGTTCTTTCACTTGGGCATTTTTGCAAACACCTTGCATACATATCACTTTTCTCTGATATTTTCTTCTCACAATGATTCTAATGGCCACCAAAGCTTTTACTGCTCAAGGGTTATTGTTTGTTCCTAATAATTATGTAGCCCCATTGAACAATGCAAACGTTCCAGAGGCGTTTCATTTGATTCAAAATTTCTTAAGAGATTCATAGATAGGTCAAGCCCTAGTCGAACCACCAACGCTTTCTGCCACGCAGATTGCTACTTTCTGGGAGAACTCTACTTATGACGATGGAGGAGAGGATGGGAATCCTTCAATCATTTTTACAAATGAATAGACAGAGTGTGTGATTACTCCAACTACAGTTAGAGAAACCATGGGTTTTGATACACACGCTTCCTACAGTGTTGCTTCTGAAAATACCCTGAAAGAGATGTTGCAGCAACTTGGTTTTTCAGATTCTCTAGCAAGACTTGGTAATGTGAAAAGGCCAAAGCTAAGGAAGGAGTGGAGTTTCTTCTTCGATTGTATAACAAGGGCCTTTGGAAAGAAAGTCACAAACTGGGATGCTGTCCCTACTGACAGTCTACAAATTGGGTATTCTCTTCTCTATGGAAGTAATTTCGATTTTGGTAGACTTGTTTTAATGAACATAGGTGATAGATTGTCAGAGTCTACTACTGTCTACTTTGCTAGATTATGTATTGTTTACTGCTTGTGTGCCTGGTATTGCAATTACTGAGGATGATGTTATTCAGCCTTTTAAAGTCAATAAGAGAATATTCTATTATTTGACTAACAAGGATATCAACAAGGAGTAATTACCTGACTTGGTTTTGCCTCTTGCTCTTCAAAATTTCCTACATCAACCTCAAGACCCATACAACCTGAATCACAACAGCATAAACCTGTAAACACTGAACCCATACAACCACCTGCAAACACTCAACCTCAAAATCCAAACACTCAACCTCAAACTCTAAACACTGAATCTTCACAACCTACAAACACTCACACTCAAACTCAACCACAAACTCAACCTCAAGCCCAACCTCAACCTGAACAACATTCACACCTACACAGACCAAATCCAAACGTGGAGGTAGAATAAAGCACACAGCAGAAAATACACAGCATAGATTTGCTAGAGCTAAAAAGGAATCTGCTAAAGCTAAAAAGGAGTCTGTCAGGCCAATAAAGAAAAGAAAGGAAAGAGCAAACAGACCTCCATCACCTTCTGTTATAGATGAAGATTCTACTGAAAAAGAAGAGGCAGTTGAGGTGCCTCAAGCTAAGAGGAGAAAGTTGATACTTGATGAGTCTGATGAGGAGATGAACATTGAAGCTCCAGAGGTGATTTCTAAGGAAATACCTACTGTTGAGGTAAATACTGCAGAAGAAGTTGTCCATACAACTGAAAATGTACAAATGGATGAGGCAAATAGAGATGGTTTTGCTGCAATGGATGATTTTGTTGAGACATTCATTCCATTCTCTGATCACATTTATATTCCTACTTCACCTATTGCTGCTAATTCTGGAGAAACTGGTGCAGTTGATCAGCCTACTGTAGTACTTGATGAAACAGTAGCATCACACACTGAGCTATTCTCTGATGCTCACCAGGTTTCTGAAAAAGGTGAAGAAGTTGAGAAATCAACCAAGGTTGTCCTTTCTGAGCCTATAGATGCAGTTCTTGAAGTTGCAAAGTCTGTTGATAAGACTGTTGAGTCTGCAGAGCAACCTGCCGAGCAAGTTGATGTTGAAACTGCAGAGAATGTTGTAGAAACTGTAGCTGAAAATGTTGTAGAGTCTATTGATCCAGTTGAAGATGCAACTACTGATGCTGAAGATGAAGGAAGTGCAGAGTCTAACTCTTCTCAGAGTATACCAGTACAAACTGATGCAAAGCACACGCCTTTTTCTCAACCTTCACATGCACATGACATTGAAGCAAAATATTTTGCCAAGTATTCGAAGGATTGGTATAAATCAGATTGCATTTTTAATACTGGAAGAACAGCTAAATTTGTACATCAATCTACGAAAAAGATTTCAAATCCTGATATTCTCTCAAATCTGCAAGCAACTGTTGTTCAAGTTAAGAATTTGAATGAAAGGTTTGATGAGTCTCAAAAGGCATTTACTGATCTGAGAGCTGATGTTGTTGCTCGAGACATGAACATGCAGAGATATAACCATGCAAAGTTTCAGACCTTTTCTAAAGCTCAAGAAACTCTGTTTCAAAGGCTAGGTCAAGTTGAACAGAATCAGACTGTCTTGTCTGGTAAGATTGATTCCATTGCTACCTCTTTGGAGCTGATTACATCTATATTGACTCCTGATGATGTCAAAAAGGGGGAGAGAGTTGCTAAGTCTAAATGCAGGCAATCTCAAACTCTGACTAAGAAGGATGATACTGAAGATGGAGGAGCAAATGACAAAGTCAAGAGATTAAGAGCTGATCAAAATCTAAATATGAGATCTGGCAAGTCTTCTAAATCAAGTCTGATGGAATATACACTGATACTCAGGGTACTTCAAAAACCAGGAGTTTGTTATTCACTGAAAATCCACAGACTGATGAAGAATTGGCTGCTAGATTGTTTCTGGAAGAAAATGAAGAAGGAGTTACCATTGAAGACATTCAAGCTGAAGAAAAGAATCTACAAGAAGAACATCAGAAAGCTTTGAAGTCTGGAAAATTCAAGAAGCAAGAAAAAGCTCCTAGGCATGTTCTTAAAGGCATTGTTATTAAGGAAAATGTTGGTGATGATCAAAGGTCACAAGTGTCTAGGAAACCAACAGAAGCAGAGGCTAAACAAAAGCTGAAAGGCATTTTTGAAGAAGGGAAGGTTTCAAAGAAAGTGAATACAACCCCTGTTGCTATACAAGTTGTACTGAAACCTTTGTCTACCCAAATGCAAACGGTTTTTGGAAAACCAACACTTTATGATCCAACTGTGATGACTGGAGGTACTACTGATTTTGTAAGAACCCCAAATTTTGGATATAATTAAAACTTTTTATTATATACTGAGGTAATGGTGAATAGTGATTAGGACTACGATGTAACGATTGAGATAATGAATAAAAGGAATAGATTTGGATTCAAATGTTTTTATGCCATGACGAATACTATTGGTTGACACTTTAGATAAGAATAATCTATCTCCTAGGGGAATAAGTTATGGCAATTCAAAGCAGGAGAATATTTTCATGTCATCTATATCGATAACGATTAGTCCAGTGGTTCCGTGAAAGGGTTAAGGAACGCCCGAGAAAGAACAAGGACATTGTCATAAATATATGGAATAAAGGAAAAATAAAGAATGAATAATGTTTTGGTGGAAGTAAGAATATTATGAGACGACGCTATATAGAAGTATTCGGAACGGATTTCCGAGTTCGTATTAGTGATCCAGGGGGAAAATAAGTGTATATAAAAGCTGTCGGATTCTGAAAAACCGCAATTATATTTTCTCCGAGAGTTCCCTGGACACTGATAGACTTAAGGATTGAACGAAGGGATTTAAGGAATTTAAATTCGAAAGTTAATAAGAAAGATTGAGAATGTTAGTATAAATATTAAGAAGGTTTTCGGTAAAACCCTAACTAGAAATCCTCGAGATATTCCTACGAACGATCAATCAAATGGAGCAATAACCGGACAAAAAAAAACAAGCAGGGAGCCAAGATACATGCATGTGCTAGTGGGTAAGAGCAAGTAACCAAGTAGTTACATGAGCAACTAGCATACTTAGCAACAAACGAAGTACTTAGCTTCTTGTTATCATCCAACCACACAAAATCAACACTTGTCCACTTGAATTGCATCATGGATGACCACACTACTTTATTAAAGTAGATTTATGAAAGATATTATCCAATACATCACAATAATTCATTCTCACACAAGCCAAGCAAGAGAAAAGCAAGCAAAACAAAAACTCTCTCAAACTGCCCAGCAAGAACACCTCAAAGAAGAAAATTCATATCTCCATTTCTATCCATGATAAAATCACCAAATTTTAACCAAAGCCTCTCCACTCCATGGGTAATATTCGCTCCAAATTTCATAGCAATCCAAGTAGTATAGCCTAGTCAAATCACCTCCCCAAGTTGAAGAAGCAAACTGTCCTGATGCTTGATAGTTTCTGGACTGATTTTCAACGGCCATATCTCCTTCGTTTCTTAGTGAAATTTGGTGTTATTTAGCTTGTTGGAAATCTGGTTAGATGCTCTACAACTCTCCTTTAGGAGCCTCATCCAAGAAAGCATGGTAAGGGCCTCGTTTTTGCAGATCTTTGAACTGATGAATAGTAATTTTTAAGAAATAACTTTAGTTCTATTGTTTCTTTGGATGATCCATGCTTGTTTAAGGTGTTCTATGGGCTATACAAGGTTTTATAAGGCTAGTACATACTCCAAGGAAGGTATATCTCACCTAAATGTTGGGGAATAGGGTGATGACTTGGATTTTTCTGAAGTCGTGTGAACACTTTCAGATTGAAGTTATTTGTGGTTCACCCAAATAATTCAATCGGATAAAATCAGAAATTCTGCAAGAAGAGAGAATGTGTTTTGTTGTGAATTTCAAAATGAACCCATACTGAAAATGATCAATGCAACACCTATATATAGATGTCAACAGATGTGTCTTTTGCCAATAGACACATCTCAAGATGTGTCTTTTGCCAACAGACACATCTCATTCCAACAGTCATGTCTAATGCTAACAGACACATCTCAAGATGTGTCTTTTGCCAACAGACACATCTCATTCATCTCATTCTAATAGATGTGTTTGATGTCAATAGACATGTCTCATAAGCAATAATATTGAAATCATAACGAACTCGAACAGAGCATGCACTCCGCACTCTCCCGACTTGTTCGATGTAACATTACGATTACATTGATCAACTAGTCAATCCAATTACACTAAAATATCCAACAATCCTCCCCCATTTTAGCGTAATCCATGATTAACTAAACAAAATCACAACAAACAACAAACTTATGCATAAATGAAATATCGTGACGATTGAATTTCACATTAGTATATTATACATTCCAAATATTCGAATACCAAGGTGTCACTATGGATTGAAGCTTCGTTATTCATAGTGAATACATGAAGATAATATACACATAAATTTACATTCTAAAATGTTCTTACTCGACACTATATTTTACTAGCCTAGTGTCCAATCCTTCTTAAGCATATCAAAGCCAAGTCCAAGCTTCTTGAAGCGTCTAAACTTCATGCTCAAATAGGTAGTTCTTTTATTCTCGCACCTGCATATGCAATTTTTCAAAAGAACTATTAAGAAGATAAACTTCAACCTCCTCAACTTTCAGGTCTGAACACATACCTTGGGATGACAATACTAATGTGTTCCAATCTCTAGATGTTAAGCTTTCCACATTGAATTCAGCACCTAATGTTATATTAGATGGGAATTGGGTATCTCAATATGAGTGGTTTTTGATGTACTTTAATCCCATCCCCACAGCCGACTTATGCACAAGATCTCTACTCAACCCTTTGGTTAGATGATCGGCTAGTTGAGTTCTTATAAACTCCATTGATATAACACCATGCGTGATAAGCTCACGAATCATGCTGTGTCTAACACCTAAGTGTCTAGACTTGCCTTTGACCATTTGTCTATAAGCATTAGCCAAGGCAGATTCACTATCACATCTGATAGATATGGGTGAAATCGGTTTAGGCCACAATGGAATCTCATAAATCAGATTTCTTAGCCATTCAGCTTCTTTACCAGCCGCTGATAATGCCACAAATTCATATTCCATCGTTGAATCAGTAATGCAACTCTGTTTCTTTGATGCCCAAGAGATAGCACCTCCCCCAAGAAGGAATACCCATCCACTTGTGGAAGAATGATCTTCCTTATTGGAAATCCAACTTGCATCTGAATGACCTTCAATCACCGAAGAAAATCCAGTATATGACAAACCATAATCCATGGTTCCTTTCAAGTACTTGAACACTCGGCTTAAGGCTTGCCAATGATGTGAACTTGGTATGCTAGTGTACCTACTAAGCTTTCCAACAGCATAGGCAATATCTGGCCTAGTGCTTATCATGGCATACATAAGACTACCAATAGCCCTTGAGTATTCAAGTTGAGATACTGCAATACCTGTATTAGGTAGGAGTTTAATACTAGGATCAAGAGGAGTGCTAACAGGAGAACAATCCTTAAAGTTAAATCGTTTCAAAATCTTCTCAATATAATGAGATTGAGAAATTGAAATACCACTGTTCTCACGCTTGATCCTTATACCAAGAATCACCTCAGCCTCCCCCATGTCTTTCATATCAAAATTAGATGACAAAAACTTCCTGGTTTTATCCACTTGATTTTGGTCAGTACCAAAAATCAACATGTCATCCACATATAAATAAATTATAACTCCTTTACCAGAAGCATCAAATTTTCTATATACACACTTGTCTACTTGGTTAAGAAAATAACCATTAGACAAGACCACTTTATCTCATGCCAATCCTTTGGTGCTTGTTTTAGACCATAAATTGATTTCTTCAATTTACACACCTTGTTCTCACAATCAGGCATAACAAACCCTTCGGGTTGTTTCATATAAATCTCTTCATCCAATTCACCATTCAAGAATGCAGTTTTCACATCCATTTGGTGAATGACAAGGTTGTGTATAGCAGCAATTGCTATTAACAACCTAATAGTGAAGGTTCTAGCAACAGGAGCATAAGTATCAAAATAATATCCCTTCTTTTTGTCTAAAACCTTGGATTACCAATCTGGCTTTAAATTTATCTATTGTACCATCCACCTTCATTTTCCTTTTGAAGATCCATCTATTTCCCAATGCTTTACAGCCAGGGGGCAGATCACTCAATTCCCAAGTATTATTATTCATGATAGAATCCATTTCATCTTGGATAGCTTCTTTCCAGAATGCAACATCCCTAGATTTCATAGCTTCGCTAAAAGTATTTGGATCCTCCTCAATAACAAAACAATATTGGTATTGATATTCAATTTCATCTCTAGAGCCTTCTACTAGATAAAGATGAAAGTCATCTCCAAGAGACTTTGCTTTTCTAGCTCTAGTGCTTCTCCTTGGTTCAGACGGTCCATACACATCTTCAGTAGAAACTGAGTTCCTACTAGAAGAATTTTGAAGCATGTCCCTTGGTCTAGGTATAGATGTAAATCTGTTTTCATCAAATATAGCATCTCTTGGCTCGATAATCGAGTTCACAGATACGTAGTCATTAGATTCTAACACATAGAATCTATATGCTATGGAATGCTCAGCATAACCAACAAATATGCAATCTATACCTCGTTCACCCAAGTTTCTTCTTTTGGGTTCAGTGAGTCGTACAACTGCTCTACATCCCCAGACTCTAAGAAAACTCAATTTTGGTGACTCTTTATACCAAAGTTCATAAGGGGTAATCTTATTCCTCTTACTAGGAATTCGATTCAATAAATGACAGGCTGTCAACATAGCCTCACCCAAAAATCCCTCACTCAAACCCGAGTAGGATAACAAGGAATTAACCATTTCTTTCAAAGTCCTATTTTTTCTCTCTGCCACACCATTTTGCTGTGGTGTATAAGGAGCCATGGTTTGATGTATTATACCAGTCAGATTGAAAATAAACCGGATCATAATACTCACCTCCTCTATCAGTACGTAGATTTTTAATCATGGTACTCTGATGTAGCTCTACTTCTTCTTTATAAATTTTAAAGAAGTCAAGAGCTTCATCCTTAGCATGCAATAAATATACATGGCAATATCTAGTAGCATCATCAATAAAAGTAACTACATACTTTTTATTTCCTAATGATGGTGTAGAATGAAAATCACATAAATCGCTATGTATTAGTTCTTAAACATCAGACACCCTATTAACCTCTTTAAAGGGCATTCTAGTTATCTTTGTTAACATGCATGTTTTGCATTTTTCATTGTCTAAATCAATAGCAGGTATGAGACTCATTTTTGACATATCCTTTATTCTTTTGTAATGTACATGTCCTAGTCTAGCATGCCATAATTCTGGTTTATTCAAATTATTGCTAGTACTAGTAAAAGCCATGCAAGCAGATTCATCAATAAATGGAGTATTTACATTCAACATAAACATACCATTACACAAATAACCAAAGCCAACAAAAGAGCCATGTTTTGACAATATATATTAGTCACTTTCATAAACTTGTTTATATCCACAATTGTTCAATACAACACCAGACAAGAGATTCTTCCGAATCCCAGGAACATACAACACTTTATTTAACAATATACATTTGCCAGAAGTAAAAAGTATCTTGACATTTCCTAGTCATTTGATCAATTCAGTTGCAACATTTCCCATCTTTAAGATAGATCCATCTTCGATTGGTTGAAAGTCTATGAACCAACGAAGATCTTTGCATACATGACTCGTTGCTCCTGAATCAATCCACCAAGCAACATTGTCATCTTGCACATAAAATGCCTCAGATATTAGTGACACATAATTCTGACCAGAATTATAATTTTGTATTAAAATCTGACCTTGTTACTTTTCTGGATCCTTGGATCCACTTGGACCAGCATTTTGCTTTTCTTGCTTGCCTTTACCAACCCGATAATCCTTCTTGAAATGTCCAAGTTTGCCACACTTCCAACATGCCATCTTAGGCCTTTTGTTGGAAGAATTGTTGTTGTTTCCTTTAAACTTTCGTTTATCACCCTTGCCATTCTTAGAGTTCTTGAAAGATCCACCATCTTCAACCATATTTACAGAAGAGTTACCGACTTGGTTCTTTCCCTTAGGATTATTCTCAATTTCTTGAGTCCTCAAGCCTCTTCAATTCTGAAGTGACTTCCAAGTTGAACCAGATCATATCATCTTTATTATGTTTCAAGGAGTGTTTAAAATCCTTCCATGATGGTGGTAGTTTGTCTATAACACCAGAAACTGAGATAGATTCATCCATCTTCAGATTGTGTTGGGCAAACTGTCCCAGAATCCTTAACAATTCATTGTATTATTCCATCACCGGTCTAGAATTGACCATTTTATAATTCATAAAATTACTGACCAGAAACTTCTTACTAGAAGCGTCTTCTGCCATGTACTTGGATTCAAGAGAATCCCACAATTCTTTTGCTGACTCAACATTTTAGTATATATCAAAAAGGGAATCAGACATACCGTTTAAGATGTGACCGCGGCAGACGTAGTCATCGTTTTCCCATTTGCAACGCTTCCTTATTTGTTCAGCGGTTTCATCCTTAATCACTTCTGGAATGGGGGTACCCAAAACATATACAACCTTTAGCGTCGTCAGTAGAAAATCCATCTTCTTCTGCCATCTTCTAAAATCCTGACCCTCAAAGTTGTCCAATTTTGCAAACTTGCTTGTCATATCTTTTGCAGATTCTTCGTTCACCATCTTCAGAAAATAGTTAACTTCAATCTTTGTTGGGGAATAGGGTGATGACTTGGATTTTTCTGAAGTCGTGTGAACACTTTCAGATTGAAGTTATTTGTGGTTCACCCAAATAATTCAATCGGATAAAATCAGAAATTCTGCAAGAAGAGAGAATGTGTTTTGTTGTGAATTTCAAAATGAACCCATACTGAAAATGATCAATGCAACACCTATATATAGATGTCAACAGATGTGTCTTTTGCCAATAGACACATCTCAAGATGTGTATTTTTCTAACAGACACATCTCATTCCAATAGTCATGTCTAATGCTAACAGACACATCTCAAGATGTGTCTTTTGCCAACAGACACATCTCATTCATCTTATTCTAACAGATGTGTTTGATGTCAATAGACATGTCTCATAAGCAATAATACTGAAATCATAACGAACTCGAACAGAGCATGCACTCCGCACTCTCCCGACTTGTTCGATGTAACATTATGATTACATTGATCAACTAGTCAATCCAATTACACTACAATATCCAACACTAAACCCGAGATCTTACTTTGAGTTTTATGAAGTTTTGATGAGAGCTTAAGTGGGTTGCAAGATGAGTTCTTGATTGTTGTGTTAATAGTTGTTTAAAACTTGATTTGTTATGTTTATGTTGTGTGGTGGTCATGAGACCTTACCGCTGGCCTTAGAGCCTCTTGAAAGTAGTAAATGATGTTGTTAAGCCATGAGTTGCTTTGATGATGTGCTTGAGGCATGTACGAATTTGGATCGTTCGAGTTATAGCCGTCGTAATGCCCGATTTTCGATAACCTTAAAGAATTCGTGCATCACAGTAGGGTTAATTGTCTTAACTTGTTATGAACATGGCATGTACTTGTAGATCTCGAGCCATATATCGTTTTGGTGCAAGAATTGAAACATTCCGACTTACGGTTTAGGAGTTATGGTCAAATTACTAAAATTGGTTCGAAACCGTAAGTAAAAGTTCGTAACTTCAATTGAACCCTCGTAAAGCATGTTACGCAGTGGTGTATCTTGGTAAATAAATACTAGAGGTCATAAGGAAGGTGTGAGAGAAAACCACATATCAAACGGATCGTTTTCCGATTTTATAAAAATGTTCGAATCGAGGTTAAACGCGAACAAACCCCTAACAAGCATCCTTGGTTATAACTTTGGAAAACCACTTAGAAAACGGATGATAAAACTCGAGATAAATTCTTGGCTCGTAAATGATCGACCCTAGAACTTATATGACATAAGTACACACCAAGTACGAGTGTAATGACATGCCTTAATAACGAACGAATGTCGGATTGTATCGGTGATAAAAGAGTTACACTAAAAGGTGTATAACGAGATAATTCAAAAACGTGTTTCGACTTAAGTGAAGTTTATACTTAGAGGTTAATCTCGAATGTTCTGATTGTTTATAGATCATCGAGCAAACCCAGGACACGCTATCTCCACTCACACCCGATTACCAGGCAAGTGTTCAAAACTTTGAACCTGTTGTTGTGATAATATATATATGTGATTGCCATTTTACATATGCCATAGCATGCATGCCTATTGTCAAATTATATTATGATACCTATTCCCTGAATTGATATTGGCTTATAGACTAGATACGAATTATCAGTTATAAGCCGGATTGTTTTGATAAGACCCTTAGCGAAGGGCATATGATATTCATTCTTAAATATAGACCAGGAGTCGGTATTTTAAGATATAGATAGTCGTGGAAACCCGGAGGGATTCCAACGGCAGATTATTATTTAAGTAAGGAATGTTATTATTAAACGTTATTTATACTTCCGTAAAGTATCAATTACTTGGAAATATTTCGAGGAATGTTATTCGAGTATTATCTCAGTCGAGAGATATTAAATGAATGTTAGTTTCGAATATTCATTTAGAGTTGATTATTTAATGAATATTATTTTGATATTCATTAGAATATTATTTATTAAATGAATATTACTTTCGAATATTCATTTAAGGTTTTATGTACTTGATGAATATTATTTTAAAATATTCATTGGAAGTTCTATTTACTTAAGGAATATTATTTCGATTATTCCTTTAAAGTTTTGATTACTAAATGGATATTATTTGGATATTCATTTAGAAGATTATTTATTAAATGAATATTAATTTCAAATATTCATTTAAGGTTTGACTTATTTATTGAATATTATTTCAAAGAATTATTGGAGTTTAATTATTTAATGAATATTATTTTGAATATTCATTTAAGGAGGGATTTATTTAGTAAATAATTCTATATATTAATTCGAGGATTACTTACGAGTAGTACGATGATTTAATAATATTCCGTAATTATTATTGAGTTAATAAATATTCTTGGAATATTTATTTAATTCTTTTAAATTCTTTTTAAAATGATTTATATTATCTGGAGATTATCTTTCACCTCCAGATATTATGTAAAATATTTCGGAGTCTTTTTACGATTATTTTATCAAGGAAAGGTTCCCAACTCTTTATTTTTCATTTAAATTCATCTTAAAAGGATTTAAATGCTCGCTTAAACTCCTATATTATAGGGGAACCTACTTGAGCAATGTTATTTATCTTGTTGACTTCCTGGTCATAAATCTTGTAAAACTATTCGTTTCACTCGCAACTTGGTTGCTGTTTATCAATTGAATCTTTGAGTAACCTTCTCATCATTCGAGGGGTAAGATTATTGGAACAAGATGGTATCCTCTCACAAGCAGCAGCTTGAGAGATATGATGTTGAATTTTCCTTTCCAACTAGATACGACTACTTTGTAGAGTC
Source organism: Saposhnikovia divaricata (assembly GCA_036435485.1). Classification (NCBI taxonomy): domain Eukaryota; kingdom Viridiplantae; phylum Streptophyta; class Magnoliopsida; order Apiales; family Apiaceae; genus Saposhnikovia; species Saposhnikovia divaricata. The sequence continues at coordinate 130,306,252 of CM071597.1, forward strand.
TTATGAACAAGTATCATACTTCGGGAAAGGGGGACGAACTTTACGTTCAGAGTCAAGAACTTCTTTTCGAACTTGGAGTCGTGTAAGAGGCCGAGTAGCGCCGGTCCATCCCAATTGGCCCAACCGTTGGCCGGGGAGATCTAACAGGGCGATAGACAAGTAAATCCGTCAGCTCTTCCTTCTACCGGTAGTAAATCTAATTTGAGCTGTACGATTTCGACTGATCATCGAGATTGGAACAGTGGGCGCGGTGAATACTCCACCAAAAGTTCATCATTTAAATTCATTTATTTTCTGTAACATTATCATTGTTGGCAGTTTCCTCTTCTATGATAAATGATAATATCTTGCTTATCTTCGACATAGCAGATATTCCCACCTATATTTGCATTTTGAGTTACCTTTTAACTTCATCGTTCATATTATACTGGCATCATTTCCGTAAATGCATGGCATATGGTTTGAAAGATACTTTTGAACTGTTATATATTATCGTTCAGTTATATATTATTGTTGGTGGGCTATTGCTTACCCTTGCTTTATTATTATATCACAACCACAGCTAGACCAGATGACTCGCACAAGGCGCACTCGACGCTGGCGAGGACGATGAGACTACCAGAGCCGAAGAGAAAGCTATTGGTAGGATAGATTCATTCTTTCAATACCGAGTATATGGGCTAGTATGACTTATGTAAATGGATGGCAAAGAGTATGTATTCATATTGTAATTCTTTTGGATTGTAAGAACTCATAACGTGATTAATAAAATTTGATTGTTACTCTGATTTCATCTCTGGGACTATAACGGGTGTGTTTTATATTGTTGTGTTGGGTCATAAAGATGTAATTTATTTTATGTTGAGGTAAGTTCAAGTATTGTGGATAGAATTGGAGACCGTAACGACCGCATCCCGGACCCCGAATCTGGGGGTGTTATAGATTTTCTATATGGCAGAGCCTTAATGGGTAAGCTAGGAAGAGATAAAGCTGGCTTGGGCTCATATAGAGAAGTTAGATTGAATACTGGTCCTCAAGATCCTTCATCACTGGCTATTCCAGGTCTTGGTGTTACACAGGAGAGTTTAGATAGACTGGAATCAGTGCAGTTGATTCAGCAAAAGAGTTTAGAGAAGGATTTTCTTCTGTACTTCATGGCTGATGGGACTGTGTACAAAATTGGTGAGAATGATCTTGATTTGAAGCTATGGGAGGAATTAGAATATTTCTATATATCTTCAAAGTGAAAAATCGAAGGACTCAGTTAGCTGCAAATGTGCTAAGAAAGAAGATGCTGCATAATTTGGCAGTTAGAGGTATAAAATACAACAGTCAGTATGTCCCAAAGTACAGAGATTATCATGGGAATATTGTTGAGATGAAGAAGAATAGTGCTAAACTAAAGACAGATCTGGGTATAACAGTTCTTGATTTTAACTCAGAGTCAGAGAAAGCATAATTCATTAGTCTGGGTAATGAAATGAGAAGAAACAAAATCTATTCTCTGAGATCTGCAATCTACCAAACTGGTGAAGATGATCCTAAGCTGAAAGAGATCAAGGAAGTTATGCAGATAGAGCTTGAGAATGCAGAAAGAAGATTGCTTATCGACTACCTCAGAACAACACCAGATGTTGAGGAAATTAAGTAAACAAAGCTCTGTAAGCGTTTCTTGTTTTCTGTAGATTTTGTTAAGTAGAAGTTTAAACTCTGTTTGTATATTAAACACTGTATTTGTTTATTTGTTTTGACATCATCAATTATTGTAAACTTATGCATTTTTGCTAATGAACAAGTTGGGGGAGATTGTTAGATATAATTGATGTGAATAATAATCAGTGTTTAAGTGTTACAGTGACATATCAGAGTTTAGCTGGAAGCAGTCAGAGTTTAGTTAAACGCTGACAGATGGAAGCTCGACAGAGTTTGTTAAACTCTGTCTGGAGGAAGCATCTACTGGTCAACAGTGTTTGAAGAATTATTGAAGATAATTATAGAAACAATATCTTTGAAGATTGGATAGTTATCAAAGAGATTGAGTTGACTAAGGAGATGTGTAGCAATCGTAATTGATATCTATTGTATAGCTATTTTATAGGACTATCAATTATCGATTGTATAGCAGCTGTATATCATATAAATACAGTTAAGTTAACCCTAGAAGGGTATCGTGCATCGTGAAACGCAATATTATTCATTGTAACCTAAGCAGCTCTCTGTGATATTTTACATCACTGAGAGAGGAGTTATTAATTCCAAACAGTTTTTAATTGCTTAAACGTGTGTTTTTATTGTTAATCTCTCATACAATCTTGATTATAATTGTGTATTCGGCCTAACATATATGCCCTTCTCTAAGGGACTAGCAATAACCGGCTCATAACTGATATATCCCATCTAGTCTATAAGCCAACCATAATCATGGAACAAGTATAACAATATAACTTGGAAGTAGGCATGCATGACATGGCATATGTATAACAGAAAGCATATATGTATATATTCACAACAACAGCCTTAAAAGGATTTGAAACTTGCCTGGTACTCCCGCTATGCTAGTGGCATGACTCGGGGTGGTCCGGCGATCTATAAATAACCAAAATCATTCCGGGTTATTCACCTTATCACTTTGAAACGCCAAGTAAATATTTTACTCAAGCTAAAGCACGTTTTCCAAGTTTATCTCTCATTAACACCGTTATGATCCGACACTCGTTCGTTAACAAGGCATGTCATTACACTTACGCTTGGTACGTTTTTAAGTCATATAAGTTCTAAGGTCGGTCGTTTACGAAGAAAGATTATAGCTCGAGTTTTATCGCTCGTTTTCTAAGTGATTTACAAAAGTTATAACCAAGTGTACTTTTAAGGAGTTCGTTCGCGCTTAACCTCGATTCGAACATTTTTATAAAATCGGAAAATGATCCGTTTGACATGTGGTTTTCTCTCACACCTTTCTTATGACCCCTAGTATTTAATTACCAAGATTCGCCACTGAGTTAACTTCGTTAAGGGGTTTCAATTTCAATTACGAACTCGCATTTACGGTTTCGAACTACTTTTAGTAAATCGACCATAATTCCTAAACCATAAGTCCGTTTGTTTCGATTCTTTCGCCAAAACGATCTATGACTCGAGAACTATAAGGTCATGTCATAAATTCATCAAGGCCAGAAATTATCTCAACTGTTATGATCGAGTTTTTAAGGTCTAACGAAAATCGGGCATTATGATGGCTATAAATCGAACGTTTCTAAATTGTTACGTCAAATCCAAGCCACACCGGGCATAATATACATCTTATACACATGATTCTCATCTTTAACAGCCAAGAACTTCTTACTACATCCTCATAATGTCATAACACTTAGATCCATTAACAAACTACATAATTATGCTTACAAGATCATCTTAATCATCACTAATCTAACAATCACCAAAACTCATCCAAAACTTCATTAAAATTCAAAACAAAGACTAGGGTTCTTGAAATCACTATTCATCACTCAACTTGTAAAAATCATAAAAAATCGAAAAACATAAGTTTAGCTCTCAGATTTTTACCACATCTTGGGTTCTTCATAAGCTTTGTTTTGAGCTATAGATCATGAAATTTGAAGCTTCGGAGCTATGGTTTTGAACCCGTTTTTCCTAATGGACAGAAACTGGTCAGATTTGGTTTCACAACTTTGAGCATGGATTTGACTAGGCTATACTACTTGGAATGCAATGAAATTTTGAAAGATCCTTGCCCATGGAGTGGAGAAGCTATGGTTAAAATTTGGTGATTTTAGACTCTCTATATTGGGAGATATGAATTTTTCTTTAGCTTTTGTTTCTGCTGGGCAGTTTAAAGAAAATGAGAGAAATGGAGCTGTTTGGCTTGCTTTTGATCTCATCCTTGCATTATTGTGTAGTCTTGGATAATATCTAGTTAAAGTTACTTTAATAAAGTGATTTGCTCATGCATGATGTAATTCAAGTGGACAAATGTCATGTTTTAGTGGTTTGATGATAAGATTAAGCTAAGTACTTAGTTTGCTTTCTAATTGTCCAAGTTCCTTTGGTAATTAACTTAGTTACTTGATCCTATCCACTTGCACATGTTTGTCTCTTAGCTCTCTGCTTGTTTCTTTGTCCGGTTATTGCTCAATTTCATTGATCGTTCGGAGGAATATCTCGAAGATTTCTAGTTTGGGTTTTACCAGAAACCGTCTTAATATTTATACTATCATTCTCCATTCTCTTTAATAATTCTTGAACCTATATTCCTTATATCCTTTCAATAATTCCTTAAGTCTTTCAGTGTCCAGGGAAATCTCGGGGAAAATAAAAGTGCTATTTTTCAGAATCCGATAACTTTTACATACACTCTTTTTCCCCTTGGATCCTTAATATGAACTCAGAAATCTATTCCGGGTACTTCTATATAGTGTCGCCTAATAATATTTCTAATTCCACCAAAAACACTATTCATCACTTATTCTCTCTTTATTCCTTATAATTAGAAAAATGTCCTTACGCTTTCCCGAGCGTTCCTTAACCCTTTTTCGGAACCACTGGACTTATACTAGATATCGATTTGGATGACATGAGACTACTTCCTCTATTTGTATGTCATATCCTACTTTCTTGACGATAGATTATTCTTACCTAACTTGTCAACCCATTGCATTCTTCATGACATATAAATATCGGAATCCATATCCATTCCATAATAAAAGTTTTAATTCCTACCAAAAATCAAGGTTCTTACAAACCACATCAAAAACTCATAAAAAACTCAAAGGGTGGTTTAGGGTTTTACCTTCCTTGACACTATAGGAACACTAGCAGAGCTTGTCACACCTTGGCATGGTCTTGGTTAGCTTCAACAAAGCCTAAAAGCCATGAACAAAATATGGAAATTACTTAAAACACTATTCATTACTATTCATCATCAATCTTGTAAAATTCATAACAAATCGAAAAATAAAAGTTTGGTACTAAAATTTTTACCACACCTTGTGCTCTTCATAAGCTTTCTTTTGAGCTATAGATCATCAGATTTGAAGCTTCCTAGCTAAGGTTTTGAGCCCCATCTTTCCTCTGGATAGATTGGGTTCTCCAACTTGGAGGAGGGCTTTGACTAGGCTATACTCCTTTGTTGGCTATGAAATTTTGAACGAATGTTAACCATAGAATGGAGAAGCTATGGTTAAAATTTGGTGATTTAATCATGGATAGACCAAGTGGATATAAAATCCACTTATCACACCCCCAAACTTAAACCGATGCTTGTCCTCAAGCATAAACAACTAAACACTAACTAACTAACTAGTACCACTTCCGTAGGTGTAGCATCCCAAAATCCGGGGTACAGATCTGGGGCTACTAACCACAAACAACTTCAAACAATCTTGGATATAAATAACATATAATAATAAAACCCCTTAACCAAGATCGCATACAGGTTATGGTATGAAACAAACTATCAAATTATATTATTACAGTCCAACCTCAGAATAAAAATGTTATACAATTTTTATGAATAAACAAAATCATTGTCTAACTGTATATCCAACCTTGACAATTCCCAATCCACTATTCGACAAAGTCCATAACTCGAACGTCTCCTCTCGCTGCCTGAAGAGCAATACCAACTAACCACTAGGTCCACTAATTATCTTTAATAACTGGAGAAATAAACAAAAGCAAGAGTGAGCCAACAATGCTCAGCAAGCGTAAATAGTGACAACAATATCAATGACAATTATGAATTCTGATAATCAAGAAGAATCATTATATGTACTGCGAAAAGAAGCAGCTAAGAAAATTTAATATCGCATCAACAGGATGAGCCAACATCGCTCTCCCAGAATAAGGGTGTCAACAATGAGGACTGATCAAAGTTTTGATAGCAACATATATTCGAAATGAGCTTCAAGGGAATCAGTTATATCAACTTTTAGATTGTCACGAGGGCCAAAAATTCACCATTAATGAGGAGCATCAGAAACTAGAACTGATAAGAGTTCCGATATCAAAATATTATTAAGATAGACTTCCAAGGAGTCAAGAACTAAACATCTCAATCGCTGAGTATAGATTAGAATTGGAATATTTATTTATTTTTTTAAAAAACCATCAAGGTTAGGCTGCTGATCAGTCACGCACTAACCTCCGGACAAACGCACACAGCAATGTCCTTAATTGGATCCATGGTACACATTGGCCTTAACTTCCGACCATAATAAGGTCCCACCCCGAAGGGTTTTACGCCTCAAGGGCCACTTTTTAAAAACATTTCCAATTCTATATCAACCACAATAGGTGTCGGGACAATCGACAACCCTTGATATCCAACCACTGGAAACTCACGTCCAGAATAACAACTCAAGATTAGGAGTTAATAAGAAACGACATCATCGTCTAGTATCGACAAGTTCGATACAACACAGGGAATAAACGAACAACCAAGATTCTCAACTGATATCGACAAGTTCGATACCACACAGGGTGGGGATTATAGAGAACGACAATTTGAATAAATATCAATAAGAGCAATATGAATAATTATGGTAATAACACCGTTAATTTGATTAAAGAGAAGATCTACTTGAACAAAGATAAAATACATCGATTGCAACATGATTATCAATAATTGAGATTCTAAGTTAGAACAAAGATATGGTCAAGTACTAAGCTTTTAATAAAATTTATCTACACATTGCAAAGTTTGGTGTCATCATAACGAATGAAGCAGTTTAAAATAATTATTTGAAAAATTAATTGCAATATAGCAAATTTCAGATCAGTTTGACGAAAACATCCCCTAAAGAGGGTCCATGGGTGATAACATGCTAAAATCAGGAATTTTCATTAACAGATATTTAAAAGGATTTTAAAAGCTTAGATTTTCCCTATTTAGAGAATTTCTTAAATATTTTCGACGAAAATAAAAGAAATGGTATTCCAATGAGGAATCCAATAACATACCATAAGTAAGGCTTTCGGTGGAAAAAGGTTATTGGGGAAGATTCTTTTTTAAGAAATTTGGTATTCGAACTAAGGATGGGGAGAATAAACGTTTTCACGCTAATTGAAGAAATACATCATTTCCTAAATATACTTGACCACATCATTTTATAAGACAAAAGAATTGAATTGCATCACTTGAACAATAAGTGAAGAGCAATAACACTTGCCTCGATTCACGAAGTTCTCGATCCTAACATTGATCCTCGACTCAATTTCACGTCAGTCTTTACTTCTTTATATGCTGGCCTCTTACTCGGCTCAACTTCCATCTCTACTTCGTAACTCACCACTTCCACATCAATTCACCCGTTGGCTTTGATACTTGTCCTTCTGTTCGTCTTTCCATTTTCCCACGCACTGCTCTTGACCAGGTTTCCTATTCGAACCTTTACAAGGTCAGATACTATTTCAGTATTAACTCAAGCAAAACCTCATTGTTTGCTCTATTCTACCCATACGCGTCCTATAATGCTTATACACATCTTATATAATAACATATACAATACATATAGACATATCCAACCATATTCATATAGTAGTCTTAGTATAGTTAACTAAGTCACATAAACACGTCACACAACCACTTCAAAATAGCACACCATCTAATCTTCAAAACCACGATATATTCTCGAAATAATCCACATATACTTAAACCCTTAGAAATCATAACACACTTCCAAGCATTGAAATCAAATAAGTTAAATAGACTTTTAAATAGATTTGCAGGGGATTTTTAGAAAATTTCGGCATGAAGTATTCGTAAATAGGACTATTCCCCTGTTTTACAATTCAAATTTTTACCAACCAAATCATATGAAAATAGAGCTGCCTCAACTTGCAGCAACATAAAAGTAAACAAATAAGAAAAGTACCTGCCCAGACATGCGGCACATAGCACATAAGGAAAAGTAACCGCCCAGACATGCGGCACATAAACACATAAAGAAAATAAATTAATAATTTAACCTTGCTATCTAGCATTTGAAAACTGTACAACCAAGGAATGTATTCTAATTATAAGAAAACTTTCGACATCCACTAATATTTATAATGTGACTCACATAACTAAAACCAACATGCATGACTGACAATCATTTAACCACATATAGACCAACCAAGTAATTGACAAGTATGACATACCGCAAATGCTACGACTCAACTTATAGCACTTAGCACATAACATTTACCGGCACCATAAACAACTAGCAATTTATCCACCAAGACATTTTAACTTTAATCACTAAGATCATTTAGCACATAGGCACTTACAAACTAGCTTATTCATATAACTACACATCATAAGTCAATAACAATTTGTACTTAATAATTAACAATTATAATTAACAATTATAATTAACAATTATAGACTCTCCGAATCAAATACGGAAATTATCAAGTACCTTACTACTAAACGACAATCACAATTAGCAACTAACACTCGCTAACCCGAACATACAATCGGGCCCACAACTAACCTCTACAAATACACTTAGTAAATATACTTTCCGAATTAAATAACGGAAATTAAAACAATAATCTCGAAATTTAAAACTAATTAAATTACAACAATTATAATTAGCTATACTCTTCTAATTTAATACACGAAAACATAACAATATCCATAAATTACCACATTAATCTAATTACGAGAATTAATATACTTAATTCACAATTTAATCCCATAATCATATTTAACAACTATAATTCCTCTGATTTAAATCATGGAAAATTAAATCAATATTATCGTAATTTAAAACTAATTAAATTACCACCATTTACATAATTCTTCTAACATGGCAATTTAATAATTATCCGGAAAAATTAAAATAAAACAATTAACGAAAGGGGGTATACCTCTCGATTTTTCTTCTTCTACTTTCCATAATGCTTCCTCTGAAATATCTCTGCATCTCTCCTAATATCAAGCAATCTCTCCAGCCTTTTCTCTCCCTCTCTCTTTCTCTCTCTCTCTCTCTCCCTCTCTTCTCTCCGGTCGATCCAACACCACCACCACCACCACCACACCCACCGTCGGTGGTGGTCCTCCTCTTCTCCCCCCTGCCGGCAACCACCAAAACGCACACACACACACACTAGTATACACACACACACACGATTATACAACTATATATATATATATATGTATATCTCTCCTCTTCTTCTTTCTTCCTCTCTTTTTCTTTTCTTCTTCTAGTTTCTTGAAGCTTCTGTCGTTGCCCCCTGCTGAGTTGCTGTCCCTGATTGATTTTAAATGGGCTTGGCCCATTATCTAAATACTACTATTAAAAATAATACTTATTAGCTTAAATCCTAATAAACAACTCTTATAAATCGAAATTAAAAAGAACGTTCGGAAAATTACACTTTTCATTTTTAAAATAAAGAATATAAAATTACGAGCACACCCATATTTTTAAAATATTTTTTGGATCAAAATGAATTAAATATGAATTTTACAAGTTTTGATGCTTTAAACGCAATAAAACTCGTAAAATCAATTTAAAATACCAAAACCTCCAAATTAATCCACCCAAAAATTTTAAAAACTAAATAATATTATAAAGATTTCATGATTTTTATCAACTCCGATGATTTTTAAAAACCTCGGAAGATTGATAATACATGATTTAAACACATTTAAATCCTCAAAAAATACAAATAAAAATATTCAGACATACACGTCACACGCAAATCATCATATAAACACATAAACACACTTTCACATATTTTTCCACCTTTCCAACAATATTCACATAATAACATTCACAACTTATATTAAATAAATATTTATAAAATTCGAAATTTTTCTAGGACGTTATAGTAGGTGATCACGGTTGCATTTGGCATATGCAACAAGCCATTTAAACCCCTAGGCAGCCCTAGTGGACGAGTAAGGTCTCGTGAGGGCCTATAGCGAATGTACCCACAAAATCCTTCTAACTAAACAACGCAAAAACAATGCAATGCATGAATGCAACTAATATAAGAATGCAACGATCCCCTTCAAACTCATCAAAACCAACTACCAAGCAAATAACTCAAAGAATGCAAATAACTCTAAATAGAGCTCGACTAAGTCCCCGTATAATAACAATACATGAACAGAAACGTGCGTGTGTGCGATGCTCATTAGATATACTCCTAAAACTAGATCAAAACCATACTCATTCTTCGTCAAGACAATCATAGGTTTATACATAGAATAGACTGTAGACACTTCATAACCTAGAAACACCTCCATCCTTATTCAAGTTAGCCAGGAATTCATGCTTTATTACTAACAACTACGACACATAATATACAAGCATGCTTATTTAACCGTGCAATGGATGAGACCCCAAAAGGCTTATACAATAATACCCATGTAGCGAGCGTTGGGTTAGTGGATCCCAGACTATAAAAGCCTTAGGTCACTAGGCACAAAGTCCCCACGAACTTAATTGCTCGAGTATTAAAGAGCTCACCCTGGTTAATTTTGCATATAAACATTCACATAACTTTTTTTTTCTTGTTTTTTTTTTACATATGCAATCTGGAATGAGAATTCTCATTTCCAACCCTAGACTACTCATATAAATATGAGTCGGCTACTAGCCATTTGACACCTAGCCATTACTGACACTTATTTACAATTAAGCATGAAATCCCTAGTTTCCCCCAAACTTAGACTTAAGTGCTTCTATGTCATCAAGCGAATAACGAAAATTCTAAATATAATCAAGTGATTAAATCTCAAAACATCCAAACAAGCATGACCCTAACCTAGCTCAGAAGCAAACTAATGAGACTGTGTAAATATTTTGTTTCTGAACATGCAAGTCAATTTCTTAGAAACTATAAATCAACCCTCTACTCATCATTACCACACTCAATAAGAAATCTACCTACCAATCAGAATTAGCTCGTTCTAAGGGATCATGAAAAATGCATGCCATGAAATGCAACTAATATGGACTCACATGGTATAAAAACAAAATAACAAAATGTCCTATATGAAACAAACATGCAATACATAAAAATACGAATGAATTACTACTAACATGCAAAATATGATTTCCTACATGAACAAATGACACACTACTACATACTACTATATACCTAACACATGGGTTGCCTCCCACGAAGCGTTTGTTTAGAGTCAATTAGCTTGACTACGTCCAAGCCTCCATTAAGGATGATAATAGTTGGCCTGGTCATCTCTTCGTGAGACTTCATCGTCATCACGGCGGCACACTTTCTGCCCCTTCTCCTCGCTTGGCCTATTCGTATAACAACTATGTCCTATTTCAATGCCTTCATCGGTTGACCCAAAATCTGTCAATTTGTAGAACAACACACATTCGCGGGCTTCGCTTGAATATAATGGAGGAGGGTAAATGTAAGTTGCTGAAGCCTTTGGTTCCTCAAAGAAAACTTCCTCCATTGGCTCTAATGCGCTACCTCCATCTTTATACTCTGAGACAAGTAGAAGACCTGCATCTTTCCCATGGTCATCTGCCTCTTGGTGCGCACATACCAATTCTTGAAATTTGTGTAGCTCACTAGTGTCTATCCCAAATAGTGCCCTTTCCAAATCATCCACCATACTAGCATGATCAAATTCCTCACATGGCTTGTGAACGCTCACCTCACCTTGGAATTTGTCTTCCTCAATTATGCATGCAGTACCTTGCTCCAAGTCACCGTTACTTCCTGGAATTGCCTCTAGTATGAATTGATGTTTCTCTTGTTCCAAGGCACTCAAAACTTGAGCAACTAGTGTCTCCAAAGATTTGATAGACCCCTCATTACTCTTTGCAAGCATCCTAATATCCTCCATAACATCAACCTCATCTGACTGAAAAGTAAGAGTAGGTTGCTGATGTTGAAACTTTTCACTACCAAAGAAATATGACATATTTGGAACATCTTGCTGGTACTGTTGAGGATGGTATTGAAAATATGGTTGTTCCTCATAAGTGACATATGGATTAACTCCTTCGTAGTAACAATATTATGAGGTCTCATAAATGCCCAAACATTGCTCACATTGCTGAGGCATGGATGTCCTCGAATATGCCCACCATGGCAACTCCTCGCCTGCCATTTTCAAACACTCAAGTACCTGAAACACACCGAACTAAACAAGATAGGTAAGTAACTAATCCGAGTTAGTGAACGCTAACGACCACTGATGACAAACACATAAACTAAAAATAAGACACCGATGATCCCCGGCAGCGGCGCCAAAAACTTGTTTACACAATATCACGCAAGTATACGTGGTCACAAGTAATATAATTCAAGTTCGTTCCACAGAGATTTGGTTAAGTTCTTTTCAGTTAATGCACCTATTCAACAATGTATGGTTATAACTCATTGCTAAGACAAATAACAAATTGAGGTTTTAATTATCTAAATTAAACTAAGATGCAAATTATCAAACTAAGAATGAATTAACTACTGAGAATTAAAACTGAATTACTTATATGAGAATAAACATGAGATCCTAAATTCATTATCTACTTCGCTTAGAGTTGATGCAGTTAATCAATACATGTGATGGTTTTGATATCTGATCAGACAACACGAAACAAATATAGGTTACCTCTCGGTATACGAACACCAAACTAATCATACATCCACAAAAGAGATAGAAGATGAATAGACACCAATTATGTTTAGACCCTATATCTCTATAAGATTTGAAAACATAACGGTTTAAGCACAAGTCATCCATATAGATCACATAGGGCAGTATAAGTATTCTCATCTTATTCTACGAATCATGTTGATAAACAATCATGAACCTATGCTAGCATGGCAAGTTCTAAATCTTAAGATCCACTCTCGCTTCACAAAAGATTAACAGATTAGATGTTAGATACGCATCTAAATACATGAAACACAACCATACAAGGATATCAAGAATTCACCACACACAAATCTTTAAAGCAATCAAACTACTAAGCTACATAGATAAATCCGTTAGAATCCCATGACAACGATTAGTTCATAATCGAACCGCTCGTCACCATGGGATCCGATGAAACCATGATATTAAACAAAGTATGAATGAAAGTAGTAATATTAATAGAACAAAGAGTTGAGAAAACAAATCTAGAATCCAGAATAGCGCCTAAGACAGAATACAAAGGATGAAGTAGATCTAGATACGTTGCTTGTCACGAGCGTTGAATCTTTTTCCCCTTTTCTCCCTTGCAATTCTATGTTATGATGGTTAGTTATTGTTTTATGATGGTAGGATGTGTTTATATTGGCCCTAGGAGTCTTTTTCAGCAAGAAACTACCAATACGTTTCCTAAACTGATTTTGTTTTGAAGGAAAATTCGTAGCTGACTTTTCTCCAGTATTTCTGAGTCACTCCAGTTGTATTTGGACATCTAGACCACTTTAGAATGAAAGAAAATCTCGTTAGCTTCACGTGGACTGTAAGATCGTTCAAAACGGACTTGTAGAACTCAAGATATGGCCAAAACAGTGAATCAGCATTCTGGCCGCACAGGTGCGTAGTCAGCCCACCCTAGTGCACAGTCAGCCCACCTGTCTACTGTCCCGGTGCGCAGTCCGCCCACTAGGGTGCGCTGACTGCCCACCTGCCTTGTGCAGTTTTTCTGTTTCTGCTCTCTTTGCTTCGTTTTGACTCCAATTGCTTCCGTTCTTTTTGCATATGCTTCCGTCTTCAATTCTCTAGGCTTGGAATCTTCATGGTGGCCCACAACAAGACTCCATTCTTCATTCTTAAGCTCTAATTCAACTCCAAAATTGACGGAATCATCAACCCTAATTGACATTCTTGGAAACCTGCACACTTAAACAAAACACATCAAAACTACAACAAACTTGAGGCCAAGTGAATCAATTTAAGCCGAAATGAAGCGATCCAAGTGGATATAAAATCCACTTATCAGAAGTGGATATATAAATTTTTCTTTGAGGGTGTTTCTGCTGGGCAGTTTTGGATATCTTGGTTCTTCTTTTTCTTTCTCCACCAATCTTGACTAATTCAACTATGAAATGATGTAAGCAATGGACTTGGATCAGATCTTAATCCACTTGATGCTCCTTGGTCCTTGTGGAAAGAGTATTGAAGAAGCTTAGTAGATATTTGTTTTGTTTCTTGTTTGATTTAAGTGATTTAAATCACTTAACTTCTAAATTGTTTTGATTTAATCCTTGATTAAATCATTTAATCCACTTGATACAATTCTCTTGATAATCATGTAGGATATTTAATCTTATTATAAAATCAATCCATAATCCATGATTCGTTCGCTTTATCACTTAATCTCGTTATAAAGTTTCAGCGGTTTCTAGAACGCTTGTTTCACTATCTCAGTGGTTTTCGTTCTAAATTCTCAAATCGCATTTCATAAAATTTTAAAATATAAAATTCTTAAATCCTCAATTATAATATCTCATTTTTTGATAGTACTGATATACGATTCACTGCCCGGTCAAATATTCCATAAAAATAAACTTTGGATTTTCTGAATTTCGATCGTCTTTACATACACTTATTTGCTCCGTGAATCACTAATATGACTTCGAAATATCCATACCATGTCTCGTACATAGGGTGGCATGAAAAATTTCTTAATCCTCAAAATCACTATTCATCCACCAAAATCACTATTCACTGATGCACTTCATCATAATAAGAAAAGTTTTAATTCTACCAAAAATTTGGAATTAGTTTAGGAATAACTGGGGTACTTCTCTCCCATTGCACTCTCTAACTCTCAGGTGGACTCTTCCACATCCTGATTTTCCACAAATCTCTTATTAGCTTGACAACCTTGTCTCTTAGAACTTGCTCTTTTCTATCCGTGATTCCCACAGGTTGTTCTTCGTAAGACAGACCAGGTTGTATATCTACCTGCTCGTACTCTATCATATGCCGGGCATCTATAATATACTGTCGTAGCATTGCCACATGAAACATGTTATGAACCGGCTATAAGTTTGGGGGGTGTAAGGCTGGCTCGCATGCCACCTTTCGGGCGCTTTTAAACTCTCAGATGGCCCAATGAATCTTGGGCTCAACTGCCCTTCATTTCCAACTCTCGTTAATTCTTTTCACAGGGATACTTTTCAGCACCACGAATCTCAAACCTTATATTCCCTATCTTGTTTGCCATTCAATAGCAACATAACTTGCATGTCATTCATCAACATGCCATTCAGCTTATCAATAGCAGTACCATCTCTGTTTCTTTTGGTGCCGCCTAGGTGCATAGAATATCTCGAACTATGGGTCTCGTGTAAAATCTCATCCTTTAATTCTCGAACATTCGGAAACCATCTCTCTCTTCTTGACTAAGGGAATCGGCCACCACATTGGCATTCCCTGGATGGTAGTGTATCTCACAATCATAATCCTATATCAATTCTAACCATTTTCTCTACCTCATGTTTAGCTCTTTCTGAGTGGATATATACATATACCTCCAGTTCTTGCGATCAACATAGATCTCGCACTTTCCTCATATATACAACGTCTTGATATTTTTAGGGCGAAAACCATCACGAATGACTTTAAATTGATTCATTAAATCCATAAAAGTTGCGGGTGCACTAGTCAACCCAAATGATATCAATAAAAACTTCGTAGTGTCTATACCTAGTGCGAAACGCAGTTTTAGGTATATCCTCGGGTTTATCCTTTAACTAGTGATATCCAGTTCTTAATAAATTTGGAAAAGTACACTACGTCTTTCAGCTGATCAAACACTCATCTATCATCTGCAAAGGTACCTATTCTCAATGTTGAACTCGTTTAACTCTCGATGTTCGAAGCACAATCTCGTGCTAACATCTTTCTCTCTTACAACAAAATCGGGGCTCTCCACGGTGGTACGCTAGGTTTTATCATACTCTTGCCCAACAATTCTTGTAACTGAGTTGCTAACTCTTTCATTCCCACTGGGGCTAACAGGAGATGTGGCACTGTACCCTGAATACTCAGTATTCATTCTCATGTCATCCAAATCGATATCTGGTAGCTCATTAAAGCCTTGTACAGTCTCCCAAAACCATTGTAATTTCCTTTATACTTTGTGTCTCTTTTCTCGGCGTCAACCATAAGAGCTGATTAAGCCTCATGTCTTTGGCGTAATAATTTCTTAGTCTTAACTGTATTCATGAATCTCTAAATCTGACTCCGTCCCTTAATTATTAATCTTTTCCTTTACAATCAATTGGCTCCATTGGGTGCCAACCAATCCATCCTTATTATAATATCAAATTCTCCCAACTTGAAAGGAATCAGATCTATTAATAGGGTCGATCTCATATTTCTAGTTCACAACCTGGATGTCCTAATTTCATGGGAAAATTTTTCGATCGACCATCTTTACTTGCAATCACTCCATTAGGGTTCAACTTTAAGGTCTATTTGTCATGCACAATCTTGAGGTGCAAAGTACTTAGCGGTTCTAGACTAAAATGTTAATACCAACTGAGTTTATGTAGGAGGGTACCTGCTATCGTGTCCGTGTTTCTCACAGCACCTCGCAAGGTTAATTTGAAAGTCCTGACAGGGGTTGCTCGTTGGAGGTAGCCTTATTAACTCTGGGTATAGCTGGTCCAGTAGATGGACATTCCTTAGCCTCGTGTCCAAGCTTTCGACAATCGATACCTTTTGCACTACTGTAGCATAATCTGTTAATTCCAACATCGCCACGCGATTCTGGATCCATTGTCTCAGCTCTAGTTGAAGCCTACGGGCTCTTTTCTCTTCTGTGTTCACAACTCTGGAACAAACCTCAACAACTCGGATAACTTGGCTTCACACTCTGCCACAGTCATGGTTTCTTGTTTTATCTCTAGAAACTTTATTTCTATCTGGGTCTTCATATATTTTGGAAAATATTTCTCAAAAAAACAACAAGCTGAATCTCTCCAAAATCACAACACTATCTCCCTCTAGGTTTTTCTTAGATTTCCACCAGTAATTCGCCTCTCCCTTCAGGTAGACGGTGAACACGTTCTCTGATTCTCTGCAATATTCAGTATCTCATATGATTTCTCTATCTCTTTAATCCAAGCTCTGGCCTCCACTGGGTCAGTGGTTCCATGAATTTATGGGGGTTTCTATTTGACACTTTTATCATTAGAATTTTACGACCCATCGCTATTCCTTCCACATATACCGTTTAACCAATCTTTCCACTTATCATAATATCGTTGAGAGAGAATAAACTAATTTCATTGAGATGTCACCGATATTCTACTCGTCTTAGGGATCCGCTCTTGTTATAGGCTATTTCGTTGCGAATCTAATTCCTATCAGTGAATTTTGACTTATTCGACCTGGTTGGCCTCCCCTTGGGATTCAATAAAGATAAAAAGAATTATGAAGCTTGGAAAAGATAGCTTCCATATCAAGGAAAAAGTCACACACTGGTGATTATAAGGTTATGAGTTTTAAGGTAACCTTATTTGAGATGAGAGAATTTACTGAGAGATCAATATGATCATAAGAACTCAATGTTGCGTGTCTCAATTCAGACATTACTAAAGGTAATTAGCCTTTTTGTATTTCACAGCGCACAAGTGACGACGTCCCGTCAGACTTCTATCACACAGACAGATAGTCCTTGTGGCCCCTATAAATATAGGGTTGTTCGTCTCAGTGGAAGTTGAGAAGTATGAAAGCAATTCAAAGTCAAATTATTAATTATCGTCTTTCGACAAATAATTTCTCAAATGGACACTTTGGATAAAAATTAAACAGATTCTAAGGTGCGATTTACAAGAAATGGATAGCCAAAAAGATACTGGTATTCAACAAGCAAGTGGTGAGGTATCACCATAGGTTCATTCATTATTTGGAGAAAAGTGAAAGTTGGAATAACATCATTTGACAGGGCTTCAAAAACCTGAAAGTAGGTATTGTGATAGCCTCTAGCACATTTGAAATTGAATATTGTTTAACACAAGTGTTATAAACAACTTCGAAGAGGGAGCATATCTTTTATCGAAATTCTCTCTAAAAAGAGGCCAAGATAGATTATAGATTGGGGAGGTTTTACCAAGGTCTCCACGGATGCCTTTTTATGTCGGCTCCTCTTAAGGATAATCGTTCGATTCTAAAGCTTTTCTTTTCCATGTACACTCTAAGGTGCTCGATACTTACGTCATCGTTGACTCATAATAGTCGCTTAGGATTCAACCATCGACATTTACAATCGCAGGGAATTCTACTCGACGCGCAAGCATCTCAAGCAAGCGTTCTGTTTTATAAGAAGACTTCGATACCGATGTCACCCATAGTAACGATGAATTCACATGTCGAATGGGTGGTACTCCGGAAGATCGTTAGAAACTACATGCTTAAACCCAATTACTATCATAACCGTCTTCATACCAAACATTCCTTTTATCGTATCAATCCCGTCTTAGTACACTCGTGCTACAATATCACTATACGTAATACGTACATATAAAATCTTGCTCGAGGTAATATAATTCCTCAATACCGTAGTAACACCGTCCTTGGTGGAATCACTGATCGTGGGGATTTAAACCCCGTAGATAAGGTAATGCCTCTATTAGTTAAGGTAACTAAGTACCCTTAATCACACACGAAGTTCAAACGTCTCAGTTTTTATGCATGCAGCCTCCCTAGGCACTGCAACAGACTACAATTACAGGTCTCGTTCAAGTCGAATCAATCCACCGGTATTGGCTATACTGCCTCTACCTCTTCTGCTTTGGAGACTCTACTCCATTATCTTCGTCATATCTCTTGATGAATCATAAACGATTCTAAACTCTCGTCTCGTAACTTATTTGACCTCTAAAGATTCGTCCGGTCTTATTATAAGACCTCAAGTAACATACCACATTTTTATCAATCGGCACGTTCTCTACAAGATTCTTTCCTTGACCCACCATGGGGTCCTCCTCTAGATCCTTTGATGGATCTTCCTTTATCGGGTCTCCATTCATCTCAAGGAACGCATCATAAAATGCCTACTAGAAGGCCTCGGGGTCTGGTATCTCATAATCCCATTCATCAATAACTCATACAAATCGAGGTTACTAATCATGAAGTCCCAAGTATCGTTTCCAAGAAGAAGTCCCCCCTCGGGCTTCATCTCAAATATTCAGGATCATGTCTTCTAACCCGACTACGAACTTGATTTGAACTCTAGTTATTGTAATCATTCTTAAGGGTATTGTAAGACTCGATCTCCTATCGTTTCTGAGGACTGTAACCTGACGTAACAGCCCCAAATCCGGGGTCAGGGATTTAGAGTAGGCACGATCCATTTACTCCTTGCCTTACCTGTATTACTCGCAATGCTCATAATTCACCTGCTCATGACCCCACAATATATGTCTCACACACACACACACATGTTAGAGTCTCAGAAACGACACAATACAACAACTACGGAATAAATAACTTTTATTACAATACCCAAATGTCTTTTGAATCAGTCAGTAATACAACTTCTAAGTAATGTTACATTACCAACTTAGCCTTCTGATGCTCACAATACTATACATAAGGTGTGTACCAAAAGCTGCAGCCTGATTCGACTGGTTCGTACTACTCTCGGGATCACTGCTAGAAACTGTTTATGGAAACGCCTTGCGGGTATGGGCCGTCCCATTGGCATCCTGCTTCGCTGCTATATAATATATATAAAACATAGCAAGAGTGAGCGATAGCTCAGCAAGGTAATGAAAGTATGGCATAATTCTACCTTTAATTCAAACCCAGAATATATAGCGGGTACAAGACAATATTTGTCAAAATATCTTTTTACCGAAAGTATTTCCTTATCGGAATATATTCAAAAACAGTACCATTGTAGTACTTCAAATATCATTTTCATAATATATCTGCAAACTTTCATAATATAAAAGATGAAGTTACAAGGTAATTTAATATATAACTTCCGTAGAAATATCTGCTATGCAAAATATATGCAAGTATCAACATGTATCTCAAAAGAGGAAGTTGCAAGGTAATATATTGTAACTTTAGTTTTGAACACTTTTCAAACCCCTGCCAACCTAAAAGAAGTCTCTTCGATACGTGTTGTGGGAGCTACCCGTCAACCTAAAAGAAGTCTCTTCGATACGTGTTGCAGGAAATATCAAAATTGGATGATGAACTATTACTGGAGTATTGTCGTGCCAAACGACACCACCTTACAATGATCAGTCGTAGATCGTCCATCTCAAGATTTGTTTCTCTACATGTAGAAGAAAGAACATATGGACACCACCATACGCCGGATCTCCCTAGCCATCTTTCGGCTTAGACGGGACCGACGCCACTCGGACCCTGTTTCAAGGATGGACTGTCCCACAGCCTCTTACACCAATTTTAATGATGGACTGTCCTACAGCCTCTTACACAAATACTCCTAGTTCGAGTAAATCCATGACTCTGAAACGTAAAGTTCGTCCCCCTTTCCCCAAGTATAATACTTGTTGATAGGACTCCACAAAGTAGTCGTATCTAGTTGGAAAGGAAAATTCAACAATATTTCCCAAGCAGTTGCTTGTTAATGGATATCGACTTTTTCCAACAATCTTACCCCTCGAATGATGAGAAAGTAACAAAAAGACTCAATTTGATGAATAGCAACCAAGTTGCGAGTGAAAGGAATAGTTTCAAAAGATTTATGATCGGGCAGTCAAACATAATAAATAACAGTTCTCAAGTAAGGTTCCCTTATATTTCGGAAATTTTGAGCGAGCATTTAAATCTTCCTATAAGATAGATTTAAATGGAAAATAGAGTTTTGGGAACCTTTCTTTGATAAAATAATCATAATAAAACTCAGAAATATTTTACATAATTTTTGAGGGTCAAAGATAATTTTGAATAAGAGAAATCATCTTTAAAACTAGTTAAAAAGTATTAAATAAATATTCAAATAATATTTATTAAATCATAAATAATTTAAAGAATATTTTTAATCAAAAATATTGCTCATAAATAATCCTCGAATGAATATATAAAAATATTCACTAAATAAATAAATCCTCGAATGAATATTCCAAAATAGTATTCCTTAAATAAATCAAATCCTTAAATGAATAATCAAAATAATATTCATTTAATAAATAAAACTCTAAATGAATATTTGAAATAATATTCCTTAAAGAAATAAGGAAGAACATTTACTTAATATTTTCCTCAGAAAATAATCACAAGATATACAGAAATACCGACTCCCGATCTATATTTAAAGAATGAAAATCATATGCCCTTCACTAAGGGTCTTAGCGAAACATCCGGCTTATAACTAATATATCTCATATCTAGCTTATAAGCCAATATCAATTCATAAAACAAGTATCACAATATATTTTCTTGAAAACAGTTATGTCTTCCAATAGCATATTTAACAGAAATAATATTTATATAGTATTTCTCAACTGAGATAATACTCAAATAACATTCCTCGAAAGACATAGTAATCAAATACAATTCCTCGAATGATATCATATTCAAATAACAATCCACGAATGATTTCCAAGTAATTAATACTTAATGGAAATATAATTAACGTTTATCAATAACATTCCTCAAAATAAATAATAATTTACCGCTGGAATCCCTCCGGATTTCCACGACTAGCTCTATATCTCAAAATACCGACTCCCGGTTTAGAGTCGAAAACAATGAATATGCTCTTTTCTCTAGAGCTACAAGGTATACCGGTTTATAACTACTTATCTCAATGCTAGTATATAAACCAAAATCAAATTCAAAGTCAACACGATATAACATTTATCGCAAAACAGTATAATACTATATATGGCAAAAAGCAGTATTATACAACAATACTTTAAAAGTACAAGTTTAGAAAACTTGCCTGATGCTCGAGAAGTGATAGGGGCTCGTGACAATGTCGGACAATCTAGACAAGGTAAAATAAAACATACGATTAGTCCCTGGATAATCCACTTATTAATAATGCTCGTGTACTTAAACAAATCGTCATCAAAGCACTTAATGGTATCATCTAGACTCATACTAAGTCCATGCTACTCGTCGAATACTTAAGTCATAATTTTGGTTCGAAAACGGTCTTCGAATTCAAGTCATATGTAAGCACTTATAAGTTTGGTTTCTAAGTCGTGTTCTTAAGGGTTTTCACTTGCGCAACCTCGGCTTACACATTTTTATAAAATCGAAAAATAATCTTTTTAACTTGAAACCTTCGCACACACCTTGCCAACTTTCTTTAACATTTTATCACCAAATTTTACATTCTAATTCGGCTATTAAGGGTCTTGAACTTAGTATCAAAGTAGTTACATTTCTGTAATAAAATCCTTTGAACCACTTTCACTAAAACTAGCATAACTCTTAAACCGTAAACTCTTTTTACTCGATTCTTTCAGCAAAACAAACTAGACAATCATATCTTTGTAACCATAGGCAGTGCTGGTGCTAAAAATCATTTCAATGTCTTGGGTATTGACTGTTTTTAAGACTTAAAGAAATTTCGCCATTACGACGGCTATATAACTCGAACATTTCCATTTCGTCACAACATAAACAAGCCACACCGGGCATACCATACATCTCCAACATCAACAAACAACCATAATACACCTGTAAGGTCAGTGGGCATGCTCTAATACAATACCCAATCATTTTACACAATTTATACAACCAAACAATCATATAACTCCATAATATGCACTTATCTTTACATAATACTAAAACCACATCAAAAACTCATAAAAAATTCAAAGGGTGGGTTAGGGTTTTACCTTCCTTGACACTCTAGGAACACTAGCAGAGCTTGCCACACCATGGTGTGGTCTTGGTTAGCTTCAACAAAGCCTAAAAGCCATGAACAAAACATGGAAACTACTTAAAACACTAATCATTACTATTCATCATCAATCTTGTAAAATTCATAACAAATCGAAAAATAAGAGTTTAGTGCTAAAATTTTTACCACACATTGTGCTCTTCATAAGATTTCTTTTGAGCTATATATCATCAGATTTGAAGCTTCCTAGCTAAGGTTTTGAGCCCTATCTTTCCTCTGGACAGAAACTAGTTAGATTGGGTTCTCCAACTTGAGGAGGGATTTGACTAGGCTATACTCCTTTGTTGGCTATGAAATTTTGAACGAATGTTATCCATGGAGTGGAGAAGCTATGGTTAAAATTTGGTGATTTAGTCATGGATAGAAGTGGAGATATGAATTTGTATTTGAGGGTGTTTCTGCTGGGCAGTTTTGGATCTCTTGGTTCTTTTTCTTTCTCCACCAATCTTGACTAATTGTTAGTAGTATTTTTGTTGTTCGTTCGCAGGGAAGGACTGAATGTAATATCAAGTTCAAGTATCTTATCTCTTTACGTCTAGAAGTGTGTGAGAAGAATTTTTGGGTTTGTGTTTTAACTAAATTAACCAAGAACTAATTATAAGCACTAAGAATTGATTTTAAACTGAGATTCAAATATGTTGGAAAACAATCTAAGAATCGGGGTTCTTCACTTGGTCTCAATACATGCTCAATATTAATGTGATATATGTGTTCCTACCTTGCTGAAAACAATTCTTCTAAAGTTATACTGCACCCTCCCAGGCTACAATATAATGCTTACAGCTACACCGTAATTGACACTCCCGTGATACAATCAAAGTATATCTATAAACTGTTATATGCCAAGAATTATATGTCTCACAATTCTCCTATTAATCTCCCGATCTAATATTCAAATTATGTCTGTTAAATCATGTACTAAGATTGCAACTTCTCTCCCAAGCTTATTACAATCCCTAGAATACAATCAAAGGTTCATGACTCCCCTAATTGTGTTAAGATCTCATTAACAAATCAGCCAGGCAGAAAATCACATAATCAAGCATGCATGAATACCAAGGAATACTACCCAATCCTCAGATTAGAGAATTAGTTACGCATATTTAATAAAGAAAACATAATAATAATGATAAGAATGAAAACATAATATTGAAGAAAGAATTGAAGATCGAAAGTACCTTGATACGATTTAAAGCTATGAATTGTTAGCTATGAATTGTTATGATTTACAATGGTAGGATGTGTTTAAATAGGCTCTACAAATCTTTCCCAACAAGATATTACCTTCTATTACAATTAGAATTCAATTTAGGTATTAAAAATTGCCCAAAATACAATTAGAACTAGAAAAGGGCAAAACAGTAATTTTTCTGCTTCCATCTATCTGCTGGTCGTGCTTCCTGGGCCCACCACATGCGGCCTGGTCGTGTAAAACCTATCCCATATTGTAGAAAATCTCTCAAGCTTCGCGTGGACTGTAAATGGGCTGAAAACGGACTTCTAGAACTCTAGATATGGCCCAAACAGTATAAGGTGCGCAGCCCTTCTCAAAAATCCGAATTTTAATTAATTAATTCTCCAAGAACGATAGAAGCATCAACTTTAATCAACATTCTCGTAAATCTGCACAACTAAGCAAAACACATCAAAACTACAACAACTTGAGTCCAAAACAATCAATTTAAGCCGAACGGAGGCATTCCCAGTGGATATAAAATCCACTTATCAAACCCCCAAACTTAAACTGATGCTTGTCCTCAAGCATAAACAATTACAACTACCTGATTAGTACCACTTTCGTAGGTGATCACGGTTGCATTTGGCATATGCAACAAGCCCTTTAAACCCCTAGGCAGCCCTAGTGGACGAGTAAGGTCTCGTGAGGGCCTATAGCGAATGTACCCACAAAATCCATTTAACCTAATGCAATGCAATGCATGAATGCAACTAATTTGAAATATGCAACGATCCCCTTCAAACTAACCAAAACCAACTAACAAGCAAATATCTCAAAGAATGCAACTAAATCCAAATAGAGCTCGACCAAGTTCCCGTATACTAACAATACATGAACAGAAACGTGCGTGTGTGCAATGCTCATCAGAAATACTCCCAAAACTAGGTCAAAAATCATACATATCCTTCGCCAAGACAATCACAGGTTTATAAATAGAATAGACTGTAGACACTTCATAACCTAGAAACACCTCCATCCTTATCCAAGGTAGACAGAAATTCATGCTTTATTACTAACTACTACTCCCTCTGTCCCATTCATTTCTATACGTTTCTTTTAGAGTGTCTGACACGCATTTTAAGGTGCATAACTAGTATAGTTCCATAACTTATTTTTACAATTTTCTTTTTTTGTATAAAAATAGGATTGTTCTATTTTTATACAAAAAAAGAAAATTGTAAAAATAAGTTATCTAACTATAGTAGTTAGGAGCCTTAAAATGCGTGTCACGCCCCCGTCCCCCAATGTATACAATTCATTGGGACGGAGGGAGTACTACACATATATACAAGCATGCTTATTTAACCGTGCAATGGATGAGACCCCAAAAGGCTTATACAATAATACCCATGTAGCGAGTGTTAGGTCAGTGGATCCCAGACTATAAAAGCCTTAGGTCACTAGGACTAAATCCCCTCAGACTTAATTACTCGAGTATTAAAGAGCTCACCCTGGTTAATTTTGCATATAAACAATTTATTGATTCTTTTTTTTTTTCTCTTTTTTTTTTCTTTTTTTTTTCTGCGATCTGGAATGAGCCTTTCTCATTTCCAACCCTAGACTACTCATATAAATATGAGCCGGCTACTAGCCATTTGACACCTAGCTATTATTTAACAATTGATACAACTAGCATGAAATCCCTGTTTTCCCCCAAACTTAGACTTTAGTGCTACTACGCCATAAAGGGAATAACGAAAATTCTAAATATAATCAGGTGATTAAATCTCAAAACATCCAAACAAGCATGACCTTAACCTAGCCCTAAAGTACCCAATGAGACTGTGTAATTAGTTTGTTTCCGAAACACATAAGTCAATTTCATAGAAACTATAAATCAACCCTCTATTCATCATTACCACACTCAATTAGACATCTACCTACCAATCAGAATTAGCTCGTTCTAAGGGATCATGAAATATGCATGCCATGAAAATGCAACTAGAATGAACTCACATGGTATACAGAAATAAAAACAGAATGTCCTATATGAAACAAACGTAGATAACACGAACATATATGCATGAATTACTACTACTAATATGCAAAGCATGAAATCCTACATGAACACATATATACAACAACAACTACTAATCCCTCAAACCACCCCCAAACTTAAAATATTCAATGTCCTCATTGAATGGAAGTAAATACAAGGGAAAGTAGAAAACATACCTACTCGTCCTCGCTGTCGTCACCCTCGTCATCCTCATCAGAAGAATCCGGTGGAGGGTACGGAGTCCGAGCTCCAAATATAGGCCACTGAACAGGAGTACTAGGTGACTGAAACTTTGCCTCCAAAGCTATGCCCATGTCCTCAGAATACTGGCGACTGCTCGTATACATAGCATCCAACCGCCTAGTCATTCGACGAAAATAAGATTAAAAAACGGACATATCCACCATACGCCGCTGAGGTTCTGCAATTGCCACTCCCGTTGCTCTAGGAACATGTGGCGGAGCGCCCGCTCCTTGACCACCAGCACCACCAACTATAAAACCGAGACCCCTAAGATGAGGAATGTCGCCCGACCACTCCCCCATCCGGTCAATAGTAACATCATTAATGGAAGACATAGGCTTATACACCGGCTCACCTTCGTACCATTTCACTTTCGAAGTATCACACAAATACGCAATGATAGAAGCATAAGGAATACTGGCCGATGAATTACTTCCCACATACCGAAGAATGTTTTGATTAATAAGGTACCCAAGGTCAACATACTCACCCCTGAGAATACCCCATAGCAGAATAGCTCTCTCAACAGTAACATCGGTCACATGGGTTGATGGAAGAATATTAGAACTGATGAAGTAGAACCATGCCCGTGCGAACTTAGACAATGATGCCGCCGGAAAAGTCCTCTTCTCGGTGGTACCCACTCTACACTTCCACTCCGTACCCGGAATACAAAGCTCACCAATGATTGCATCAAGAACAACATCATCCCTAGTCTTCTTCCCCAATCAGTAGCACCTCTAGGTTTAGGCGGTTGCCTAATTAACGTACG
The DNA here is from genome assembly GCA_036435485.1 of Saposhnikovia divaricata. Classification (NCBI taxonomy): domain Eukaryota; kingdom Viridiplantae; phylum Streptophyta; class Magnoliopsida; order Apiales; family Apiaceae; genus Saposhnikovia; species Saposhnikovia divaricata. Next base: position 130,333,344 of record CM071597.1, read on the forward strand.
AATCGCACGAGGCGAATAATCCACCTTCTGACCCCTCACAACCGTGGCATTATTCCTTGCTATCGAAGCATTAGCATAGAATTCCCTAACCACATCCAACGAGCCATCATTAGCAAATTCACAAAAGAACGTCCAACCCCGCTCACTAATCATCGCCACCATCTCCTCATACTTATATGGCACAAGCCTTCTTTCATGAATAACCCCCTTCGAAACTAACCTACCATACTCCGCCTTGGCATTCTCATTCACAAATTTTTTCACTCCATCTCCCACAACATCATTCTCATCCGAAGATGGACGAGCACTACTACTACCACCCATCAATCGTTGCCTTTTAGGAGCCATAATCAACAAATATCAAACAAGGCACAATAATCTCCAAACAATTCACCAAATAAAGAACCCCCAAATTACACACCAAGAACCCTAGCTTGCAAAATTCACAAATTCAAATAAAAGATGAGATAGAATATTACCCACTAGAATCAAAGAGGTGAACGTTCTAGATGAATCCCCAAAAAATTCGAATTTAATTCCCCCTTGCACTTTGAATGGATGAAAGTTAAGAATTTGGGGTAATATAGAAGTGTTTGTGGTTGTATGGGTGTATGTATATATATAGGAGATGTAAGTAATAAAGATGAAATTATATGTAGTATAGGATTGGGGTTGTTTAGGATTGAATTTAAGATAGAATGGGATTTAGGAATGATAGAGTTTAGGAGATGAATTGAATTTAAGGTATGTATGGGATTTAGGAGATGAATTAGGATATAGGAAAGAAAATTAGGTGAAAAGAGTGAAAAATTTGAAGTTTATAGGCAAAAATTCGTTCACAAAGCAGGGGACAGCCGCGCTGACTGCGCTGATGCGCTTGTTGCGCGGGTTGAAGCGGCGTTACTGGGCTAACAGCGCGGAGGCGCCTGTTGCGCGCTTTGAAACAGCGTGACAGGGTGCTGTCTGCGCGGGAAGGCTATTGGCGCAGTCCCTGTCTGCGTTACAGGGCGCTTGTTGCCTTGTGGCACAGTCTGCTTGGTACCATTCTGCATTTTTTTTTTCTTTTTTTTTTTCTTTGTTTCTTTTTTTTTTTTTTTCACACACTAACAACACTCAATTTTTTTTTTCTTTTCTTTTTTCACACACTAACAACACTCATTTTTTTTTCTTTTTCTTCTTTTTTTTTCACACAAATACTACATCACTTGGGTTGCCTCCCAAGAAGCGCTCGTTTAACGTCATTAGCTTGACGTACTTCCTCAATTCATAGTAGGGTCTTGAAGGTGGAGAATGCTCATTCCTTGCTCCACTGTTTCTCCAAGCAGGTATGGCTTAAGTCTCTGCCCGTTCACCTTAAATACATCCGACCCTTCTCTAATAATCTCACAAACCCCATTAGGATAAACCTTCACAATCTCAAAAGGACCGGACCATCTTGATCTAAGCTTTCCAGGGAATAAACGGAGTCTTGAATTAAACAATAGAACATGTTGCCCAACCTCAAATTCCTTCTTCTGAATGTGCTTGTCATGCCACAATTTGGTCTTCTCCTTGTAGATACTAGCATTTTCATAAGATTGGAGCCTAATCTCCTCAAGCTCTCCAAGTTGAAGCAAACGTTTCTCTCCCGCAGATTTAAGATTAAAATTCAACTCTCTTGTCGCCCAAAATGCCTTATGTTGAAGTTCCACCGGCAAATGACATGGCTTCCCAAAGATCAACCTATATGGAGACATTCCAATAGGTGTTTTAAATGCCGTTCTATATGCCCAAAGAGCATCATCAAGCTTTGTTGACCAATCTTTTCTCGAACTTGCCACTGTCTTCTCCAAAATTGACTTCAGCTCACGATTCGAAATCTCAACTTGTCCACTTGTTTGCGAATGATAAGGAGTTGCCACCTTTTGTGTCACACCATACTTTTTCAAGAGATCAGCCACCTGTTTATTGCAAAAGTGCGAACCTCCATCATTGATAATAGCCCTTGGCACTCCAAATCTAGTGAACACATTTTTCTTCAAGAACTTCTTCACCACTCTAGCATCATTAGTAGGAGACGCAATTGCTTCAACCCATTTAGAGACATAATCAACTCCCACCAAAATATACTGATTTCCATAAGAAGATGGAAATGGACCCATGAAGTCCATCCCCCACACATCGAAAATCTCCACCTCAAGAATAGATTGTAAAGGCATCTCGTTCCTCCTCGAAATATTCCCAACTCGTTGCAATCTATCACATTTAGCCACAAAGTCTCTAGCATCTTGATGCATGGTTGGCCAATAGAATCCTGACTGTAAAACTTTCGCCACTTTCTTCATGCTACTGTTATGACCTCCACACTCTAGAGAATGGCAATGTCTGAAAATATGAGGAACTTCATCATGAGGTACACATCTACGAAACATTCCATCAGCACATTCTTTGTAAAGCAGCGGTTCCTCCCAATAGTAATGCTTCACATCATAAAAGAACTTCTTCTTCTGATTATAAGAAAGATTATCAGGCACAACTCCTCCCACAATGTAGTTCACAAAATCTGCATACCATGGTGTAGACAAGGACACACCTAGAAGCTGATCTTCCGGAAATTTATCATTGATAGGTATTTCACCTCCTACCTCTCCATCTCCTTGGTCCAACCTAGATAAATGATCAGCTACCAAGTTCTCGGACCTCTTCTTATCTCGAATCTCAAGATCAAATTCCTGAAGTAAAAGAATCCAACGAACTAGACGAGGTTTGGCATCCTTCTTTGTCATCAAGAAACGAATAGCAGCATGATCCGAATAGACAATCACCTTAGACCCAACAAGATAGGATCTGAATTTATCAAGTGCAAACACCACTACAAGTAGCTCTTTCTCCGTAGTGGAATAGTTGATTTGCGCGTCATCAAGAGTCTTGCTTGCATAAGCTATCACGTGCATCCGCTTATCCTTCTTTTGCCCAAGAACAACACCCACAGCATAGTCACTAGCATCACACATAAGCTCAAATGGCAAGCTCCAATCGGGAGATGTAACTATGGGTGCAGAAGTAAGTTCCTTCTTCAACCTGTTAAAAGCATCAAGACAACTTTCATCAAAGTCAAAAACACGATCCTTTTCAAGAAGATTGCAGAGTGGCCGAGCTAACTTGGAAAAATCCTTTATGAACCGTCGATAAAAACCAGCATGCCCAAGAAAGCTTCGAATTCCTTTCACAGATGAAAGTGGTGGCAATTTTTCAATAACTTCAATTTTTGCTCTATCGACCTCAATGCCTTTGTTAGAGATTTTATGCCCAAGCACAATGCCTTCCTTCACCATGAAGTGACATTTTTCCCAATTAAGAACAAGATTCGTTTCAGTACATCTCTGCAACACCTTTGATAAACTGGCGAGACATGATTCAAAAGAAGAACCATAAACCGTGAAGTCATCCATAAAGACCTCCATGTCTCTCCCTATAAAATCTGAGAAAATGTGGTTCATGAGCCGTTGAAAAGTTGAAGGACCATTACACAAACCAAAAGGAAGCCTCCGATAAGCAAAAGTGCCATAAGGACAAGTAAAGGTGGTCTTCTCTTGATCTTCGGGTGCAATAGGAATCTGAAAGTAACCCGAGAATCCATCCAGAAAGTTGTAATACTCATTACCCGCCAACCTTTCGAGCATTTGATCAATGAATGGGAGGGGAAAGTGATCTTTGCGAGTAGCGTTATTCAACTTCCTATAGTCAATGCAAACTCTCCAACCTGTTACTGTTCTCGTGGGAATTAGTTCATTCTTCTCATTGTGAACAACAGTCATCCCACCTTTCTTAGGCACAACATGAATAGGACTAACCCATTTACTGTGTGGAACCGAATATATGATACCAGCATCAAGCAACTTTGTGATTTCTTTCTTTACCACCTCTTGCAAATTCGGATTCAATCTTCTTTGTCCCTCAATCACAGGCTTATGATCATCTTCTAAGGCAATTCTATGCATGCAAAGAGCAGGGCTAATTCCCTTGATATCTTGAATTGTCCAACCAATAGCTGATTTATATTGCCGAAGAACATGTAATAACTTTTCTCTCTCATCATCAATAAGCAAAGCAGAAACTACCACAGGATATGTATCATTAGGACCCAGAAAAGCATACCTCAAATTAGCAGGTAGAGGTTTAAGTTCAACCTGTGGTGCCTCTGAAAGTGTAAAAACCATCTCAACTTCTGTGTCTCGAACAACAAGTGCTTCTCCTTCTTCTGCATCATCTAACACCCGTTCTGCTCCCATGAAGTGTTCATTTTCTAGCTGCACAATTTCATCAACTCTGTCAACAGTAAAACACGTTGCTCCAAAAGGAGGCATCTTCATTGCTTTGTTCAGATCAAATTCCACTTTGTCCTCGCCAACATTCAATGTCAATTTTCCAGCTTTAACATCGATTGTAGTGCCAGCAGTAGCCAAGAATGGCCGTCCCAAGATATTGGGTATCTCGACATCTTCATCCATCTCTAACACCACAAAATCACAAGGTATGACAAATTTATCCACTTTAACAACCACGTCTTCAATAACCCCCAATGGATACTTAACAGAACGATCCGCCAACTGAAGTGAAATCCGTGTCTTTTTAAGTTCTCCAAGACCAAGCCTTTTGCAGATTGAATATGGCATCAAACTCACACTTGCACCTAAGTCACACAAGGCTTTCATGTTTTCCATCTTCCCAATAGTGCAAGGCAAAGAGAAGCTTCCCGGATCTTTCAATTTCTGAGGAATGGCCTTTTGGATGACTGCACTGCATTCAGCATTAAAAGTAATAGTCTCTGCATCTTCAAGTTTCCTCTTCTTTGTCAACATCTCCTTACGAAATTTAGCATAAAGTGGCATCTGATTCAAAGCTTCAGCCAACGGAATATTAACGTGCAACTGCCGGAACATAGTCAAGAACTTCTCGTACTGCTTCTCTAAATGCCTGTTGTGAAGTCTCTGTGGAAATGGAATAGGAGGAACATAAGGTGGTGGAGGAACATATGGCTTTTCTGATTCTTCTTCCTTCTTCTTCTCATCTTCTTTTTCTGCCGTGTCTGCAGCAATCTCTACTGGCTCATCCTCTTTCTCAGCATCACTCTCTTTAGGCTTAAAAACCTCAACCTCGGGCAACTCTTTTCCGCTCCTCAAAGTAATTGCTTTACATTGCTCTTTACCAGTCTGGTCGGGTTGACTAGGAAGAGACCCTTGTTCACGAACACCCATCTTTGAGGCAATCTGTCCAATCTGTGTTTCTAGCATCTTTTGAGATGATGCCATCTGATCTATTCTTGATTCCATATTAGCCAATGCCCCAGAAGTCCCTTGCATAATCTTATTTAGTGCAACCTCCCACTCAGCTGGTTCTTTCTTTGGTGGAGGTTGATACTGCTGCTGTGCTTGATATGGCGGTCGTGACTGAAAACCAGGAGGTTGATTCTGCCTTGGAAATGCATAGGAAGGATTAGCTGCATGATTATTGCTGTAAGAAAGATTATTGTTTGGCCTTTGATTCGGATTGTAGTAAGAATTATTCTGCACGGGCCAAGGCTGTCTTCCTTGAATAAAAGATGCTTCTTCTGGAAATTGTTGAACATACGAGTTCTGACTAGCACCATAATCATGATACCCTTCCATAGGTGAAGAAATAGCATTCACATTTACCTTTTGTCCTCGCACCTCCTGAGTTAGAGTATCCAACTTTTGAGCCAGCATGTTGATCATCTCAGATTCTTGTGCTGCTTTTGCTGAACTCGTCCCACTAGGTGCCCATGAATAATTATTAGATGCCAATTCTTCAAGGAGTGCTTTAGCTTGGGTAGTTGGTGCCTTCTTGAAATTTCCACCCGCAGCTACATCCAGACTCAAACGAATATCTGCATTCATGGCCCCATAAAAAGTACTGATGATCTGCCAATCTTCCAAGCCATGATGTGGACACTTCCTCAACAGTGCCTTGAATCTCTCCCATGCCTGATATAGACCTTCACCCGGTTGTGCTTTAAAACTCATAATCATAGTCCTCAACTGTTGCGTCTTGTCAGAGGGATAGTATTTGGACAAGAATGCCGTAGAAAGACTCTCCCATGTAGCAACCGAAGTGTTTGGAAGTTGCTGAAACCATTCCAAAGCTCTTCCCTTAATAGAGTAGGGAAACATATGGAGACGAATCTGATCACTCGTAACACCAGTGATTCTGAATGAGCCACACATCTGCACAAAACGCTCTAGATGTCTGTGTGGGTCTTCTAATTCAATGTCTCCTTCAAAAGCCTGATTGCTGATCATCTGAATTAAGCTCGGATTAATATGGAACTGGGCTGCACCAATCTCTGGAGTTTTGTACATGCAATTGGCTGGATTCGGTGTCTCATGGTCCCAAATAGAAGACTGATCAACATTAACAGCTGGTCGAGGTTCTGGATCTCCCATCTTAGCTTTATCTTTTCTTAGCTTTCTAAAAGTACGCTCGATTTCAGGGTCAAATTCCAATTTTCTAGCGCAAGATGAACGTAGCATACACCTGAAAATCACCAACAAAACAACTTGTGGAACCAATTAAAATCTAAACAATAAGAAACAATTAACCTAAACTCAACTATACTGCTTTCCCCGGCAGCGGCGCCAATTTGTTAGTAGTATTTTTGTTGTTCGTTCGCAGGGAAGGACTGAATGTAATATCAAGTTCAAGTATCTTATCTCTTTACGTCTAGAAGTGTGTGAGAAGAATTTTTGGGTTTGTGTTTTAACTAAATTAACCAAGAACTAATTATAAGCACTAAGAATTGATTTTAAACTGAGATTCAAATATGTTGGAAAACAATCTAAGAATCGGGGTTCTTCACTTGGTCTCAATACATGCTCAATATTAATGTGATATATGTGTTCCTACCTTGCTGAAAACAATTCTTCTAAAGTTATACTGCACCCTCCCAGGCTACAATATAATGCTTACAGCTACACCGTAATTGACACTCCCGTGATACAATCAAAGTATATCTATAAACTGTTATATGCCAAGAATTATATGTCTCACAATTCTCCTATTAATCTCCCGATCTAATATTCAAATTATGTCTGTTAAATCATGTACTAAGATTGCAACTTCTCTCCCAAGCTTATTACAATCCCTAGAATACAATCAAAGGTTCATGACTCCCCTAATTGTGTTAAGATCTCATTAACAAATCAGCCAGGCAGAAAATCACATAATCAAGCATGCATGAATACCAAGGAATACTACCCAATCCTCAGATTAGAGAATTAGTTACGCATATTTAATAAAGAAAACATAATAATAATGATAATGAATGAAAACATAATATTGAAGAAAGAATTGAAGATCGAAAGTACCTTGATACGATTTAAAGCTATGAATTGTTAGCTATGAATTGTTATGATTTACAATGGTAGGATGTGTTTAAATAGGCTCTACAAATCTTTCCCAACAAGATATTACCTTCTATTACAATTAGAATTCAATTTAGGTATTAAAAATTGCCCAAAATACAATTAGAACTAGAAAAGGGCAAAACAGTAATTTTTCTGCTTCCATCTATCTGCTGGTCGTGCTTCCTGGGCCCACCACATGCGGCCTGGTCGTGTAAAACCTATCCCATATTGTAGAAAATCTCTCAAGCTTCGCGTGGACTGTAAATGGGCTGAAAACGGACTTCTAGAACTCCAGATATGGCCCAAACAGTATAAGGTGCGCAGCCCTTCTCAAAAATCCGAATTTTAATTAATTAATTCTCCAAGAACGATAGAAGCATCAACTTTAATCAACATTCTCGTAAATCTGCACAACTAAGCAAAACACATCAAAACTACAACAACTTGAGTCCAAAACAATCAATTTAAGCCGAACGGAGGCATTCCCAGTGGATATAAAATCCACTTATCACTAATTCAACTATGAAATGATGTAAGCAATGGATGTTGTGCTAAAAATAATTAAGACATTTGAATCGCAAGCGCACAATTCGTTTCGTTGTAAAATATTTTAAGTTCGTTCCTCGGAGATTAATATTTTCGCAAACCTTAACTTTCAACTTAATCGAATTAGAATAAATAGATTTTGGATTTTGATTTTACCCTAAAATATAATTCTAAATTAATTTTAAAAGAAAATCTAATTTATTCTAATTTTAAACTAACTAATTAAAAAATAAGAAAGTAGCAAAAAAAAAATTATTTTAAAAAGTTTAAATTTGTTTTTTTTAGCTATTGTGTTATGTAATTGAGATAGCCAAGGTAGCTGCTAGCCATGTCCCGTGTTATTGTCTAATTTGCTCAAATTTGGAGCACTTTTTTTGGTTCGATGACCACGATATCTAGGTTTGGTAATTGAGAGTCTAGTGGTAGCTAGGGAAGAAATTGAGTTTAGACGGAGAAATTTGGTAGGAAAAGTTGCAAGTCGAGACTCGAGATAAGTTCGTTTTGTTTGTGATTTTCTTATGCTCTCTCTAGTGTTATAAGGAAAGTGAGAGGTGCTTATGACCTCCCTCCTCACTAACCAGTTTAATTCTGTTGGTTTGGACTGCTGTTTAAATGCTATCTTTTGAAGTTCTGCAGCACACAACGATTTCTAGGACACATTTTTGTTATTCTTCTTTAGTTAGAAAATTGTCATCTATGTTCCCACTTAGCCCTTACTCATGGAATGCTGTAGTAATACTATCATCGATGCAGATTGTAATTTTAGAATTTAGAATAATTAGTGAATTAATAGATTACTAATTTAATCTTCTTTTAACTAGCTAGTTTAAAATTAGATTTTTTTTTAGTTAAAATCCATCATGTCAAGAATTTATGTAAATAACTTGTGAGAATAAAATTTAGTTTTAAATCGAATTTTAAAAATTTTGTAGATTAATTACCTTTTGCTCTTTTTGTTTTTATTAGTAGAATAATAATTGAAATTTTCTTTAAAAAAAATTAGATTAATTAATAAAATTCCAAAATCCAAATATCCAAACATTATTCTAATTCGATTAAATTGAAAATTAAGGATTGCGAAATATTAGTCCCTGTGGAACGAATCTCAAATTTTACAACGATACGAATTGTTCGCTTGCGATTCAAATGTCTTAATTATTTTTAGCACAACAAGTTTTTGGCGCCGCTGCCAGGGACTAATTATTTTTCGCACCTTAGTTTTTGATTTTTCGGATTAGCTCTCCTCTCACCCTTTTTCTTTTTTGCATTTTTTTTTCGAGGAATTTGGAGGAAAATTCGGGGAACTTGGATTAAAGCGGAAGAATTTTCTCGGAATTTTGGAAGCTTTGCTTGGGTAAACCGTATCTCTCTCCTCTTTCGTTTTTCTTTCCCTATTTAGAAAATCACAAAAATCACAAAAAAATTAAAAATTAAAAATCCAAAAAAATTAGTTGTAAATACATAATTGTTGCATCATGCATTTAATCACTTAGGGCACATCATCTAGATTTTTATTTTCTTGTTTTTAATTTTTCGTACCCTATAATTGTGGTGATCGCTGGAGGACCCCAAGGTACGTTAAATTTCTTTCTTTCTTTAGATTAGAACACGTAGAGTAAGCATCCATAAATGTTTATAGTTTTTATACCTATTTGTTTGTTGCATCATTTTGTAAATAAATCTTAAGGGCAAAACCTCTCAAAAGATAAGGGAAGGGATTTCATCACTCTTTCCTTAGCCCAAAAACAATTTAATCCCTCATTTTGCATACCTAGCTTTTAATAAAATTAATTAGACGTTTGCCCCTAGGAATCTCGCGCTCATTTAGGAAGGTGCTTAAGAAACGAAGTAATCTTTAATTATTCCGACTTTTTGGTGTCTAGGAAAGCGAAAGCTGACCTGGCCAATTAAGGTTTTGGTGTCTAGGCTGGTGTTTAGCCTCTTGGCAATGCTTGCACCTACCTGGCCAAGCCGGTTCGAATAATTATTGATTTACTTAGTTTTTGGTAGCCCTTACGGTTAGGAGCAAGGTCTAGTTATTTTATTAGGGAACCCTAGGTTTAGAATTTTTCTTTTAATTTTACACCCTTTCTTTTTTTTTTGTTTAATTTTTCGTACTTACTTGCTACGTGTTTCCTTTTATGGTTTATGCGAACTACGTGGATTATGGATAATTCTTCTAGACTAGTGAGATCATTTGAGATTTCTTCATCATTTAATTCCGAGTCTTTAGATTATTCCGAACCCGTAGTAAACATGGCCATGTCTCTTAGGGACCGTTGCTATCCTACTCGTTCCGCCCAACCTTCGTGTATCACCCTTCCTCCCGTTAATGGTAATAATTTCGAAATTAAAGCTCACCACATCAGTATGTTACCTAAATTTAACGGGAGCGAGGGTGAGGACCCGTACCTCTTTCTTCATGAATTTGAGGAGGTTTGCGCATTGCAAAAACTCCAACATCTTTCCGAGGACTCCATTAGGCTAAGACTTATCAACTTCGCTTTAAAAGAAAATGCAAAAAAATGGTTGTATAGTCTACCCGTTAATTCTATTTCCACGTGGGAGGGATTTGTGGTTATTTTTCTAAAAAAATATTTTCCAAACCATAAGACTACGAGAATTACAAACGAAATAAATCAATTTCATCAAAAGGAAAACGAGTCTTTTTGGAAATATTTTGATGGTTTTAAAAATCTTCTATCACAATGCCCCCACCACGGAATAGAAAAATGGAGGCTTTGTAAGATCGTTTATGAGGCCTTAGATGGACCAACAACAGCGTTGTTGGAATCTATGTGCCAAGGAAAATTCATGGAGAAAGATGAGGACGAGGGTTGGACATTTTTCGAAGAATTAGCCGAGAAGACCATGTTGTGGGAGTCTACTAGGGAACCTAACAAGTCTAATGAGTCGTCTAGTTCATCTAAGGGTTTGCATTCGATTTGGAGTTCGATTGCAACCGATGCCAAATTAGCCAATCTAACTAGAAGACTCGAAGCCCTAGAAACTAGTAAGGCCCCCTCAAATGTGTCTATGTGCCATAATCAAGGTTTTTCGGACTATCCCGCTTTTGATCAAGTTAATGCGGTGTCTCAACCACCCACTAGGAACGATCCGTTTGCTCCTACTTATAATCCCGGGTGGAGGAATCACCCGAACTTCTCTTGGAATCAAGGACAAAGCTACCAGGCTCCGTCATCTTCTTTTCAACCTCCTTTTCAAAATGCTCCTTCTTTCCAAAAACCCAATCAAAATTCTTTCTCGACTCCAAATCAAGGTCCCTTTCCAAACCCTACTCAAAATCTCGGTCCTTATCCGACTCAACCTTCTTATTCAAATCAAGCACCCGCCCACCCACCCGGCTTTCATGAGTCGGATAAGAGACTTAATTCTTTGGAAAAGACTCTTAATGCGGTTTTAAAATCAACGACTAATTTGGCTCAATCTCAACAAACTTTCATGCAAACCATGACTCAAGATAGGCAACTTTTAAATGCTAGTACTCAAGCCCTATCGAAGTTAGAGGTTCAAGTGAGTCAATTAGCCAATGCCATGTGTGAGCGAGAAAAGAATAAGTTCCCGAGTCAACCAGAGGTCAACCCTAAATTCCATATAAACCAAAGACCTCATGAAAGTGTGAATGCTGTCATTTCTTTAAGGTCGGGAAAACAAGTCGATAATCAAATAGGAATCGAGTCTTCCGAAGACGAAAAAGATGAGTCAAATGTTGAATCCAATCCTAAACTTGATCCTTCAAACCATATTCCAAATCCCGAGCCTTTCAAGTCATCTAATCTCACACCTTTAACTCTTGAACCTTCATCTTCTAAATCTATTCCCGAGTCATCAAAATTTTCTCATTCACCAAGTTCACCGAATGAACCTTCGTCTCTTAGTAAATCACCTCAAAAATCTATTCCCGAAGAACCTATCGAACGAGTCTTTAAGCCTAAAGCTCCTTATCCGCAAAGACTCCTTCCTAATAAACAATCGCCTCAAGTAGAAAAGATTCAAAAAATAGCATTTAAACAGCAGTCCAAACCAACAGAATTAAACTGGTTAGTGAGGAGGGAGGTCATAAGCACCTCTCACTTTCCTTATAACACTAGAGAGAGCATAAGAAAATCACAAACAAAACGAACTTATCTCGAGTCTCGACTTGCAACTTTTCCTACCAAATTTCTCCGTCTAAACTCAATTTCTTCCCTAGCTACCACTAGACTCTCAATTACCAAACCTAGATATCGTGGTCATCGAACCAAAAAAAGTGCTCCAAATTTGAACAAATTAGACAATAACACGGGACATGGCTAGCAGCTACCTTGGCTATCTCAATTACATAACACAATAGCTAAAAAAAACAAATTAAAACTGGTTAAGAATAATTAAATTCAGTACACTCGGAATTAACGAAGCAAATTTCGACAATTAACTAAGCAGGGAACCAAAAAAAAAAGGCAACACAGACACGACACATCACACTCACGAGCAATTAACATCCTGCAGATTCAAGCAGACAAAACAGAGAAATTAAAACGATTAAAAGGGGATGGGGTGTGAATTTACTTTTGAAAATAAAAGGCAAGGGGAAGAATGGGGGTCTGAGGCTTGTTCAAAGTAGAAGGGGAAATAACAAAAACTGGGTTTGGGAGGTTTGGTTTATTTGAAAACAAGGAGTGAAGCTATGCTTCGATTTAAACACTAAAATAGAGCTGTAAAAACAGAAAATTCGTAAAGAAATTTTTATAAAACTATTTTTTCTTTTTTTTTATTTTGAAAATTAAATAAGAGAATAAAGAAGTTAACTACAAAATTAAAGTTACACTAAAACTGATAATTTGGAATTTAAATGGCCCACAATAAAATTGAAATTTAAAGGGGCAAAATTACGAATTAAAACTACGAACAAGAAATTAAATTTCGTTACTTTCAACCCATAGTGGTTAGCTTTTCGCTACTTTGTCCACTACTTGGATTTACGAAAATAACGAAAGCAAAGTAAAATAAACGAGAGAGCAAGACAAGAAATTAAAGGAAATGAAATTGCATTAAAATTAAAAAGAGTGTTTACAAGATTTGAAACTAAGAAAAATACAAGAAATTAAATCTACCCTAAAATCTAAGTTACTAAATACAAGGGAGGTGAGGGGGTATTTATAGGATAGGAATTAGGGTTAAGGGGGTGTTGGGTAAATCCCCACCATACATTTGTGGTGTGTGGTGGTGAAATCCTAGCCATCTATTTGTTTCCTTCCCCCTTAAGCTTTGAAGAGTTGATCTTGGCCAAACACTTCTCTAATGTGTTAGGATGATCTCCACCTTCCACTTGTCTTGAAATATTCCTTTTGCTCCAAGCTCCTAATTCTTTTCCTTCTTTCATTTTTGGTCCTTTTCTTCCTCTTTTTCCCTTCCTTGCCCTTTATTTATTTATTTTTCCATTTCTTTATTTATTTACAAATTTCCTGAAATACAACAAAATAATTTATTAAAATACGAGTTCAAGCAATAAATAGGTAATAAAAATATACAAAAATATGCACTTATCAATGGACTTGGATCAGATCTTAATCCACTTGATGGTCCTTGGTCCTTGTGCAAAGAGTATTGAAGAAGCTCGGTAGATATTTGTTTTGTTTCTTGTTTGATTTAAGTGATTTAAATCACTTAACTTCTAAATTGTTTTGATTTAATCCTTGATTAAATCATTTAATCCACTTGATATAATTCTCTTGATGATCATGTAGGATATTTAATCTTGTTATAAAATCAATCCATAATCCATGATTCGTTCGCTTTATCACTTAATCTCGTTATAAAGTTTCAGCGGTTTCTAGAACGCTTGTTTCACTATCTCAGTGGTTTTCGTTCTAAATTCTCAAATCGAATTTCATAAAATTTTAAAATATAAAATCCTCAAATCCTCAATTTTAATATCTCATTTTTATAATACTGATATACGATTCACTGCCCGATCAAATATTCCATAAAAATAAACTTTGAATTTTCTGAATTTCGATCATCTTTACATACAATTATTTACTCCGTGAATCACTAATATGACTTCGAAATGTCCATACCATGTCTCGTACATAGGGTGGCATGAAAAATTTCTTAATCCTCAAAATCACTATTCATCCACCAAAATCACTATTCACTGATGCACTTCATCATAATAAGAAAAGTTTTAATTCTACCAAAAATTTGGGTTCTTACAATACCAATTTCAACAATAAATTTTATATTTATTCCTTACTATTATAATAATAATAAATTTGAAAATAACTAGGAAATGATATAAAGACAATTATTGGTGAAATGAACGGAAATGATTATTTTATTGATGAAAATAAAGTTAGGGATAGCTGGTGGTTCCTTAAAAGTAGGGAATGGCTAGTGCTTCCTAATATTTTAGGGAACCACTAAACACAATTACAGCACTATTTTGTATCAAATTTCCTAAATTTTAAGTTAAAAACTCATACAGGGAAGCTGTTGAACTTGCTCTAATATAATCTATAACTTTTATTTCTTCCATGAACGGAAAGAATTCCCGTAAAATCCATGAATGCATATATTTACCACTGATTAAATATTCCATACATTACTTGAGAAGAAAGATTGAGGTCCCGTTTGGCATTGTTGTTGCAGATAGCAACACCACCTTATTTTTGAAAAGTAATTAAAAAATTGTTTAGTAAATTTTAAAAACCGTTTTTTTTAAAAGCACTTTTGGTTGAAAAGCTGCTTTTAGAGAAAGCATTTCCCCCTATATTTTTTTTAAAAAAACTGCTTTTTAACTTTTGCGGGAAGCCACTATTAATTTCAACATCAAAGCTCACCAATAACATAATGTTTTATAAATTATACAAAAACCATGTATATATCAAAAATATAACTAAACGATTATCTAGTTTTCTAAACATCAATTATTTTAACAACACTTTTTCAACAGAATATCAATTTTTAATAGCAATCCCAAACAAAACCTGAATCTCTAACATTTTTGCTTAATTTTTCCATTATCTTCCATTAAAAACTTAAAGAAATTAGATGAAAATGTCAGAAGTCTGGCAATGCCCTTTAGGTTACCTTTTATATAGGTTTTATTATGTTTTTTTCTTTGTTTTTAATTCTCATTAATTTGAATGAGACATGGATAGTGATGGGAATTAAAATTTTATCCCACTTAAATATGAGATGAGTATGGTATTTATATGATTTTCGCGAAAATAATTCGTCCTGTCCCGAATTAAATATAATATATATTTTATATAAAATATTACTTTTTATCATATAACATCAGATGTTTATAATATATAATAAATTATAATTTACTTTTAATACTTCGATATAGTATATATCTAAATTAATGTAAAATGTGTTAAAAATTATATGCATTTATTCTAGATTTAATGTTATATGATATATATAAGATTTTATAGGTGCTATATATATATATATATATATATATATATATATATATATATATAAGATTTTTAAATTTATTTTGGAAAAGATTAACGGTTAAATGTGGCGGGAGAAACGAGATAGGATGGGGATTTAGTATTGTACCCTGGAATGAAAATAAGAATAAATTAAAAATTTATGTGGATAAACGGGATGGGGAATACATTTTTATATATTTGAGAAAGATGATTCCCAAACCACCCCAGTGAAAACCCTCGATATTTGTACAATTTTTTTTTTAAAACTCAAGGTTCATATTAGGGGATAATTTAGCTTTTCAAGCTGAAAGTCTGAAAATAGACTTGTCATTGAAGTGGAGAAAGCAGTGTTATAAAAATCGGCCTAGGCGGTCGATTAATCGCCCTAGGCGGCCGATTAATCGCCGCCTAGACGCTAGGCGGTCTGAAAATGCATAAATTCTGTAAAAATCGGTCATTCGGCGTTTTTTTGATTAGGTGGCGTCTAGGCGGAATTAGGCGGGATTAGGCGGTTTAATTAGCTAGGCGAGAATAATCGATTAGGCGGCGATTAATCGACCCTAGGCGGTATTAGACGGCGATTAACGGTCAAATTTTAAAAAAATAATCAAATTAAGAATAAAACTTTAAAAATTTATTTATTTTTAAATAAAAAATATACTTTGCACATGTAAGGGTAAATTCACTCATCATATTTAATAATAAAATGAAGATATTTATATTTTTACTTATATAAAATATATTTTTAAATATTAAAATTAAATTATATAAAAAATAATATTTTAATGCATCCGATTAATGTTCTGATTAATCATTCCGATTAATTGCCGCCTAGCCGATTAATCGCAAGAAGGTAGGCTCACCGCCTAGACCCGCCTAACGATTTTTAGAACATTGGAAGAAAGTGAAGATTCCGTCCGGAATGTGATCCAATATGATAGTGATGGAGATTAAAATTTATCCCCTTTAAATATAGGATGAGTATAATACTATTAATATGATTTTTTTCGGAAGCTTGTCCTGCCCCAGATTAAATATAATATAAAGGCTCTCAATGAAATTCTTAATAAAAGTCGACCCTCTCTCTCCTATCTCTCCTCATCGGCCGCCTCCTTTTCCCCTAATCTAAATAACTATATCGATCGTAGAAGACCTATTTTCTCCTTCTCTTGTTTTCTTTTATGTTTTTCCTTTAATAATTTTCAATAATTTTCATCTTTGGGTGAGATTTTTGATTCTTGCATCCATTTTTTGGGTGTTTTATGTCTCTACTTTTGGAGTGGTTTGTATCTCTCCTTTTGGAGTGTTTTTGTTGCGTTTTGTTTTGTTGTCATGTTGTTTTAAAAATGATTTCTATGGTGTATTGGGAGATCTGAGAAGCCCGCATCGAATCTGGAACGGTGGTGATTATCGCGAGAGCTCACCTTGCACAACGAAAGATTGTTCAATATATGGGGCATCTGTACCCCCAACCTCAGTTGGTGTAACTGATGGGTATGAACACTGGACTATCACCGGTTTTTTATGTGCGCAGGTCAATTGTGATGCTACTATTTTCAGGGATGTTGGTGTCAACTGGATTTCTCGGGAAACCATTGTAATCATTTTTATTTTCAAGAATATTTATATTATATCTGGTAAGCGATCTGAAAACAAAACGGTTATTTCTTTAGCTCGTTTTTTGTTTCACAATCTGGTAGTAGTTGATAGTTCAGGGGTTTGTCCCGGCTGGATTACAATGTTTTAGTATTAATAAAATTTTCTTGTTCGTCAAAAAAAAATATAATTTATATTTTTTTATCATAAAAGGTTATATGTTTATAATATAAATAAAGTATAATATAATTATGATAATTTTATATACTATGTACCTAAAATAATATAGAATGTGTTTTAAATTTTATGCATTTGTTTTAGTTTAATGTTATATAGTACATAATATATAATAAAAAATAATTTTTAATATTTTTTTGAAATTAATTATTAAATCAGGTGGGAAGAAAACGGAACAGGAGAGGAATTTAATATTGTCTTGTGGGATAGGGATGGGAAAAAGTAAAAAAAATTATAAGAAATTGGGACGAAATTGAAACAAATTTATTATATGAAACGGATATGAAAATGGTAATATCCCGACAAGCTTTTCGAAAAATGAAGTACTCCCTCTGTCCCAAAAAACTCTTCCCATTTCCCTTGGACACGTTTGCCAACGCACACTTTTAATCGTTAATATCTTTAATTTCGTATTAGTTTTAAATATAAAAACTTCACTGTATTAAAGTACTCATAAATACGAATCCAACAAGATCACTCATGACTATATTTGGTCTTATAGATTAGACATAAATTAGTAATTTGTCTCATGTTATGAACAGTCCCGACATATGAAACGAGAGAAGCATTATGAGACGGAGGGAGTATCATGTTTGGCAGAATGAAGTCACTTGACACTGTATTTAAATGCCTTTTTCATTTAATTTTTCCTGGACATGATATTCTCAATCAGTTGTGATTAGGGCTGATTATTCGGTTATATTCGAACCGAATTATCCGAAATTGAAATAATTGAAATACCGAATAAGTTCAAAACCATAACCGATTAGTAAACCGAAATAATTTCGGATATTTTACCGAACCAAATTTTTATTTCGATTAAAACCGAATACCGAATTAAATAAACAAATTAGAAAAAGAAAATCAATTTTCTAGAAATTCATAATAAAACACCTAAAATTATAAAAATAACAGCAGTTTTACAAAAGTAAAAGTGGGCAGATAAATGAGTTACACTAGAGAGACTTGTCTGATTCCCAAAACTTCAAAACTAAATCGGGGTAATGAATACTATAAAATCTATTAAGTTGTGTGATCTCAGTTGCACATAGCAGGAGACAAAGAGCATAAACTAAAGGTAAACTAGAACATGCACAAAAAATTATAACCATTGTATTTTGATAGTAAAACTGCCATATATAATCCAAATGATCTGGTCCGGCATGACGGATAGACCGAAGCCTGGAATCAAACATAACTCAGATCAGTTATATATATATATATATATATATATATATATATATATATATATATATATATATATAGGGTCTCGTTCCACAGCCCCCGGGGGATATCCCCCTGGTCTCTACGCCCGTAATGGGCCCCCGGGGGATATCCCCCTGGTCCCTACGCCCGCAATGAAACATTGCGGGCGTCCGCAATCAAACATGGCGGGTGAAGGTAGTGTTTTTCGTAGTTCGTTCACAGGGAAGGACTGTCAATATTGATTTCAAGTAGATTATCTCTTACAATCTAGAAGCATGGACCAAGGGGGGTTTTGAGTTTGTTGAGGTGTTTTATCAAACACCTTGCATACGATAAATAAATTGCTATAGAAATACAACTAAATGAATGGCAATCATCCAATTCTACAAACACAACAAGCACAATGAATGAATAAGCAAGATAAGAGATATTTGACCCAAGGATTATGGATATTCAAGTACTTCACCCAAACACATATGAGCAAGATGCAATCAACTCTACCTAACCAAGATAATTGGTGAAGCACACAATCAATTATTCCTCTTCTAAAAACACTAATTTAGTGAAGCACATAAATTAGTTCTCTTGATAATAGCAACCAATAATGAAGCACCACTAGTTTAACCAAATCAAGGAATCAAACAAAGAGAGGCTAGGACAAACCCAAGGATGAGAAGCTCAACCTAGGTATTTGTACTTGAATCTTGAGGATTTAGGTTCACTAAATCTTGTGCTACTATAATGAATGTACTAACAATTACGGATTAGCACAAACAATTAGCAATTGAATTTACAAGAAGAGCAAATTGAAGCAACTTACAATTCCCCAAGCAAAATCATAAACAATACAACTCAAACATTCAAGATAGAGTGAAATAGATCTTACTTAAATTGAAATGGGTTTAGTACAAGAATTCCTCCCTTGAGCCAAATATATGAAGTTAGTTACTCATAATCAAGGCTAGATTATGAGTAATTAATGTTTCTCTCTACTCTACTAACCCTAGTTTTTTGTTCTTGAAGAGGCAAAGATGAGATGAAAATAAGATGTGAAGATAAGATAAGATGTTTATTTTGTTGGGTTTTACTTCTTTTAATACACAGCAAGCGTTGCACGGCCTGTTGCACGGCCGTGCAGTAGCCCGTGAAAAAGACTGCCCAATCTGCACTACTTAGAACAGCTGCACAGCCTGTTGCACGGCCGTGTAGTAGCCCATGTGAGACAAAATCTTCAAGATTATACAATAAAAACCTCCCGGAAATGCGAGCTTGCATCTTCTAACTTCCCTCTTGAATAATCTTTGCTTTCAAGCCTAAAGTAAGCCATCTTTTCAACAATTAAGGACGAGGCACTAAAAGATGAAAAACATAATTAATATCGATAAAACAACATTCGGAACTACCAAAAATGCGAGAGAATGAAAGACAAAACGTGTATAAAATACACGTTATCAAATCTTCCCCCACTTGAGCTTTGCTAGTCCCGAGCAAACCACTCTTAACAATGAGATAATTAAACTAAATTTATTATTCCAAATGAGAAAATGGTTGAACAAAAGCATTCAAACCATATTTTAAACCCCCAAGTAGCCTTGGAGGACGAGTTTCGTCTCGTGAGGGTTTATAGATGATGTACCCACAAAATCACAAAAGTCAATAACAAACAAGAAAATAACAATACCTACTAATTAAGCTAACTACTACATTTACATGTCCGAGTCGTCTACTTGAAACTAAAATCAAACATATAGAGCCATTCACCTTGTCATCCACTATAACGAGCTAACAACCAATTCAAGAATCAAGATAACACACCTTGTGCAAGATGTAACCAAGACATTAAAGATAGAATGAATGCACTTCAATCGTGAACACTAGAAAAGATGATCACAAAGCATACATGGCTTCACATTAAGAAGATGAAATTTGTATAGTGAAAAATCTCACATCTCTCAATTATGAATCACACAAGTATGGGCTAGAGATTTCACTCAACTCGAAGTCTAAATACATGCGCTCTACTTGACCTTGCATGTTCACCTAAATTTCGGATTGCACCAAATACAAGGAATTCATAAAATGGGTTGTAATGAGGCTTGGGTGAAGGTGGGAAAATTTAAGTTCAAGGAAGGTGTAAAAGTTTCGCTAGTTGAGTCAAAATGACGCTTGCTCGCTTCATCCACCAAATTCTCAAACTAAAGTAGATGTCCACTCATTTACAATTAAAAAACACAACCACATTTACCAAGAAAATTGAAACAAAATAAAGTACGAAGATTTATTGCTTTTTCTTTTTTCTTTTTCTTTCTTTTTTTTTTACATCCCCTTTATCACTATTTTTTTTAGCAAAGGGGATGCATAACATATATAAATACTACAAAGAACTTTGAACCACATCTAGATATACACATCAAACTAGTTCCCACTTACAATAATTAGAATCTTTCCTCTTCACAATTTCTCCAAATTCACATGCTCATTAATCAATTCTTTCCAAGACTCAACTAGCTTAACTAGGTCGAGAGTGATGTATTTGGCTATGGCTCATGTATAAAAGGGAAAGTGGCGAAGAAAAATATGGATATAAGCTTCAAAGGGGGTAACTAGGGATTATTTTCATGGTTCACAAGCTAAAAAGGCCAAAAAAAAAAAGTTATCCTAAATAGAATTTCCCTATTATGGTGCATCATGAAAGAAGGTTTAATGCAAGCCCTAGAGCAAAAACACACATAAAGAAGGAGTAACACACAAGCCAAAAGAATCATCGTTCAAGGCCTCACAAGGTTTAAGTTGTAATAACATCTTCTCGATTTGATTCCATGCATGCTAAGAGATAATCGTCATGCTCACAATTTAATTACAAACATCTAGACTTTTCATGCCATTTTAAGTGTGTGTGTGTGTGTGTGTGTGTGTGTGTGTGCAATAAGGTGCATCAAACTTATAGATTCACATCAAATTGGTAATGCTAGGCACGAAATGGTAGAAAACAAGGCTACAAGCTCACAATGTCATAAATTTCACAAACAAGTAAACACACTCATGACTAAACTTATTTCCAAAATGCAAACAAGACGGACATGGAATGAAACAAAAGATAGTACTAATACTAGCCGTACTACACTACAAAGATGAACATAAACAATCCTTCCCCCACTTAAAACATGGCATGCCCTCATGCATGACAAATAAAATGAAGTAGAGATAGGAGTGAAAGAGAACTCCCCTGAAAATAAATAACAAGAACCGGGAGCACCCCTCTTATTTACCAATCCAACTCCGAAATGTGCAAGCCAAGAATTGAATTAATGCCATGAACACTCAACCCACAAAAATAACCAACAAGCCAATAACCACACCCTTTAAGCTACTATAATACACTAATTACGGGCATAGAAATATTAAAAATAATTATTATTTTTTTATAAAAGATAAAATAAAATAAAAATAAAATAAAATGAAAATAAATTAACTAACCAATTAATAATAAAAATAAAATAAAGATCAAATCAAATTTAAAACTGAAATAATAATAAAGCAAAAACCAAATTTAAAACTAAAACTAAAATAAAATAAAATCAAATAACTAAGCAACTAATAATAAAATCAAAAATCAAATCTAAAACTAAAATAAAATAAAATAAAAAATCAAATCAAATTTAAAACTAAATAAAATCAAATAACTAAGTAATTAATAATAAAATCAAAAAATCAAATTTTAAAATAAAAATAAAATAAAATCAAAAATCAATTTTAAAACTAAAATAAAATAAAATAAATCACTAACCAATTATTAATAAAATCGAAAATCAAATTTTAAAACTAAAATTAAATTAATTTATGAATTTAGAAATATTGTTTATTTAGAAAATTAAACTTAAAAATCAAAATCAAAATTAAAATCAAAAGTGAAATCAAAACTAAAGCAAAATAAAAAGAAAAGTCAAACAAAATGAAAATGAAATTAAAACAAATGGAAAATCAACGTTAAAACAGGGTTTCGTGTCTGGTCAAAAGAAGGGGGGTGGCAGTGGCATTTGATGAAGGACAGAGAGGTAACGGGTGTGGACAGGAGATTATGTTGAAGGAAACGGATGGGGGAGGAAGAGTAGTGGAATTGAAGGCGAGGCTGGTGTGCAGGCGCGAAGGCTGCGCTGTTGGTGAAGGCAGGGGAAGGAGGTGATGGTGCGATGACTGTTATCTTAGCGGAATAAATGGAGATGTGGTGAAGGAAATGGGACGGTGGTAGAGTTGGAGACGAGGTGGGTTGAGAAAAGAGGTGGGCGAGAGATGAGAACAAAGGGAAGAACAGTGGGTCGAGGGAGATGGTGGCTACGGTTTGTGTTGTTGAGGTTGGGTGATTGCGTAGAGGGCTGGTTCTGAATGAAAGCTGGTTCTGAATGAAAGAAGTGAGATGTTGGTGACGGATAAGCAGCAGATGTTGGTATTAGCAGATGATATGGGACGGAGGCGGAGGTTGAGGTTATTTTGTGGGCGAAGAAGGTTGGAGGAAAAAATAGGTGGTGAAGAGGGGTAGTGAAATGGAGGTGGGAAGGAATGCTGGAAATTGCAGGAGAGGAGGAGAGGAGCAGAGGAGATAGCTGAGTACTGGTTTTGTTCAGCTTTGTTTTTATTTTTAGAAGTGCACGGCCGTGCAACAAGTAAGTAAGCTGGAGTGCTTGTTTGACAAAACCTGCAGAACGGTCCTCCAAATTCACGGTCTGCTGCACGGTTCCTGGAACGCCCGTACAATTTCAAAACTGTAGAAAATTATATATAACTATTTTTTTTAATAACACTTGCATAAATTCTTGAATGCTTGAATAAAATATTAAATCCTGAAAACATGAGCAAACACATCAAGGCAAGTGTGGAATAAATATAAAAACCATAAAAATTAGAATTAACGATACTAAATATTATTGAGTGGGGAATTATTATTAAATTTTTTTTTTG
Source organism: Saposhnikovia divaricata (assembly GCA_036435485.1). NCBI lineage: Eukaryota > Viridiplantae > Streptophyta > Magnoliopsida > Apiales > Apiaceae > Saposhnikovia > Saposhnikovia divaricata. Next base: position 130,356,736 of record CM071597.1, read on the forward strand.
AAAATCTATTATAAAATTCATTAATCACACCACAAAAATACATAATAATTATTATTTTTTTGTTATTTACTTAGAATTAAAATAGATGAAAAATGGAATCCCCACTCATTAATATTTACATCAATCCTTAAACCCACAATATTCATAACACCCTACATAAATGCAAGCGAGGAACAAAATCTAACACACGCATAAAAATATTTAAATACATGTGTACCTTGGGTTGCCTCCCAAAAAGCGCTTTGTTTATTGTCGTTGGCTCGACTTATTTATACAACTATTCTAACTAATGAGGTGAAAATTAAAATAAATGCACATACCTACGAATCAATAGCAAGAACAAGGTGTGCAAATATACCTTTGATCCATAAAAATATAAAAATATTTTTATGATCTTCACATCTTCAAGAGACTTTGAAAAAGAAAAGTAGTTAGAAAAATCGTCAGAATAATCATTATAACTACGACTCAAAAATTGTTCCCAAATTGGATCCTAATATACCCAAGCAAAAATTTCAATTTCATCAATCATCAATTCCTTCTCAATTTGAATTGGACATTCATCAATTTTTATCTCATCTACCAATTCATTAAGCTCAAAGGCATTCTCTACATTTGGTAGATCCTCCACTGCATCCAATTTATCATTATTAAGTCTAGGGCAATCGTCACCTAAACAAGCAGATTCATCATGCATAACATTTTCATCAATTACAAAACAAGAATCATGATTAGTAGGAGAATTGACCTCCGCTAATCGATTCACGGTTTTGGCTAGTTGATTCATTTGCTTTTCCAAGTTGGATATTATTTGAGAAGTGTTCTTTTCCATTTGAGAAGTGCTCTTTTCCAAGTTGGATATACTTTGAAAAGTGATGTTTTGAAATTGGAGGTTCTTTACCGCCATTTGTTTCATCATCTCCTCTAATGATGATAAGGAAGATGAAGAAGACCCTTGATGGTCTTGGGAATTATATTGCGGATCATAACCTTGATTTTCAAAAGCATATGAATAATCGATGCTAGAAGGGTAAGGAGCATAGCATGAGTTTGTAGAATATAAATAATTCACCTGATACGCATTTAAATTCTGAAAAGAATTAAAATCTTGATATCGTTCTTGATCGTGGGTGAAATCTTTAGCGTTATTCCAACCAAAATAATTATCCATCGTCTCCTAAAAGCGTTAGTTCATGTCTATATCCAATAAACATGAAGACACGCCAATAAAAAACTATATGCAAAGATAAAACCTAAAATATAAGAAACAATTAACTCAAAATTAATATTGTTGCCTTCCAGTGGCGCCAATTTAAAGGTAGTATTTTCGTAGTTCGTTCACAGGGAAGGACTGTCAATATTGATTTCAAGTAGATTATCTCTTACAATCTAGAAGCATGGACCAAGGGGGGTTTTGAGTTTGTTGAGGTGTTTTATCAAACACCTTGCATACGATAAATAAATTGCTATAGAAATACAACTAAATGAATGGCAATCATCCAATTCTACAAACACAACAAGCACAACGAATGAATAAGAAAGATAAGAGATATTTGACCCAAGGATTATGGATATTCAAGTACTTCACCCAAACACATATGAGCAAGATGCAATCAACTCCACCTAACCAAGATAATTGGTGAAGCACACAATCACTTATTTCTCTTCTAAAAACACTAATTTAGTGAAGCACATAAATTAGTTCTCTTGATAATAGCAACCAATAATGAAGCACCACTAGTTTAACCAAATCAAGGAATCAAACAAAGAGAGGCTAGGACAAACTCAAGGATGAGAAACTCAACCTAGGCATTTGTACTTGAATCTTGAGGATTTAGGTACACTAAATCTTGTGCTACTATAATGAATGTACTAACAATTACGGTTAGCACAAACAATTAGCAATTGAATTTACAAGAAGAGCAAATTGAAGCAACTTACAATTCTCCAAGCAAAATCATAAACAATGCAACTCAAACATTCAAGATAGAGTGAAATAGATCTTACTTAAATTGAAATGGGTTTAGTACAAGAATTCCTCCTTTGAGCCAAATATATGAAGTTAGTTACTCATAATCAAGGCTAGATTATGAGTAATTAATGTTTCTCTCTACTCTACTAACCCTAGTTTTTTTGTTCTTGAAGAGGCAAAGATGAGATGAAAATAAGATGTGAAGATCAGATAAGATGTTTATTTTGTTGGGTTTTACTTCTTTTACTACACAGCAAGCGTTGCACGGCCTGTTGCACAGCCGTGCAGTAGCCCGTGAAAAAGACTGCCCAATCTACACTACTTAGAACACTCTGCACAGCCTGTTGCACTGCCGTGCAGTAGCCCGTGCGAGACAAAATCTTCAAGATTATACAATAAAAACCTCCCGGAAATACGAGCTTGCATCTTCTAACTTCCCTCTTGAATAATCTTTGTTTTCAAGCCTAAAGTAAGCCATCTTTTCAACAATTAAGGACGAGGCACTGAAAGATGAAAAACATAATTAATATCGATAAAACAACATTCGGAACTAACAAAAATGCGAGAGAATGAAAGACAAAACGTGTATAAAATACACGTTATCAGCGGACGTCCGCCATGAAACACGGCGGGCGTATTTTTAATTAATTTTATAATATATTTCACAAACTAGTTAAAAATTATTAAAAAATCAAGAAAATAGAAAAATAGTGATATTGAGTTGACATTCATCCCAAAATTATTGACTACCACTAATTGAGTGTGTATGAATTTTTAATTCGAATTTAATCTTTTCTTTGTTTTTAATTAATTTAATAATATATTTCACAAACTAGTTAAAAATTATTAAAAAATCAAGAAAATAGGCTATAGTGATATTGAGTTGACATTCATCCCAAAATTAGTGACTACCACTAATTGAGTGTGTATGAATTTTTAATTCGAATTTAATATTTTCTTCGTTTTTAATTAATTTTATAATATATTTCACAAACTAGTTAAAAATTATTAAAAAATTGAGAAAATAGGAAAATAGTGATATTGAGTTGACATTCATCCCAAAATTAGTGACTACCACTAATTGAGTGTGTATGAATTTTTAATTCAAATTTAATCTTTTCTTCGTTTTTAATTAATTTTAAAATATATTTCACAAACTAGTTAAAAATTATTTAAAAAATCAAGAAAATAGGAAAATAGTGATATTGAGTTGACATTCATCCCAAAATTAGTGACTACTACTAATTGAGTGTGTATGAATTTTTAATTCAAATTTAATCTTTTCTTTGTTTTTAATTAATTTTATAATATATTTCACAAACTAGTTAAAAATTATTAAAAAATCAAGAAAATAGGAAAATAGTGATATTGAGTTGAAATTCATCTCAAAATTTGTGACTACCACTAATTGAGTGTGCATGAATTTTTAAATCGAATTTAATCTTTTCTTTATTTTTAATTAATTTTATAATATATTTCACAAACTTGTTAAAAATTATTAAAAAATCGAGAAAATAGGAAAATAGTGATATTAAGTCTAATTAACACGTTAAATTGATTTACCAAGTCAACTGAATAGATTTCTGAAACTGCCTACTTACTGTAATATGCTAGATTGTTATCCAGTTCAAATTAATTGTTGACTAATTGGTAAAAACTATCGCATATCAACAATTGCTGCAGAAAATCTGCATAAACTGCTACTGAAAATCTGCATAAACTGCTCCACGATTTCTGCATAAACTGTTGCAAAATTTCTGCAAAAAAATGAACCAGAAAACTGCAAAAACTATTTCAGAAAATCTGCATAAATTGAAATAGAAATCTGCAAAATAGTGCTCTAGAATTGTGTTGTGATCTGCCTTGATATAACCCATGGCCTGCCTTACAGCTAATGGAAGGAGAGACCTTAATGCCTTATGGCACATGTACATACTACATATATAGACATAAGATAATATATCTACAGTCATATGGTAAACCCGAATATGACACTGACACGAGTTGGTTGTTAACCGGAATATGTCAAATTATGGATATAGCATCACTTGTAGCGTTAGATTGGACATGTTGTTACTATATTGTATTAACATCGAGACAAGGCTATTGTATTTTTGTTGCCCTAGTAATGGACTTCATTTCCGTAATGGCTCATTTCTACTAAAACCCGTAACTCTGGAATGATGATATTAAAGCAGTATTAAAATTGATGCTCCGTGCTAATTTTTTTTTTTTGACGAAAAGCAAGTAGTATTATATATTAAAGTATCGGAATCCAAACGGGACAAACCCCCGAATTGGCAACTACAATCTGATTGTGAAACAAAAACGAGCTAAACAAATAGTCGTTTTGTTAACAGATTGCTTAACACATAGAATATTCAAATTCTTAAAACGAAAAAGTATTACAATGACACCTTGAACAATCCAACCAATATCAATTATGAAACCAGTAGCATCGCAATTGACCTTCACATAAGCATCATCTGTAGCCCAGTGTTCAAAATAATCAGCACCCATATAAATGCCGAAAAAGGGATTCCCAATAAGAACAAATTTTGATTGTGAAAGGTGAGTTTTTGCAATTTCCACCACTGACCCAGCCTCGATGCGAGTTGAACCGATCTTCCAAGATACCAATTGAAACACTTTTGATGGACCAAAACACTCCAAAAGGAGAGACATAAATAAACTCTCAACAAGGAGAGACATAAACCACCCAAAAAGATGGAGATTATTGAATTTATTAACAAGGAAAAAAGAAAAGATTAGGATGATGAGGGGGACGGATGAAGATGAAGGAGGGTGAGGAAGGAAAGAGGAAAGGTGAGGGGAGAAAGAGTGAAGGCGGAGAAAGGGGAAGAAGAGGGAGGGGGGCGGCCGCGGCTGACTCTCAAAATAGGGTTTTTTGTTCCTAAAACTTTTTGTATAAAAGTTGCTCAATGCTCCGTGCTAACTTTTAGATATCTAGGGTGAAGCATAATGTCTAGTTGCTGGAGCATGCTACGCTCTTGCTACATGCTAATGTTATCTCCTGGCCTGTCTTAAGTAGAGTTATACTTGAAAATGTAAAAAACACAACAAATTATGTTACAAATTCTCATAATTAACAGTGAATTAGCTAGACAGTAAAGACTACAGATTAATAGTAGCTTATGAAAACCCGTCAAAATCAAAAACAAATACATTGACAAAATTAGTCTTAATTGAGAAGTAGAGTATCCAACCTTAAATAGAACAAAAAACTGATGCTTAAAAGAATCCGCTACTTAAACCCCGAAAGTTTCGAAAAACCATCCGTGCAAAAAGCCAACAAATTTTAGTACCTACATCATTCAAAAAATAATTAAACAACATATAAGTTGGTTGAGGCATTTAATCAAACACTTCGCCTACACTACTTTTATCACTTGTGACAGCCCTAGATCTGGGGTCAGGAATCCATGTCATCACTGTCCAATTTTCATTTAATAATATTATACCCTTGGCAATCTGATTATTTTAATAACATTTTATACTCACACCATTGACCCCACACTTATGATATGCTCAGAGAACAACACCCATCAATAATAATAGTTAATATAAAGCTATTATTACAAATCCAGAATACCATTTAAGTAGTGTTGCTAAATAATACTTCTACAAGAAGCATATCAACAACCAAAAGTATATTACATCAACCTTCTTTATTAACTTACATACGTTTACTCATACCCCAAATATATATAGATAAGCTACCTCGGGAATGGGCGACAACTCTCTATCATATAGTCCTCCCCTTACCCTCTTCCGGGGTGTTGTGCGACGTATCGGCGGCATCTGATATAGCTGTTATATAAACATAAGCAAGAGTGAGCTATAATAGCTCAGCAAGACAAAGTTTTTAAAACCATTACGAAGTATACCATTTAATCAATTTATAACAATCCCGGAAACATTTGTTATCCGTAAAACGAACAATGTTCCAATATAATATAAAAGATGAAGTTACAAGGTAATTAAATAGATTATTTCCATAAGTAGCTATATCTTGTTTGCGCAGTAATACACCAACATAAACTTGCTTGTTATTCATTATTATATTACTTCCCTTTTATTTATAATAATATAGTATCAGTTTCTCTTCTAATCATTTAATATATTCCATTGTTCCATGCAAGTTCCTTCTTTTCAAGTTATCAATATAATCTAATTGTCAACAATTCCATTAAGAATTTCGGGGATCTTCACTGTAGCCAGATACGTTAGGACGATGATCAGTCGCCCTATTCGTACCTATTTACTACTAGTAGAAGGAATGATCCACTCTGGTCATCATCCCTTGAGGAAAGTTCACCACAATCCTCCTTCAGCAACACATGGGCCGGAATAAAGTTTTGAATGCTGGACTGTATTAAACACAGCCCAAAATGTTAGAATCCCCATTATAAAAGTTGTTATTCCATTTTATTCTGAAGGATACCCTTTCATAATTTCCATTTTCCATTTCCCACTTTACCCTTTTATAAATTCTGAATAAACTTCAGAGTTAAGATTTCAGCAAAGAATCTGTGTTAAAAGAGTTTGACCAGGGAGCCTTGTGTATTGACGAAACCTTTGACTTTTAAAAAAAACCATATTTAGTACTTTAATATTCTTTAAAACAATTGCAAAAAAATATACTTTATAACAATTGTAAGAAAATATTCTTTATAATATATACTTCCTGTTTGTATTATACCAGTAGGTACTTGTTTTCTATACATAATATTATCATTTATATACTCTATCCTTCTGACTCCCGGTCACTCACAAATAACACTTATTATCATGTCTTTATATAACATAACCCTTTTTGTCCATAAAGTACCTTGCACTATCCATATCCACATCAAGTAATAACAGGAATCAGAGAAACATGTCCCTAGCAGTATAATACTCACAGAGCCATATATATTTATATCTAGCAAAACCATTTTCCAGGAACCTTATAATTTATCAAAGTAAAGATATAAGAAATCTTGCCTTGGTCTCTAAGTCGAGTAGAAGCGATCCGAGGTTCGTTTCAAGTCTCTATTGAAACGAAAAGAATCACCGTTAGAAATATATCCAATTATAATTTAATATTACTAACAACAATTACCTTAACCACTTAGCACACTTGATCCCCCAGTCCTTGTATAACCATACCAAAGACATTTAAATATAATGACCAGGAGTTCAAGGTTAACATATTTAGGGATTCTCGGTTTTCCGAACGACTTTCACTAAAACTCACTTTTCTCCTAAACCGTTCATCGAATTTTTACGTTCTTTATATCAAAACGATCTATGAACCAAGCTTTATCTTATCATGACCAGTTGGTACATCTTATTGACCTTGACCAGTTCGAGATTTTCTGCCTAAATAAGGTAACTTCTGTTTTAACGAAAATCGGGCATTATAACGGCTATACTTTCATACTTTCCAAATTTTCACTCCTCCAAACTCATCATTCAACACATATCCCATTCCATTCACCATGTGGTCATCATACCAGCCATGGTTACAAGCACAATACACTTCCATATTCAATCAAAACACTTATAAACACCTATATGACCATGATTTCACACTTTATACAAGTTTAACCTAAAAAAACCAATCATAATCAACCATAAACTCAAAAGAGTAAGGATGTTTATACCTTCTTTGATGTTGTAACAATCTTAAAAAAGGCTTGTAGTACTTGAGAAACCTTGATACAACCTTAATATACCTTAATCTTTCAAAACAAACACAAAACTCAAGTTAGTTACTATTCATTACTATTCATCCATCAACTTTGATGAATTTGTTACCTATGCAAATGAAATTTGTTGGCTCTCAAACTTTGTACATACCTTAGTCTATACTTGGACAAGCTCCAAGAATTTTCCCTTGATTTCTAGATGCTTGAACTAGGTGCTTGGTTTTTCTTTTTTTTTTCTCCTTTTTCTACCTTGGCTGAATGTAATGAAGAAGAAGAGGATGAGAGATTTTTGTGTTGGTTGGCTAGAGTCTAGAGTCTTGTAGATATTTGATGATTTATATATATATATATATATATATCTAGTAATTACTAGATAATCTTTTGTTTAATAGTTAGTGGAAGTTGCCTAACTTTTGATGTCATGGATGATGTCATGTTGTATGATCATTAATCTTGTTTTTGGATTTCTAAATAATGTGTTCATGATTTTGGTAAGTGACAATGTGGTATATATCCTTGTTATAATATTAATCTCGGTTGTTTGGTTTTTCATACTCGTTTAATCACGATTCGTTTATCAATCCAAGTTCCTGTGGTAATCCTTTGCTTTGCTCATTTCTAGGGTTTAATCTAATTCCGTCAAATTTCTTATAATATAAATCCTTTTAAAATTTTCATATTCCTTACTATCCAATACCATAAGGACTCAATTGAAATCGAAAACCTTTAGAGTCCATACTCGAGAATATTTAAATCCGTGATCATTTCTAGTCACTCATTTTCATAGTACAACAATAATATGATTTCAACTTATTCATTTTCTGATTCACACATAGAGTAATTACATATCTTTTTCCATAAATCCGTAAAATTACTATTCATTGAGATACTGTAGCATTACAAAAATTAGGGAATATCACAGTCTCCCTCTCTTAAAAGGATTCTGTCCCGGAATCATGTTGAAAATAGTTGTGGATACTTTTCTCACATAGCACTTTCTAATTCCCATGTGGCTTCTTCTATCCTTCAATTCTTCCAGAGCACTTTAACTATTTGAATGGTCTTGTTCCTTAGCACTTGCTCTTTACGATCAATAATCTCTACTGGCTTTTCCACATAAATTAGATTTGGATGTATATCCTCAACTTCATATTCCAAGACGTGACTGGCATTAGGTCTATACTCTCTTAATAGAGACACGTGGAACACATTATAAACCTGTTGCAAATTTGGAGGTAGCGCTAATTCATAGGCAACCTTTCCCACTCGCTTAAGAATTTCAAAAGGACCAATAAACCTAGGACTTAACTTTCCCTTCTTTCCAAATCGCATCAATCCTTTCCATGGGGATACTTTTAACATGACATAATCTTCTACTTCGTATTCCCTATCTTTACGTTTTAGATCTGTATATTTCCTTTGTCTGTCCTAAGCTGCTGCCAGGCGTCCCTTGATTAAACTTACTATGTCTTTTGAACTAATTCAGGACCCAAAATCTTTCGTTCGCCTACTTCCTCCCAACATAGAGGAGATCGACATCTTCGGCCATATAAAGCTTCATATGGTGGCAACCCTATGCTTGAATGATAACTATTGTTATAGGCAAACTCAATCAATGGCAGATGATAATCCCAACTTCATTTAAAATCTATGGAACAAACTCTTAACATATCCTCTAATGTTTGAATGGTTCTCTCACTATGCCCATCAGTTTGTGGGTGATATGCGGTGCTCATGTTCAATTTGGTTCCAACACATTCCTGAAAACTCCTCCAGAACCTAGAGTTAAATCTTGGATCCCTATCTGATACAATAGTTACTGGAACACCATGCATTACTATGATTTCTTTCAGGTATATATCTACAAGCTTGTCGATCGAATACCTCTCACTGATCGGAAGAAAATGGGCTGATTTGGTTAATCGATCTACAATTACCCATATAGCATCATGGTTGGTTTTAGTCCTTGGTAATCCTACTACAAAGTCCATAGCAATATGTTCCAATTTCCATTCAGTAATCTCTAATGGCTGCAACAATCCACTAGGTCTCTGATGTTCCGCCTTCACTTTTTGACATGTTAAGCACCTAAGTACCCATTCAGTAACATCCTTTTTCATGTTTGGCCACCATTAAATTCTTTCAAATCCTGATACATTTTGGTGCTGCCTGGGTGAATTGAATACTGTGAATTATGAGCTTCTCGTAAAATTTCATCTTTTAATTCCTGAACATTAGGAATCCATATCCTCGATGCATATCTGATGATTCCCTTTTCATCTCCCTCGCATTTAATCTCTTCTCCTGTCATTATTTCCTCAAAGGACTTCTCTTCCTCTTCCATCTTCTTTTCTTGACATAACCTAATCTTTTCCAACAACGGTGGTTGGACACTAATTTCCATTAGATTCTCTTGACCTTCCACTACTAGAAAAAGGTCAATATACATCGGCTAAAAATCGATGTCTGGCCATTTTTCAACCGATGTCTATGTGGGTGCAGAGAAAGGTCCAACCTTTTTCACATCGGTTAAAAACCGATGTCAAAGAGTATCTATCACATCGTTCACTGGCCTTTACACATCGGTTTTTAACCGATGTCAAAGATTGTCTATCACATCGTTCACTGGCACCTAACTGATGTTAGATATTATCTTGAACATCGGTTACTAGAAACTAACCGATGTCAAATAGTGTTTCAGACATCATTTACTGTAATATAACCGATGTGTATCATACATATTAACATTAGTTATAAACCGATGTCAAAAGCATCAACAATGTGACACCATTGTGTTTAAATTACATCAGTTTTTTCGTGTTAACGATGTTACATTGTGTCTTTTACATCAGTTTCATTTGTAATAATGATGTTTCTACTTATTATAAACATTGATTTCATTGAGTTTAACTAGATGTGTTATTGTTATAACAATACTAGCCAAAACAAAACAATAACATACAACCAAAACATTCAAAAATGAAAAACAAGCCATAATGGTTCTCAAAATATTAATTACCAAGTCAAAATGTCATTTCTCCATTCCAAATGACAATACCAAGTACTACTCAATCCTTACAAAATAACTAATCCACATGAACTCCCTACATGAGAACAATATCTCTAATAATATCTCTAACTACCAAAAAAACCAGCTCTAGTGAGAACAAATGGATGCTTGCTTTCATGCCTTCATATGTTGATCTTGCCATTAACATTCCTTATACCTAAATAAACAACTAAAATTGAGTAAAACTTTACATAGAGAGAGAAACGCAAGACTGACAAAATTTACATTGTGATAATGCGCATGACTCTAACATCCTCCAAGTTCAGCATCTCCCCTATGAATAGTACTCTCAGGCATGAAGAAAACAAAAAGAAGAGATGCAAGGAGGAATTATGGGATTTCATAAGTAGTACCTTGGTACATATTTGCTGTAAAAGACTATCTCTCTCTTCTACCTTCTGTACCTCAGGCCGAGGTCGTTCCTTCACCTTCTTCAACTGCATATAGTTCCATAATATCAGGAAAAAAAATTCACTAGTAATGCAGTTATCTAAATTATTGGAGAACAATAATTACCATGCTTCTGTCATGAGCAGCCACTGCATCAATGAGAGGCGTACGAGGTCGCTGAAGTTTCACTGGCCGTTTCTCATTCAGAGTTCCATCTTCAAGACCTGGATACAAGGAATTAATTTGTCAGCATCACTATCATGATTTGAAACAATGCCTCTACGAAAATGTTTTCTTATTGATCATTCTTAGTTTGTTTTTCATCAATGAGTGATCGAGGAGCTTGTGTTCCAATCAAATTCAGAGTCTATGTAACTAGAATTCTTATTAACTACAGTAGTTTCACTTCCCATCAAACCAATAGTAAAGATGATGTACATCTCAGGAGCCATGTATCTGAAAAAGAAATTGATCTCAAGTCTCATTAACCATTTAAAAATGTATGCATTACTAGAACAGTTACTGACTGTTTCTATCTTAAGAATTTTATTCTGTAATAGTCAGATAGATGACTAACCCGAAGGTTCCTATAACACGAGTTGTTATATGTGTATTCGCATCCAAAGCTAGTTTAGCAAGCCCAAAATCGGAAACCTATAAACGGGAAAGAAAAGTATTCAAAAATTTCAAGCATGTGAAAAAGATTAGCTGAGAGAAGTCTATAAAGAATTGACATACCCGTGCTTCAAAGTTGTTATCTAAAAGAATATTTGATGACTTGATATCTCGATGAATTATGCGAGGATGGCCTGTAATAAAAATTGAAAAGAATAATGGCAGGTCAGCTGCTGATCCAGGGACTTTCACATGTTTATGTAATTCTGGGTTTTTGACCGTTGACACAATAGTAAGTACATAATTGGTTCCTATCTAGACGATAGCATGACTATCATATGCTTTAATCGCATAAAAAATTATTTATTTAGTTTAAGAAGCTTTGGAAATATAGGAGTCCTAGGTGATGTCATGACACGATACTGGAAGTATAGAACCCTCTACTGTCTCAAATAGTGTTCACTGTAGTCAGCATAATGGACCTCTACTTCATTGTTTTGCCATTGTACTAAAAAAATTGTGAGTTCTGTCATAAGATTAATGACAATGTTCCCAAACAATGCAGAAATATGTCAGTATGATACTGATAAGTCATCACTAATAATGCACTTGTATCAGAAAGACCAGAAAGTTAACATGCAACCGTGTATGCAGGATGTAAAATGTTGATTGATATACTCTTTAAAATGTAGAAACAGAAAAGGATCAGGATTTTACAATCTTCATGGAGATAAGCAATTCCACGAGCTGCACCAACAGCTACCTTAACACATGTATCCCAATTCATTATTGGCATGCCTTCCCCTACAAAAGAGAAGGAGTATAACCAAGTTACGCAAATGAGCCAATAAAATTGGGTCTTATTACTTTTACTTGAATAAAATCTACCATGAAGATGGAAGTACAAGTTGTTGTTGGGGATATAGTCGTAGACAAGCATCCTTTGATTTTCAAAAATGCAGTAACCGACTAAGGAAACCAAATGGCGGTGGTGTACACGCCATCTTATCGCATTTATCAATTGTAATGATGTTCACTTTTCCTGTACAGAGTAGCGTGTAAGCTCTTAATTTTGTAACTAAATTAATGAAAGATAGAAGTTTTTATGTATAAGGTATCAAAACCTCTGATCTGCAGAACAGAATCTTTGCATGTAGAAGTGAATAACCTAGGGAGATAAAGGTCGAGACAACATTGTTGCTTACATACCATATATTCTTGAAGTCTTTCTAAATCTATTGATTCTTGATTAGAAACCAAATCTTCAAAATGAACACGAGCATTTAGCATCTCCAATGCTTTCCGGTAAGTAGAGGAAGTATGTCTAGCAATCCCATCCAAGCTGCTATTACTAAGATCAATACTAGTTCCCTGTTCAGCTTCCCAAGATTTGTAGGCGATAAGAGTTGCATCCAAGGTAGTATGAGGAACAAATAGTTGACGATGAAATATGTTCCGAATACGCTGGACCTGTTTTTCTCTCCACTACAAAACCACAATCAAGAAATCCTAATTAAAAATAAGCACGAACAAACTTACATAGTTCTTCTGCAAAAGTGAAAAATAAACAAGGCAAATGCCATGTTTTGCCATCACAAAACAACCAAAATGAGAAATAGTTTCCAAAAGAGAAAAAACCAAAATAAGATTTATGTTTAACAGTTCACTATAAATCTTTCGAAGTTTAATTACACCTGTATACAGAGTTGTACAAGCTAGATCTTACACTTACATCCACAGAGAATCGGAATAAACCAAATTAATCTGCAGATTTGTTCATAAAAAACTTATCAATTTAAAATTTAACTCCATCATCCCCACAATCCCTCTCCCGCTCTCGCTCTCTCTTATTAATATAACTTATACTAACTAGTAAAAGTTTACTGAGTAAGGTTGAGACCTCGTACAAGACAAGTTTACACAATTGGCTGCCTATTAATAAATTTAATATAGATGTTAAACCATATCTACACATTCTTAACCACTTATATTAACCTCGATATCTGTCTTGTCCATGGTGTCCAAACGTTAGAAGCAAACAGGGTAAGGTAATTGATTATATAAGTAAATAAACAAAACGAAGATGCCCTAAATAATCCAACGAAGCCCCGACACAAATCCAACGAAGTCCTAAATAAAAACAAAATTAAGAGTGAAAAAGAGGCAATTATGTATGTAAAACCAACGAAGTAATGAAATTATGTATGTATTTACCCATTAATCGGAGTGAGTAAAGCCCTAATTAATCACCTGAAAAATCAAAAACCAATTAGATTGAAAACCAATTAGAGAGGAGAAAAGAAAAGTGAAGAAAGGAGAGAAGAGAAGAGAAGAGAATAGAGAAATCAACTGAGGGGGTGAGAGAGAGACAGAGAGAGGGGTTGTTGAGAGAGGTGAGGCGAGAGAGAGGCGAGGGAATTTGTTTTGTGTGAAGAGTAATTTGGTTTTGTTGAAAAAAAGGGGGAAACTAAAAAATTGGCTAAGGGGGGAAATAAAGGGGGGAACTAAAATATTGGTTAAGGGGGGAAAGTTAATTTTGTGTGGGCGCAGAGTGAAATTTTTTTGAAGCATACTTTAGACATCAGTTTATTTTTGACCGATGTAATAATATATCAAAGACATCAGTTGTTTTCTTGACCAATGTCATTAATTTTTCAATGATATGTCAATGACATCGGTTGGCTGGTAATGTGATTTCATAATATGTTAAAGACATCAATTTTTTGTCGACCGATGTTATTAATAGTTTTTACATCGGGGACATCATGAACCGATGTTAAAGGGGCGATGTCTATTCTACTTTTTCTAGTAGTGTTCTTCTGGTATTTTTAACTCAATTCCAATCTCTCAAGATCTTTAATTAACTATTCCGATGCACTTAGCATCTTAATTCTCTCTTTCCGACTAAGGGCATCGACCACTACATTGGCCTTCCCGGGGTGGTAGTGGATCTCACAATCATAATCCTTGATCAGCTCTAACCATCTTCTTTGTCTCATGTTTAGTTCTTTTTTAGTGAATATGTATTTCAAGCTCTTATGATCAGAGTAAATCTCACACTTTTCCCCGTATAAATAGTGTCTCCAAATTTTCAAAGCGAACACTATGGCAGCTAATTCTAGGTCATGGGTAGGGTATTTTAACTCATATTCCTTCATTTGTCTTGATGCATAAGCAATCACCCTGCCATGTTGTATAAGTAAACAACCTAAGCCCTTATGGGATGCGTCACTAAAAATCACAAAGTTCCCTTCTTCATCTGGTAAAGTTAGTACTGGAGCTATCACTAATCTTTTCTTTAGCTCCTGGAAACTCTCCTCATATTTATCAGTCCACACAAACACTACACCAAATATGGCCTATTGCAACACCAATATGTATTTGTGTTACAAAAAGTGTTACAATAGACACAAAACTTGGTAGCTATTGCAATATTTTTAAAAATGTTGCAAGAAATACGAAAAGTGTTGCAAGCAAAAGGATCATTTTGAAATTTTAGAACAATTGCAATACTTTAGCAAAAGCGTTACAATAGACGAAACACTTTTGGTAAACTTGACTGAATATTGTAAGCGGGAACTTAAATTTTCGTTGGGCGGGCTCAGAATTGGTAATAAAAACAAAAACCTTTCTTACACAAAATAATAGTCTTAAACAAAATTACACTATTCTTACATCTCGCTCACTCATCTCTCTCGTCTCCGCTGCCCGTCTCACATATCTTTACTGCCCGTCTCACATCTCTACCGCCTGTCTCTCTCATCTCTGCCGCCGGTCTCACATATCTCTACCGCCTGTCTCTCTCATCTCTGCTGCCCATCTCTCTCTCTCTCTCTCTCTCTCTCTCTCTCTCTCATAATATCGATTAGAGCAAAATCCCCAAAATTGATTGAGCTTCAATAACTGATTAAAGCTTCAATTATAGAGGTGATCACCCATATTTCTCCGATTATATAGATTTATGGGTCATTGCGGTACTTATCTTTGTATGTTGAGTTAAGTAAGGCTTTCTTTTTGCTTGTGTAGAACTGGAGAACAAATTGTTATCACGGTTTGATGCAGCATCGCAGAGGAGAGAACTGTCTACCATGGCAGATAGTGCAAAGATCTTGTCACAGGTAATTCAAGTTAACTTTGTTGCTCTTTTAAGGAGGACATGATATAATTATTGCTATTATGTGAAATAAGTTGTGCAGGAGAGAAGCTAGCAAATCAAAATCCACTATTTCTTGAAAGTGTTGACTGATATTATATAATTCTTATTACAATTAACATCATTCTCTGTGAAATCTAAATAAAGATTCAGTAACTTTCAGTAGTTATTGGGTCCAAAAATAAACGGTTGGCATCTAGACATACAAATTGAGCAATCATAAATTTTATTTAAACAAGCAAACAATAATTAATTATGACCTTATCTCGTCGCAGATGGTAATTTTCACCTAAGTGAGCTAAATAGTTTATGCTTACTCTTACTCATTTCCAGAAGTGCTATATTTACCCTTCTTTTCCACTGTCTATCTGGCACCAATACGAATTCATGCCCTTCTTGATTTAACAATGTTTGTTCATACAGTTTAATAAGGGCATTGCTAGCTTTTCCAGTTCTTCATGGTGCAATTGAAATTTGATTTTTGTACCTAATAGTGCAAAGCCTGCATTATTGTTCTACCTATTACGTATCATTCTTTTTTATGGTCATTCTTTAAGCAGCTATGTTGAATGTTAGAATGTATAAACAACAAGGTGAACTTAAAAAAACCAAGTGATGGAACTGATTAGCATTGTCTCGAAATATGTTATTACTTTTATGTTTTTGGTAGAATGATGTTTGGATCTAATTATTAGTTTATGGTGTATTGCAGTGAATATGATTCAGATAACAGTTACATGGTTTGGGTTATTGATGTTATGGTGTATCTACACTGGAATGGCACAGGAGGGAGAATACATGAAGTACAGAGACCATAATCAGCCGGTGGCAGCAAGAGTGCAAGATCTTTTGAGTAGAATGACATTGCAAGAGAAAATCGGGCAGATGGTTCAGATTGATAGAATTACAGCCACTGCTGATATAATGCAGAAGTACCACATTGGTAATGTGAACCTCCTGTTAGTATTTTGTACATTTATTTTTGTCCTTATACGAGAGAAAGATATCGGGAATTGATAGTTCTTTTTTTTCAGTGTTCCATCTATCTGATGCCTATAAAATCTCTAACTGCGAGTCATGGACAGTCATTGTCTCTGTTGGTGCAAGTTTATTCATTTTTAGAATAACATGGTGACCTTGTAGCCAGTTGTTTCTATATATAGAGGACCAGGAGGCGAAACTTCACCAACTAATAGGAAATTCTTTGATCCTGAATTTCACAACATCATTCTATTTGATCAGGTTTGCATTCGCTTTAGTGCAAAACATTTGATGCATTGGCTCAGTTAATGTGTACATAACCTATTCCTAAGTTAACTCTAATTATTGTATATGTGGATCTTTAGAGTCAAGGAGCCTCTTTTTACTATGATGCATTGGCTTGTTGACTGACCTGTAGTTCACTTTTGTTTTGCTGTATCAAAATATCATTTATAAGTTAATGTGAAATGTGAATGAATTTTTTTGCTTATGCAGCTTGGGAACAATTTAGAGATCTTATTCCGGAAAATGAAAGGGAGTGCTTTATAGCCACTATATATCTGTGAGTTTTTTCTTTCTGAATGATGAGAGTGTATTAGCAGCATGCATGATCAGTAATCATTAATTTTTTAGCAATCGTTATACTGCTGTGATATATTAGAAGGCTAAATTTTGTTTACTTGCATTTCTAACTTCTTACTTTCCACTTACTATTTTAATTTTTTATGTTGCCATCTTTTGTCTCTATTATGTGATGATGACAAACTCAGATGTTCTGCCACTATTGGGTATGCATTCTTGAAATGCTTTGTCTGTAACTTTTTACCAAGATTGGTGTGTATTATTACCCACTAATGTTTAGTTTCTCCAATCAATAGGTTTTGTTGGTGAGCTGCATCCTGATAGGAACAGTGATAACAAGCATGTGGTTTGCACACATTAGAATATCATTGTGCTGTACATAAAGATCAGGTTTTCAGGGTTAAACTTGAATTTTTTAATTCCATGTGAAACATCATTTGCTTGGACCTCTGTGTCACACTATTCTCCACCAATGAAAATGGGATCAAAATCTTAGCAAATTCTGATGGTCTTTGGTTGCTACGCAAATTGGAAAATAAATTTTATGATGCTTCAAGAGCTCCTGAAACAGTAAAGGTTCTAATCGTAAATTTGATTTTCTTGGCATCCTGACATGCAATTACTGTATCTTAAAAAAATTTATGCTTCTATTTCATGCAGCCTATAATATCAGTAGCTGCAGCAGCAGCAGCTGTTGCGAGAAGTTCTGGACCAGCAGATAGGGTTGTCTCTGGTGTCTCTCTTTCAGGAATGGTTAGTGCTACGATGTCTTTATCTGTTTGCTTTGCATGAGATGGTCTTAGTTCAATAATCTGTAATTTTCAGCAGAGTTCAATAATTACTCATCATTCTGTATCCAGTATTATCGAAGTTCAATAATTGTTCATTGTTTGATATCGTCTATTGTGCATGGCAGGCCCTGGCTGATCCATACTTTAAGGGACTTACCAAAGCTGACAGAGAACCATCATCCGCTGATATAGCTCATGTCAAACTAGAGATAGAAACCTCAAATTTAATTTGTTAGTTTGCGTAGTATGGAAAGGGATATATATGTAATTTTTTCATTACATTGTGTTATAGGTTTTCATAAATTAGCTTGGTACTTTGACATGTATGATGATCTTATGGTATAACCCGACTTTGTTTGGTCTTTATTGATATATATTCTGTTGGATTTGCTATTTGGAAAATTGGAAATGTGATTTCTAGTTTGATATGTTTTTATGTTGGTTTATTGACATTTCAAATAGGATATTGTAAATTGGACTAATATAAAGTGTTGCACATAAATGTTGCTAAAAAAATCTGAATGTATTACAATAGGAACAAAAGTGTTTCATATAAATGTTGCTAAAAAACCAAAAGCATTACAATAGGGGAGAAAATGTTACATGAAAATGTTGCAATAAATTGACTTTGCAACCCTTTTAACTAAAATATGTTACAAAACGGTGTTGCAATAGTCTATTGCAACATCATAAATGTGTCGCTAAAGAAGACAAAAGTGTTACACTATAGGGTCTATTGTAATACTTGGAAAATGTTACAATAAGTGCATAAAACGTTGCTATAGGGGTCTATTGCAACGGCAGCAGATGCAACGCTGAATTTTGGCAAAAACGTTGCAAAAACCTCTATTGTAACACATTTGGGGTCTAATATGACACTTTTTTGGTGTTGCAATAGCCCATATTTGGTATAGTGAAACTTCTCGATTTTATGAGTGAGTCGGGTTAACGGTGCTGCTATCTTAGAAAAATCCTGCACAAATCTCCTATAATATCCAGCCAATCCTACAAAACTTCTTATTTCCGTTGAAGCCTTTAGTCTTTCCCAATTTGAAATTGCTTCTATCTTTGCGGGATCAACCAGCACTCCTTCCTTACTTATCACATGTCCTAAAAACTGGACTTCTTGCAACCAAAATTCACACTTTGAAAACTTAGCGTACAACCGCTCTTGCCTCAAGATTTCTAAAACTATCCTCAAATGTTCCTCATCTTCTTTCTTAGTCTTTGAATAGACCAATATATCATCAATAAAAACTATAACAAACTTATCCAGATATCTCTTGAAAATCCTATTCATTAAGTCCATGAAAGCTGCTGGCGCATTAGTTAAACCGAATGACATTACTAAAAACTCATAATGCCCATAACGTGTGCGAAATGCTGTTTTGGGAATATCTTCAGTTTTAATCTTGAGTTGGTGATATCCGGATCTTAAATCTATTTTTGAAAAATACTCAACACACTTCAATTGGTCAAACAAATCATCAATCCTTGGTAAAGGATACTTATTCTTGATCGTCAACTTGTTCAACTCTCTATAATCTATGCACAGCCTCATGCTTCCATCCTTCTTCTTAACAAATAACATAGGTGCTCCCCACGGAGATACACTAGGTCGAATAAAGCCTTTATCAAGTAATTCCTTTAATTGGGAAGCTAATTCATTTAGTTCAACTGGGGCTAGCCTATATGGGGCTTTTTAAACTGGTGCTGCTCCAGGCACTAAGTCTATAGCGAATTCTATCTCCTTATCAGGTGGCAATCCAGGAAGATCTTCTGGAAATACATCTACAAACTCATTGACTATGGGAATCCCACTCAAGTCAGGTGCTTTCTTAGTGGCATCTATCAAATAAGCTAAATATGACTCACATCCTTGGCGTATCAACCTTTTTGCTTGTATACTAGTCAGAAATTGTTTATTTTGCCTTTGTCCTTTAAACACCAATTCTTTACCTTCAGGTAGTTTTATCCTTACTTTCTTTCCCTTGCAGTCAATATTAGCTTCATTCTTTGATAACCAATCCATTCCTAGAATAACATCAAACTCTCCTAATTTCAGAGGAATTAAATCTACATGAAGCTGACATCCTTCGAATTCTAGGTCACAATTTGGATAGACTTGTTTGACTGGAATGACTTCCTGATTAGATATCTCTACTCGTAAGGGTTCTTTTAATGATTCTGCCTTAAGTTTCAATTTACTAGCAAAGTCTTGGGATATAAAAGATTTGGTCGCTCCTGAATCAAATAAAACATTTGCACTTAAGGAGTTAAGTTGGAACGTACATGCAATTACATCTGGATGCCTCACTGCGTCTCTCAAGGTCATATTAAATGTTCTGGTAGTAGGAGGTTTATTCGAAGCAGTACCACTTTGCCTTGTTGCAGATGAACCACCAGAGTGGCAATCTTTAGCCATATGTCCCAATTTTCCACACTAGAAGCACTTGAAGTCTCCCTCGGTATTAGTAATAATTGATTGGCACTTGTCAGAATAGTGCCCCTATTTCCACACTTGTAACAAGTTATTCCTAGCAGCCTACAGACACCCGTATGCTTCCTACCACAAGTTCTACAATCAGGTAATGGTGGTCTTGATTGATTGGACTGGGATGCTCCTGACTGCTTACCACCCTGATTAACCGTCTCACTATGACTTCTACTAAATCCTGGATTTCTCGCAACCTGGGACCCTTGTCCTTTACTAAATTTGCTAGGAAAGTTTCTTCCAGTGGAACTTCCCTTCTGACTTTCAGCTTTTATTTTCTTACTCTCTCGGTCTCTTTGCACTTGTTCGCTCTCTGCCTCTATTATTGATGCCTTCTGGACTACCGCGGCATAATTAGTCAATTCAAAGGCTGCCACTCTAGTCTGTATCCATGGTTTCAACCCTAACTAGAATCTTCTTGCTCGCTTTTCCTCAGAATTTACAAACTCTGGTACAAACCTAGACAACTCAGTAAACTTAGATTCATACTCAGCCACTGTTAGATTATTCTGCTTTAGCTCTAAAAATTTTGTTTACATTTGATTTTCCATATACTTAGGAGAATATTTATCTAGAAACGTTCTGGAAAATCTCTCCCAAGTTATTACTCCTGCTCCTTCTAGGTTCATTTTAGATTCCCACCAATAATTAGCTTCCCCTTTTAGGAGATAGGCAGTAAAGATTGTTTTTTGTCCCTCATCTACATTCAATACCTTAAAAGTTTTCTCCATTTCTTTTAGCCATGCCCTGGCTACAACTGGGTCAGCGGTTCCTTCAAACTTTGGGGGTTTCAATGACTTAAAAGCATGGAATGAGTTGGCTACTGGATTAGGTGGAACTGGTGGTTGTTGAGGGTTTTGATGAAGAGTAAAATTCTATCTTAATAAGTCCATAAATTGGTTTAAGGGATCTCCTCCCTGGTTCCCTTCTTGGGCAGTTGATTCATCTTCTTCCTCCTCATTATTTGATTCATCAATAGCAATTTCATTCTGTCTATAATTCTCTACATTATGGCTTCCTTGGTCCCCGGCATTTTCCCTTGTATTTGATCTTGTATTTCTTTTAGGCGGCATGATTCTGTAAATAAAAATATTCTCCATTAATTACCCAAATTTAGTGCACAATATCCATTATTCCCATATTCAATAAATAAATCACTAGTTAACACATTTATATACCACCATTTTAATTAATATCAAGATATAAGGCAACTTAGACAGAATATATATAAACTACACTGATTAAAATAAATACATCACAACCTGTTGATAACATTCTTCACTACTATTTACATATATGCTTCATAAGGTACACAGTTTGAAACCCCATAAGATATTAGTACATGCTAATCCGATACAACAAAAATACTACCAACAGTCCTCTAATCAAACTAGGATTAATACAGTAAACAACTAAACTAATCCTCCAAAATGACACCACTAGGGTGACTATAGCCTGATTAGTGTCTGAGAACTCCTAACCACAGCTCATGGTAATCCTGCTCTGATGATATCTCTCAACTGGGCCATAGTAGATGTGATAACCCTGTCTACCTCTGCTCTCCACTCTGGATCACCCTTCCCCTCTGTCAGCTCCCTAAGGCGTGCCAGTGATCGCATCTCTACACTGATCAATCCTACTAATATCCCATCCGGAATGTGGGTTGTCCTGCCCGAGGGTCCAGCTAACCTCTGCAAAAGCATATCTACCATCCGGTGAGACTCTACCAACTGACCCTCTAAGAGCTGATAGTCTGATAATAAAGTAACATGATGAGTATCTCCCGCTGGTGGATGGGCCACTGGTGGGGGTGCAGCTACCGGTGGGGGTGGAGTATCTAAAGGGGCTGGATCTGCATCTGAATCCTCCGAAGGGTGTGAGTCCTCCAAAGGGTCCACCTCCTCCTCAGGATCATCTAAGGGGTCTGGGCTCGGTCTCGGTGATGGAACAGGTGATGGTACTGGAACAGGTGGAACAGGAATCATATGGATATCTCTAAACACAGGCTGTTCCTCTACTACAGTCTCTACTCTAGAGCGTTTAGGTGCTGGAACATCCTCCTCTGGAACCTCTACCCTCACCCTAGAAGGGCCTACCTCATCCGACCCTGTTGATGGTCTATGTCTCCCTACATATGGTACTACTGCCATAGAATCCCTATACTGTTGTCTAGCTCTGACTCTGGCTCTCCTCCTCAAGCCTGCCACAACATACGATGGAATCTCAATACAGGCCTCTGACAACCGTGTAGCCTCCTCCTCTGTAATCCCTAACCATCCTCGATCGTGACTCGCCTCACCAATCTCCTCCTCCTATAATAAAACAAAAGCTTTTATTAGTAATAATCTATAAAATCTTAATCTCTACTTAGGGCCAGTACTATATCCGATAGACCGACCTTGAACTCGATATAAGTTCACACTTTATATCATACGTATATATTTATATATATATATATATATATATATATATTATTAACACCTTTGTTCCTGAGCAATATGACTCTGAGCTCGGATACCATTTCTGTGATAACCCTAGATCTGGGGTCAGGAATCCAGGTCATCACGGTCCAATTTCTATTTAATAATATTATACCCTTGGCAATCTGATTATTTTAAAAACATTTTATACTCACACCATTGACCCCACACTTATGACATTACACACCAGTCATATGCTCAGAGAACAACATCCATCAATAATAATAGTTAAGATAAAGCTATTATTACAAACCCAAAATACCATTTAAGTAGTGTTGCTGAATAATACTTCTACAAGAAGCATATCAACAACCAAAAGTATATTACATCAACCTTCTTAATTAACTTAGATACGTTTACTCATACCCCAAATATATATAGATAAGCTACCTCGGGAATGGGCAACAACTCTCTATCATATAGTCCTCCCCTTACCCTCTTCCGGGGTGTTGTGCGACGTATCAGCGGCATCTGATATAGCTATTATATAAACATAAGCACGATTGAGCTATAATAGCTCAGCAAGACAAAGTTTTTAAAACCATTACGAAGTATAACATTTAATCAATTTATAACAATCCCGGAAACATTTGTTATCCGTAAAACGAACAATGTTCCAATATAATATAAAAGATGAAGTTACAAGGTAATTAAATAGATTATTTCTATAAGTAGCTATATCTTGTTTGCGCAGTAATACACCAACATAAACGTGCTTGTTATTCATTATTATAATACTTCCTTTTGATTTATAATAATATAGTATCAGTTTCTCTTCTAATCATTTAATATATTCCATTGTTCTATGCCAGTTCCTTCTTTTCAAGTTATCAATATAATCTAATTATCAACAATTCCTTTAAGAATTTCGGGGATATTCACTGTAGCCAGATACGTTAGGATGATGATCAGTCACCCTATTCGTACATGTTCCCTGTTTACTACTAGTAGAAGGAATGATCACTCCGGTCAACATCCCTTGAGGAAAGTTCACCACAATCCTCCTTCGGCAACACATGGGTAGAATAAAGTTTTAAATGCTGGACTGTATTAAACACAGCCCAAAATGTTAGAATCCCCATTATAAAAGTTGTTATTCCATTTTATTCTGAAGGATACCCTTTCATAATTTCCATTTCCCACTTTACCCTTTTATAAATTCTAAATAAACTTCAAAGTTAAGATTTCAACAAAGAATCTGTGTTAAAAGAGTTTGACCAGGGAGCCTTGTGTATTGACGAAACCTTTAACTTTTAAAAAAACAATATTTAGTACTTTAATATTCTTTAAAACAATTGCAAAAAAATATACTTTATAACAATTGTAAGAAAATATTCTTTATAATGTATACTTCCTGTTTGTATTATACCAGTAGGTACTTGTTTTCTATACATAATATTATCATTTATATACTCTATCCTTCTGACTCCCGATCACTCATAAATACCACTTATTATCATGTCTTTATATAACATAACCCCTTTTGTCCATAAAGTACCTTGAACTATCCATATCCACATCAAGTAATAACAGTAATTAGAGAAACATGTCCCTAGCAGTATAATACTCACAGAACCATTTTCTAGGAACCTTATAATTTATCGAAGTAATATATCCCATTATAATTTAATATTACTAACAACAATTACCTTAACCACTTAGCTCACTTGATCCCCTAATCCTTGTATAACCATACCAAAGACATTTAAATATAATGACCACGAGTTCAAGGTTAACATATTTAGGGATTCTCGGTTTACCGAATGACTTTCACTAAAACTCACTTTTCTCCTAAACCATTCATCGGATTTTTATGTTCTTTATATCAAAACGATCTATGAACCAAGCTTTATCTTATCATGACAAGTTGGTACATCTTATTGACCTTGACCAGTTCGAGATTTTTTGCCTAAACAAGGTAACTTCTGTTTTAACGAAAATCGGGCATTATAACGGCTATACTTTCATACTTTCCAAATTTTCACTCCTCCAAACTCATCATTCAACACATATCCCATTCCATTCACAATGTGGTTATCATACCAGCCATAGTTACAAGCATAATACACTTCCATATTCAATCAAAACACTTATAAACACCTATATAACCATGATTTCATACTTTATACAAGTTTAACCTAAAAAAACCAATCATAATCAACCATAAACTCAAAAGAGTAAGGATGTTTATACCTTCCTTGATGTTGTAACAATCTTAACAATGGCTTGTGGTACTTGAGAAACCTTAATATACCTTAATCTTTCGAAACAAACACAAAACTCAAGTTAGTTACTATTTATTACTATTCATCTATAAACTTTGATGAATTTATTACCTATGCAAATGAAGTTTGTTGTCTCTCAAACTTTGTACATACCTTAGTCTATACTTGAACAAGCTCCAAGAATTTTCCCTTGATTTCTAGATTCTTGAACTAAGTGCTTGGTTTTTCTTTGTTTTCTCCTCTTTCTACCTTGGCCGAATGTAATGAAGAAGAAGAGGATGAGAGATTTTTGTGTTGGTTGGCAAGAGTCTAGAGTCTTGTAGATATTTGATGATATATATATATATATATATATATATATATATATATCAAGTAATTACTTGATAATCTTTGGTTTAATAGTTAGTGGAAGTTGCCTAACTTGTGATGTCATGGATGATGTCATGTTGTATGACCATTAATCTTGTTTTTGGATTTCTAAATAATGTGTTAATGATTTTGGTAAGTGACAATGTGGTATATATCCTTGTTATAATATTAATCTCGGTTGTTTTGTTTTTCATACTCGTTTAATCATGATTCGTTTATCAATCCAAGTTCCTGTGGTAATCCTTTGCTTTGCTCATTTCTAGGGTTTAATCTAATTCTGTCAAATTTCTTATAATATAAATCCTTTTAAAATTTTCATATTCCTTAATATCCAATACCATAAGGACTTAATTGAAATCGAAAACCTTTAGAGTCCATACCGGAGAATCTTTAAAATCCGTGATCATTTCCAGTCGCTCATTTTCATAGTACAACAATAATATGATTTCAACTTATTCATTTTCCGATTCACACATAGAGTAATTACATATCTTTTTCCATAAATCCACAAAATTACTATTCATTGAGATACTGTAGCATTACAAAAATTAGGGAATATCACATCACTTCTAAATTTGATTGACAAACACATAAACATGAACAATTCGTTTCTTAAATGGGAAATCATGAAGTATAACACAGAAACAAACACATAAAATTCCCACATCACATTAGCAATTTTCGGATTATTAACAAAAAAAATTACAAATCAATTAGAGCTATGAAACCATTTATATGTATGTATGTATGTATGTATGTATGTATATATGTATGTATATTTAAGTATAAAATACCTCTAAATCTCTGGCTCAAAACCTATGAATTGAAATTGCCCCATGTTAGGTCCGATAAGATTGTAGAAGGGGGGGTTGAATACAATCTATATCATTTTCTCGAAATTTGTTCTTTAAATAAAATTTATTTTAAACAAATTTGTGCGGAATAATATAACACAAATTTCAAGTTGAATATAACAATATATTAACTTGATGGGTGTTACAAAATCAGTCCAAACGATTATCAAGTAATTAATAACTAATTAGAAAATTCAACATGAACTTTGCTAATTTAGTTAATAAAAATCAAGATATCAATTTGTGAACTAGGAAACTTAATTCGCTAGTCGTACAAGAATCACAAGTAAACAAGTTCCAATGGATAGAATATTACAACTGAGATAAACTTGAATTTACAGAATTTAATTTGTAAGTGTTCTTGAGCTTGAGAGAGAGAGATATGACCTTCTGTGTGTATTTTTCTGTTATGTTCGACTGATTCCAGTTCTTCTGCATTCCGCTGCCTTTTATAACACAGCCATTGTCATATTGCTTTGTTTCTACTGATATAACAATCAGTTAACAATAATATGACATTCGGTATGACTATCAAATGAAAGTAATATGATTGTCGCTTTAAATATAACTTTCGGTATGACTATCCCCTTAAATGAGATATGACTGTCCAATGAATATAACATTCGGTATGACTGTCAAAACCAATATAACATTCGGTATGACTGTCACCTTGAATGAAATATGACTATCCAGTTTGAACTAAATATGACTGTCTCCTTTTGAACTGAATATAGCTGTCTCCTTTTGAACTGAATATGACTGTCGGTATAACTATCATTTGATAGTTATATTATCATATTTTTCAGTTTATAATTAATCAAATGATTTATAAAAATCATTTAAATAACTATTTCTTTTTCATATTAATTCTAATTTAATTAATCTAATAATTACTTTAACAAATATATTAATTCTGATAAAATTAATTTATTTATTTAAATTAATTATTTGATTTAATCAATTAAAGTAGAATTAATATAAATCCTTTAATAGTCAATACTTCACTGTGAACCACGTAATTATAATAAGGAACATACACTGGATCGATGTTGATGCTCGATGTACTGTCTGGTTCATGAACGACTAACTCCAATCTTTGTTCTTCATCTTGACTTTAAAACTGTGGTCTTTTTCTATTCTTCACTCTCATCAATCATTTGGTACTGAAATTGTTTCTTATCACTTATAGAAATCTCTGTCCCTTAAATGAATCCATGTGTTTCAATGCTACCTTGAGGCTTGATCAGATATCTGAATCTTCTTCCAGTGTAAAACATCAAAACTATAGATTGACTTGTTGATTTTTCTTCTAACAGCTATCATCTTTTGAGATTCTTGTGACAGTTGATATTATTTACTTATTACAATCTAGTTTAATTGGATTAGGATCCTCGAACTACAAATAGGCTGAGTCATATGCCTTTCACCCCAATATAATTGTTTTTAGTCCGTACAGCAGTGTAAAGATTTGAGAATATCAACGGCTTGGAGTGAAAGTGAAAAATGTGTGTAATTATATCGTTAGGTTGTGTGTATAATCGGGAAGCAGACACCCATCAATGAAAGAATGCGGCCAATCGACGAATTTGAAAGAGAAAATGTTTTAAATACAGACGTGTGTTAGAATTAGGGATTGTAACTGTATTTGGGGGATAACCGCTCAGTAAGCCCGCACTGTTTCATTGCGGGCGCGGTAAGGGCAACAAAATAATTTTAAATGTCTAACAATAACTAATTTTAAAATATTCAGAAATTAAATATTTTAAAAGAGCCATGTAAAAATTAAAATATTCAAAATTATTAATAAATAATAATAATTTTCATTCGAATTTTACCTTTTTTAATTAATTATTTAATATATTTTAATAACTAACTAGTTACTAATTTTTGAAAAATCAAGAAAATAGAAATTAGTTACTTTAAGTTGACATTGATCCTGAAATTAGTGAATATCACTAATTGAATGTGTACAATTTTTAATTCAAAAATATCGAATCAAGCATCGGGAACGAAAACTAGTTTAGGGGTTAAAGTCAAATTACTAGTTCACCGTTAAATTACCTAACCAAATAAATTTTTTAATTTTTTAAAATTTTAGAATAACAGTTAAAAAGATTGATCTCGACTCCCGTACGGTTCGATCGTCAAAAGTATATTTCAAAAAAATCGAATCAAGAATCGGGAACGAAAACTAGTTTAGGGGTTAAAGTCAAAGTAGTGGTAGACCGTTAAATTACCAAAACAAATAATTTTTTTTTAAATTTTGGAATAACAGTTTAAAAGATTGATCTTGACTCCCGTACGGTTCGATCGTCGAATTCTATTTCAAAAAAATCGAATCAAGCATCGGAAACAAAAACTAGTTTAGGGGTTAAAGTCAAAGTAGTAGTTGACCATTAAATTACCTAACCAAATAAATTTTTTATTTTTTTAAAATTTTGGAATAACATTTAAAAAGATGGATGACTCCCGTATGGTTCGATCGTCGAAATTCTATTTCAAAGAAATCGAATCAAGCATCGGGAACGAAAGCTAGTTTAGGGTTAAAGTCAAAGTAGTAGTTGACCGTTAAATTACCTAACCAAATAATTTTTTTATTTTTTTAAAATTTTAGAATAATGCTTAAAAAGATTGATCTTCACTCCCGTACGGTTCTATCATCGAAATTCTATTTCAAAAAAATCGAATCAAGAACCGAGAACGAAAACTAGTTTAGGGGTTAAAGTCAAAGTACTGGTAGACCGTTAAATTACCAAAATAAATAATTTTTTTTTTTGAAATTTTGGAATAACAGTTTAAAAGGTTGATCTTGACTCCCGTACGGTTCTATCATCGAAATTCTAATTGAAAAAAATCGAATCAAGAACCGAGAATGAAAACTAGTTTAGGGGTAAAAGTCAAATTATTAGTTGACCGTTAAATTACCTAACCAAATAAATTTTTTAATTTTTAAAAATTTTAGAATAACACTTAAAAAGACTGATCTTGACTCCCATATAGTTCTATAGTCGAAATTCTTTTTTAAAAAAATCGAATCAAGAACCGAGAACGAAAACTAGTTTAGGGGTAAAAGTCAAATTACTAGTTGACCGTAAAATTACTTAACCAAATAAATTTTTTAATTTTTTAAAATTTTAGAATAACATTTAAAAATATTCATCTTGACTCCCGTACGGTTCGATCGTCAAAATTCTATTTCAAAAAAATAGAATCAAGAATCGGAAACGAAAACTAGTTTAGGGGTAAAAGTCAAAGTACTGGTTGACCGTTAAATTACCAAACCAAATAAATTTTTTAATTTTTTAAAATTTTAGAATAACACTTAAAAAGATTGATCTTGACTCCCATATGGTTCGATCGTCGAAATTCTATTTCAAAAAAATTGAATCAAGCATCGAAAATGAAAACTAGTTTAGGGGTTAAAGTCAAAGTAGTAGTTGACCGTTAAATTACTTAAACAAATAATTTTTTTTTTTAAAATTTTGGAATAACATTTAAAAAGATGGATCTTGACTCCCGTATGGTTCGATCTTCGAAATTCTATTTCAAAAAAATCGAATCAAGATCGGGAACGAAAACTAGTTTTGGGGTTAAAGTCAAAGTACTGGTAGACCGTTAAATTACCAAAACAAATAATTTTTTTTTTTTTTTGAAATTTTGGAATAACAGTTTAAAAGATTGATCTTGACTCCCGTATGGTTCGATCGTCGAATTCTATTTCAAAAAAATCGAATCAAGCATCGGAAAAGAAAACTAGTTTAGGGGTTAAAGTCAAATTACTAGTTGACCGTTAAATTACCTAACCAAATAAATTTTTTATTTTTTTAAAATTTTAGAATAACACTTAAAAAGATTGATCTTGACTCCCGTACGGTTCTATCATCGAAATTCTATTTGAAAAAAATTGAATCAAGAACCGAGAATGAAAACTAGTTTAGGGGTAAAAGTCAAATTATTAGTTGACCGTTAAATTACCTAACCAAATAAATTTTTTAATTTTTAAAAATTTTAGAATAACACATAAAAAGACTGATCTTGACTCCCGTATAGTTCTATGGTCGAAATTCTTTTTAAAAAAAATCGAATCAAGAACCGAGAACGAAAACTAGTTTAGGGGTAAAAGTCAAATTACTAGTTGACCGTAAAATTACTTAACCAAATAAATTTTTTAATTTTTTAAAATTTTAGAATAACATTTAAAAATATTCATCTTGACTCCCGTACGGTTCGATCGTCAAAATTCTATTTCAAAAAAATAGAATCAAGAATCGGAAACGAAAACTAGTTTAGGGGTAAAAGTCAAAGTACTGGTTGACCGTTAAATTACCAAACCAAATAATTTTTTTAATTTTTTTAAATTTTTGAATAACACTTAAAAAGATTGATCTTGACTCCCATATGGTTCGATCGTCGAAATTCTATTTCAAAAAAATTGAATCAAGCATCGAAAATGAAAACTAGTTTAGGGGTTAAAGTCAAAGTAGTAGTTGACCGTTATATTACTTAAACAAATAATTTTTTTTTAAAAATTTTGGAATAACATTTAAAAAGATGGATCTTGACTCCCGTATAGTTCGATCGTCGAAATTCTATTTCAAAAAAATCGAATCAAGCACGGGAACGAAAGCTAGTTTAGGGGTTAAAGTCAAAATAGTAGTTGACCGTTAAATTACCTAACCAAATAAATTTTTTCTTTTTTAAAAATTTTAGAATAACAGTTAAAAAGATTGATCTTAACTACCATACGGTTCGATCGTCGAAATTCTATTTCAAAAAAATCAAATCAAGAATCGGGAACGAAAACTTGTTTAGGGGTTAAAGTCAAAGTAGTAGTTGACCGTTAAATTACCTAACCAAATAAATTATTTAATTTTTTTAAATTTTAGAATAACACTTAAAAAGATGGATCTTGACTCCCGTACTATTCGATCGTCGAAATTCTATTCCAAAAAAATCGAATCAAGCATCGGGAACGAAAATTAGTTTTGGGGTTAAAGTCAAATTACTAGTTGTTGGTCCCGGAGTATATTGCAGAAGGGGGGGTTGAATGCAATATAGATCATTCCAAATCTTTACCTCAACAACAATGATAAAGATTGTAAACTATCTATACAAGAATTGCAAACACAAGTAGTAACTCAAGATATTCTCACAAAATAAATGTTTTATTTATTTTGCAAAGTGTTGCTACAACCTGGAGAAAAAGTATTTTCTCAAGCTTCGACTTTTTAAATCATTTTCAGAAAGAATGAGAGATGTTTATCTATAAAGACTAATCTTCTCTAACATCTCTGTCACATGGGTTGTGGAGCCGCTGTCATTTTCAAGTGGCAGCTCCTTACAAATTGCACACCCATATGACTTTCCCAAAATGCTATACAAACAGACTATCATTAAGCATAAAGAAATCTGGGTTCTTTCTAAAACTAGCTAAAACAATTCTAGTAGATGTAGACTTGTCATACTCTTGAATTGTCGAGCTTCTTCTTGTGATCTCTCAAGCTTCGGTCGTAGTCTTGCAGGTCTGCTACAATCTTTGACAAAATGAAACAAATCTGTTTTTTTAACATCTAAACTGTCACGGGTTTGACTAAGATAAATCCCCAATTCAAATATTCCATTGAGACAGTAACCTTTGACACCAAGTTTGCTGTCATGAGAATGTTCCTTGGATGACAGTATGAGTCCCCGCCAATGATGCTGTCAGGACTTTTAAACTTGCTGTCAAAGTGTGAGAATGTTGCTGTCTTCATGCTTCTGCCAATGTTGCTGTCAGATGAAACTTGCTATCGTGACTTTGCAACATGTTGTCTTCTTGTAACCTTACTGTCAATGTTGTGACAGTAACATTTATTCTTTTTGTCTTCCTTATGTATGTCTTGAGGCTTGAACAAATGTATGAACTTCTTTCAAGAGATAAAATTATTACATGACAGTGGTTTATTCGATTACAAGGACACACTATGGTTGTGACAGTATGTTCTACTTAGTCTATACAAATAAAAGTAAGTATTAGTTAAGTTGTCTCTAAGCTATCACCCATAAATCCTAACAATCTCCTCCAATTTGTTTTTATGGACATGAACAACAAATTTACAATTAAAGCATGCTGACAACTTAACTAACGTAGATCAGAATAGTTAAAACACCATGTCTGATGAATGTTAAAGAATCCAGAATACAACATTGATGTTCTAACTGCAAATCAGTTACTCCTTTATGTTGAGAAAATAAAAAATTTTACTTAGCTTGATTTGAGCAGTTCTCAGCTGTCTAGAATCTTCCCTCTCTTTTGAGAGCTTATTGTTTTGCCTTCTTGAGGTCTTCTACTAAAGCCTTTCAGGAGTTTTAGCATCATCTTCAATGTCTTCAATGTACCCTTGAATCACTCGAGAAGGAAACACTTTATCATCTTTCAGGTCAAACCAAGTTTCGAAGTCATAGGTATATGTTCTGAACTTTAAGATGCCTTCGATGACCTTGAATCTCCTTCCAGGGAAAGTATTAAGGGATACTCTCCTTTTTCTGCCTATTTTGGATCTTCATCTCTTCTTTGGTCAAAGATAACTTCAAGTTCCCAAGCACATAGCATTTCAAGCTTGTGAGATGATCCAACAACTCTCTAGTAGAGATTCTTCAAGATACTAGTCCTCAGTTTGTGAAAACTATCTACATAGATTTCTTCTTTCCTATCTATAATTCTGAGAGGATCTTCCAGTACACAGGGCTGATAATCTGCTTTCTCACTGTTCATTTTTTTGACCTTCTTGCAACTTTCTTTCAGTTGAGCTTCTAGATCTTCAGTAGTTTGTTTGGCAGACTTGGGTGGTTTATCAGCATTTTTGAATTCTTCTTCATTAGTCCTGAATGTTTCTGCTGCTTCATTCACTTCTACAGGTGTATAAGATGACGTTCTTTCTGCCCAGTCATACTTACACGCAACCCTAAATTCATCTTAACTTATAGACAAGTTGGCATCATCAATTTCCATCCATTCACCATGTTTCTCATAGAATTCAGCATATCTTTCAGAATAGTATTTCTGGATGTGTTCCATGGCTGGTTTAGGGACATTTCCATGACTCACCATAAGCTCCACCATCCTTGCCAACACAAAGAAGTTAATTCTGCGTGTTACTACTTCAGATGTCATTTTGAGGCTGTACCTATCTACCCCTGTTGACCCTATGATCATATTGAAATCCTTGTCAACATACATCATTCTACTTCCATCTTTATGCCAGATGGTGTATTTGGTTGCATGTTGCTTACTCTTATCCAAGTCCAAAGAGACGGATTTCATGTTTCTTTCAACATTTGATTTATGACATTCGAAGCTGTTCATCATTTCTCTTTTCTGAATAACAGTCTTATCAACCACTACTCCATGCTTCTTTGTCTTAGCTGCAACCTTTGTCTTCCCCTTTGTAGGAGTTGAGTGCCAGACTCTTGCTTTTCTTTTTGTCCTTTTAGGTTTGATTGCCTTGGCATCCTTGTCCTTGATAGCAACTTCATTCAAGTTCTTGACAGTGTCTTTTTCAACTGTGTCCTTCATGACAGTATCTTCATTTGAGCTCTTGACAGTGTCTTTGTTGATAGCATCCTTTTCAGCATTAAGGCAGTCAACAACAAACCTTAAAATATTTGCTTCCAAAGCTTCAAGAATGTCTATCTTCCCTTCATCTTTAGCATCAACATCTTTCTTATCATTTTTGGGAGTTTCTTCTTTTGTTTTCTCCTGAGTTTGACTTCTAGCAATCTCAGCAGTTGCTTTTGCACCATTTCTAGGTGCACCAAATCCTCCACTACCATCAGGTTCATCTTTACCATCATCAAGTGTGCAGCTTCCACCACTTTCAATTCTTTTGGCATTTGCTTCAGAAATTAACTTCTTTATCTGAGAGCTAAGATTCTCATCTCTCTTTACCAAAAGTTTGTGAATGTCCTTGACAACCATGACTTTTTCTTTGGTAATTCTGGATTTGAGAATGTGTCTCAGTACTATCAGAACTGAGTCAGTTTTCAACTTTATTTCTTGTTTACACTAATACACGCAAGCGTACGCGGTCACAAGTAATACAGAATAAAGTTGAGTTCGTTCCCACAGAGATCTGGTTATGGTTTTAATTCAGTTATTGTACCTATGCAACAATGTATGGTTATTACTCACTGCTAAGACAAATAACAAATTGGGTTTAATTAACTAAATTAACTAAGAAGTAAATTAACAACTAAGAATTAACTAACTAACGAGAATTGAAATTGAATTACGTCTACAAGAGTAACATGGAATCCTAACTTCATTAAATACTTCGCTTAGATCTGACGCCTTTAATCACTATATGCAATGGTTATGATATCTGATCGGACAACACGAAACAAGTACACGCTACCTCTCAGTATACGAATACCAAACTACTCATACATCCACAAAAGAGATAGAAGATGAATAGACACCAATTATGCTTAGACCCTATATGTCTATAGAATTTGAAAACATAACGGTTGAAGAACAAGTTATCCATAAAGATCACACAGGGCAATATAAGTATTTTCATCTCATACTACGAATCATGTTGATACACAATCATGAACCTATGCTAGCATGGCAAGTTCTAAATCTCAAGATCCACTTTCACTTCACAGGAGATTAAGAAATTAGATGTTCGCGACGCATCTATCAATTAAGCATAACCATACAAGGATATCAGATATACATCACACACAGATCTTTAAAGCAATCAAGATACTAAAGCTCCATAAATAAATCAGTTAGAATCCCATGACAACGATTAGTTCATAATTGAACCTCTCGTCATCATGGGATCTGATGAAACCATGATAAAAACAAAGTATGAAAAGATACAAATAAAACTAAGTAATTGATATGTAATGATGTGTTTTTTTTCTGTCCCCCAAGATGTGTATTTATAGCCCCAATTTGCCTCTCCATCAAACAATTGCCGTTTTAGAGTTGGAATAGGAGTATGGCAATTTCCTTTCTTGAATGAGAATAGAATTGCAAATTCAATGTGTAGATCTGATTCTGGAATGATCTAGCTGCCCAGAGCAATTACCATACTTATTAGAAGTAGGAATTCTGGCAATTTCCTGTTTAGAATTGAATTCTGGCAATTTCTGTTGATTCTGTTTTGAAGGAAAATTCTCTTCAATAATTCTGGACTCCGGACCACCTTAGAATGATAGAAAATTCCGTTATCTTCGCGTGGGCAGTTGAATCGTCCAAAACGGACTTGTAGAACTCAATATATGGCCAAAACAAAATCAGAAATTCTGGCTGATTTTTTTACCCGCTGACTGCTACTGTTCATGCGCGTCCGTTACTGTTCATGCGCGTCCGTTACTATTCATTTCGCTAATTTTGCTGATTTTGTTCTATTTTCTTCGTTTTAACTCCGATTTTCATTCCGTTTCTTCCGGCTCTCTCGCAATTTGATGTACTGTTATTCTTTAAGCTCAAAACCCACCATTTAAGCATGGAAAACATCATCCCACATCCGACTCTTATTTCTGCACAAATTCACTAAAAACACATAAAAAACACCACATACTTGAGTTCAAGTCATCAATTCAAGCCGATACGAAGCATTCCAAGTGGATATAAAATCCACTTATCACACCCCCAAACTTAAACCGATGCTTAAGCTTAAGCTCAACGGGTTAACTAATTGATCATGCAAACATGGTGTGGTAATATGGGAAAATATGTGGTTATTCCTAATGCCTTTATCATTTTAATCGTCAATTAATGTCATACGTTTCAAGAAAGATCTCAAACAACTGCTAGCAATGCAAACAATCCGTGGACACTCAAGCAAACGAATAAATTGCAACAAATATGCAATAAGGCTCAAAAGCTCACTTGGTAGGAAAACATACTCAATCCCAAGCAAAAACCTCTCTAATGCCCCTACTTGTATTCAAAGCATGCAAACTAAATCAACTTGCACATATTCATGTCCTTCTAATTACTTACAACATTCAATAAGTCTACTAGCTTCAACTTACTAGTGTATGTGTGTGCACAAGAACAAAGCATATCACTTCTCAATCAAAAAGCGTCAACAACACAAAATTCCTATGAAGCATGGGTGCAAATACAAACTATTATGAACTCACATGAAAACAGAATGTCCTATATGAAACAAACGTAGATATCACGAACATAAATGCATAATTTACTAATACTAATATTCAAAGCATGAAATCCTACATGAACACATAATACAACAACTACTAATCCCCCAAACCACCCCCAAACTTAAAATATTCAATGCCCTCATTGAATGGAAGTAAATACGAGGGAAAGTAGAAAACATACCAATATAAAACAATGTTTGGGTTGCCTCCCAAGAAGCGCTTCTTTAACGTCAATAGCTTGACGTTACTTCCAAGCCTCCATTAAGGATGATAATAGTTTGCTTGGTCCTCTCTTCGTGAGACTTCATCGTCATCACGGCGGCACACTTTTTGCTAATTCTTTAACTCTATAATTCTTAGACAATCAAATTGAACTACATTTTACACAAATTTCAATTCATTATATCAACTTTCAAATAATAAAACTCTAACGAACAATGATATTAGATATAAAATTTTTAAAAATATTTTCGTGCTTTGTTACCTAGTTTGAAACTAAACGCATAGCTCGACTAGAGTTTGATTAACTGTATTTCTGCCTCAATTAATACCTTGAGCAGCGCATAGTCAGAGTATAGTGGGAGCAGTAGATGTTAACTAGTGTGACGATGCATGTGGTTGTTATTAAGAAAATTGCAGGTCCCTGTATTAAAAGCGCTTGTAGAGCTTGGGTACTATCTAAAGACT
The DNA here is from genome assembly GCA_036435485.1 of Saposhnikovia divaricata. NCBI lineage: Eukaryota > Viridiplantae > Streptophyta > Magnoliopsida > Apiales > Apiaceae > Saposhnikovia > Saposhnikovia divaricata. The sequence continues at coordinate 130,394,274 of CM071597.1, forward strand.
TTGCTAATTTCTTCTATAAATTCCACTGACTCACTGTCATTTCAAGATTATCTCATTTCAAGATGGGCACAATGGAGTTTTACTTTTTTTCTGCAGTGACTACGTTGAGTCATAAACTTCACTTTTCTGACGTAGCATTTTCTTTGTTATGCCTATTTATTTTCAGCTCAATACTTCAAAAACTCACTTGTAAGGGTCCAATGTTATGGCCAGTGTTCGGAATCTTTCCGTCGTTGATCATGCATTGTACTAACCTTCATGAATGGATCACCAACTCTTTAATTGATAATGGAGGTACCGTTCCGTATAGAGGTCTTACCATTGGTGGAATTCGCGGTATTGTGACAGCTGATCCTGTAAAGATAGAATACATGTTGAAGTCCAAGTTTAATAATTTTCCCAAAGGGAAATATTACAGAGAAAGATTCTCTGAGTTGCTTGGACAAGGTATTTTCAATGCTGATGATCAATCTTGGAAACATCAAAGACAAGCTGCAGCTACTGTTATGCATTCTGTACGCTTTGTGGAGTATTCGACACAAAGCATGCAAGATTTGGTGCACAAGAAGCTTTTGAAAGTGCTGGAAAATTTGGTGGAGTCCAAGGTTTGCATTGATTTACAAGAATTGTTGCTTCGATTTACATTTGATAATATTTGTGTAGCAGCATTTGGTGTCGATCCAGGGTGCATGTCGATTGGACTGCCAGATGTTCCGTTTGCTAAGGCCTTCGAGGAAGCCACTGAATCAACTTTATGCAGATTTATAATGCCTCCATTCGTGTGGAAGGGTTTGAAGTTCTTGGACTTGGGGTGTGAGAAAAGGCTCAAGGAATCAGCAAAAATTGTGCATGATTTTGCGGAGAAGACGGTGCAAGAGAGGAAGAAAGAATTAGCTCAACACGAGAACAATAGTTTGGATGAAAAATCTGATTTATTGTCAAGGCTCATAAACTTGGAAAAGGGAGGTAAAAATGGTTATTTTTCAGATAAACTGTTAGAAGATTTTTGCATAAGCTTTATATTAGCAGGGAGAGACACTAGCTCAGTGGGATTAGCTTGGTTTTTCTGGTTAGTATCTCTAAACCCACAAGTGGAAAGAAAAATCCTGCAAGAAATTCATGACATCATCAGTCTTCGCGACAAAAAAATCGAAAAAGAAGTGGAAAACAGTAGCATAGTGTTTACAACAGAAGAGCTACACAAAATGGTGTATCTACAAGCATCATTATCCGAATCATTACGACTTTATCCCCCTGTTCCTTTTGATTTCAAAGAAGTTTTAGAGGATGATGTGTTTCCGGATGGCATGTCAGTAAAAAGCGGCGAAAAAGTTCTGTACAGTATATTTGCGATGGGTAGAATGGAGTCGGTGTGGGGTAGTGAATGTCGGGAATTTAAGCCGGAGAGATGGATTAAAGAAGGTGCATTTGTGAGTGAAAATCCATTCAAGTATGCTGTGTTTAATGGAGGGCCAAGGTTGTGCGTGGGTAAGAAATTTGCTTACATGCAGATGAAAGTGGTGACAGCTTCAGTATTATTAAGGTATTCAATTAAAGTAGTTGAAGGATTTCAAGTGGTGCCAAAAACGACTACCACACTTTACATGAAGAATGGGCTTATGGTCTATCTCGTGCCACGAAATTAATTAGTGAAGCTTGATTGATTTATGATAAATTGTAATATATTAAAGGAAAATAAATTGTTTTGTAGGCTACATGGCTGGTCCATTGTAGCGATTGTTTAATTAGGTTGGTTTGATATGCGTGCAAGTTTTATACTAGTAGTAGTAACTAGTCCGTAAGTAAGATGATGCATTGCATCACCTTTTCTTTGCGTTCTTACATGAACGATTCATTTGTAAGATATACCAATTGTTTCCTTCAATTAAGTTGTATTTATTTCTCTCCAACATAATTTCAATTCTCCGGAAAAAAAAAATATGGTATCAAGAAGGGAAGAGGAATCGAATTCACTATGTTCCGCATCTACTATCTATTATATATATAATACCATAATATTTCATATTTTATTCCATTAAATTTTACAAAAATGTCCCTAAATACCAACTTAAGTCAAAAAATATTATGACCTAGATGAGTATCGAACCTTTGACATATTAATCAACTTTTTAAGAAACTAAACCCTTTTCTTCGGTTGTTGCCATCATTTATTTCAGTACAATTCATATACGGAATGTATACTCTTAAAAAAAATCTCCAAATAAATTCATCATAATAAAATTCACAAAATGAACAATATATATGTCATTATTTTTTCAAAAAATATTTTTTTAATACTAGCTTATAATATGTGATGGTTCGTTTTAATATTTATAATTATATAACTTATATTAACAAATAATTTTTTTAATATTACAAAAATGATATTACCGTGTGCGTAGCACGGACATATTACTAGTCAAGATGAAAAAATGGAATTTAAGTTGAACCCCATCATAATTAGCATGACACGATAGCATGAATATACTACATAATCTGACGTGTATAATCTCTTAGGAAATGAAGACATCTTAATCTAATTAAATATAACAACCATGCAGTTGCTCATTACATTTTGACATATTTTGTAGTTGAGATGTAATTTCAGTCACATTACATGTTCACAAGTCAATAAACACACTGGCCAACACTCTTAATTAAATTGTACCGTTTTTATTTATGTCACAGCACCCCGACAACAAATAAGTTGCTTAGTCTATTCTCTTAATATCATAACAGCCTATTATTATTATTATTATTATTATTATTATTATTTTTTCTTTTTTTTTTTTGATTTTTCAGTGGGCCGCAATTTTAAATATGCACCAATAATTTACATATATTAAAATATAATTTATTACAAAAAATTAAATGTTTTTCACCTGTATATCTTTATCTCCTGATTAAGACCTAAACTGTCCTACTATAATGTTTCAAAAGAAAATAACATTACTTCGAATTTTACTAATTTAAGACATGACTTAAATAAAGTACGGGTTAAATATCTTGTTGGTCACTGAAGTCGGCCAAATGTATCAAGATGGTTACTGAACTGAAATTCGACTCAAACAGGTCATTGAAGTCAGCCTAATGTATCAAGTCAGCCTAAGTCTTTGTTTTTTTGACGGAAACAGACTGCAGATTGACATAAACGCTTATAACTGCGGATTCACTTAACATTTAAAAAATCCGAGACCATATTTGTGTTACCCAGATTATTCTCTTCAAAATAGATACAATATTGATAAGTTTTATTTCAGTTTTTGAAGAAGAACAATTCTAGTTCTTGAATTTTCTTTTTCGATTCATATAAATCTAGAGCTCATAATGAAAATCTAAACAAGTTTTATGAGACCCATAGCATCTAGATTAACACACTTTAATTTCACAAAATTTGGTGGAGATTTTTCGGACAAAATTTTTCGGACAGTAATTTCCGTCAAAGAAATGATCAACTTGATAATCCTGGCTGACTTCAGTGACCTGATTGATACCGTTTTGAGTTCAGTGACCAACTTGATACATTAGGCTGACTTCAGTGACCAACAAGATACTTAACCCAATAAAGTACAGGAGTACTTGTACTAATTCATTCACATCGGGGATCTAAGAGTTGGAAAGCCCAATTCTAGTTGGAAGGCCCATTAACAATTACCCGAATAAGCAAATTAGTTTTCTTCTGGCCCAAGCCTTGTCCTTTAATTAATTCATAATAATCAAATCTCCGATTAGGGTTCATTGTTTCAACACAAACACCACATGTATGTAAGTAATACTTCTCGATCCTCTCAATCTTTGTTTTACAATTCAATTAATCAAATTTGTTTTGATTTAATTGTTACAGATTTAAAATAATCGAAAAATGTCGAAAGTTGATGTGGATGTACTGGCGAAAGGGGGGTTTAGCTTCGATCTGTGTAGAAGGAACGATATGTTGATGAAGAAAGGCTTAAAGCCTTCTTCTTTTCTCAAGACTGGTACTACTATTGTTGGTTTGATCTTCAAGGTATACATATTGTTGTTGTTTTTTATATGTGATTGTTATCTATTTGTTTGTTTGCGGTAAGTTTACTTATTTACGAATTGAGCTGTTGATTGTGTGTGGATTATTAGCTCTAGTATTCTGCATTTGTAATTCTTATGAATTGGTTTGTGACAAATGTATGTGTGTTTACTGTTTGTTGTATACTGTTTTTTCCTTGAGTTGGAAATTGTGGTCTTTGATTAGGGTTCCACATATATGCAAAATTAAAAGCAAACAAATTTGTTTTTTCAACATAATGCTGGCGTAGGGACGTTTTATATGTAATAGTGTAATCTCAAGCATTGTGCAATTAACATATTTATCTGTCTGTTGTTATAAGCTATTATGGTGGTGTAGATTGTGCATTGAAGATAGTGTAGTTACATATAATTGTAGTATACAGCTTTAAAGAATCTTATGTAGCTATGAAGAGTTGAGAGTCGGCTCAAAGTGTCTTTTTGCGCTGGATTAGGCTTTAAATGTACAAACTCTAGTAGGTAGAATTACAACAGAATATTGTTTCAGTAACATCTATATGTAATCTTGAGCCCTATAATTTTCTTTAGGGTAAAGCACAAATGTATGCAATGGTGGCTGATTGGGGTTTAGGATTATTATACAAACAATTATCAGGTTAAATATGTTTGGCATATTTAAGAATTTCAGGGTGGGTGGTAGCTTCCTCCCTCTGGACCCGAATATAAGGATGTGTGCATGATCAACTTTGAGGATATATTGAAAGTCCTCTTTAGATTATGTTTGGCAAAATGTGTGATTGGTTTGGTTTTGGTTCAAATAATATGGTTTTGGATTGGTTCTTGATCCAAATCCATTTAAAAACCATATTTCTTTAAATTTGGTTTTGGATTTGGTTTGGTTTCTATGGATTTGGATTGAAATATGGATAAACCAATTTTTTAAATGAATATTTTTTTTAATTTTTTTTTTGAAAAAAAGATTTTGAAACACTTTAGTGTATTAAAAGGATCCTTTTAATAGCTTTTGTAGACAATTAACAAAGATTTGAAGTTTATGACACCTTTTATATTAAAAGGTGTGCTATATATACTGGAATTCCCGAGTGTTGCAAAATCATAAACTTCAAATCTTTAGTGTATTAAAAGCTATCCTTTTGATAGCTTGGAGGATTAAAAGCATGACTCTTGCTTTCCAATTGGCTGTTTTTGCATTAATTGCTACTTCATCAATCTTATTAATTGGCGTACCTGTTGTATTTGCTTCTCCTGATGGTTGGTCAAGTAACAAAAATGTTTTATTTTCTGGTACATCATTATGGATTGGATTAGTCTTTCTGGTGGGTATCCTTAATTCTCTCATCTCTTGAACCTATTCGTTTCAGATCCAAAATTGAAACGACCCCCCCCCCCGAATTCTTCGCGGTTGTGAGATACAATAAAATTCAATATAAGTCCCCAAAATAAAATGCAAATAAAGAAAACAAAAAAAATTAGAGGGGGGGGTCACACTTTTTGTTCTTGAGTTTGAATGAAAAAAAATTAAAACTAATAAACTAATTGAACTCACCCTGAAAACTGAAAAGAGTCTGTAGTCTGGCACTGCACAAACAGGATCCAAGTGTATATATGATATATGTGTGGACATGTTGTGTATAAAGAACGAAAAATGCGGATATGGTCGAATGGTAAAATTTCTCTTTGCCAAGGAGAAGACGCGGGTTCGATTCCCGCTATCCGCTGATAAAAAGATAAAGAAAGGATTCGCTATAGAGTTGGCCATAATAGTGTGGTGATGCTATCCACCCCTTCTTTTCCTCCCACCCCAAAATAAAAAAAAAGGTGTTAATGAATTACTAGTTAACATAGCCAAA
>CM071597.1:130405146-130422646 GCA_036435485.1 Saposhnikovia divaricata
ACAAAAAAAAAGAAAAAGAAAAAGGGGGCAAGGAATAAGAAGGGGTAGGGGCGTCCACGCGTACAGCAGACGCCACGCATCAACTAATGGTATACATAGACGCTTCACAGTCGAGTATCAGATACAATACTGATATAAAATTATGGATATCACTTATTTGATCCAAATTTGATCTATATTTGGATTAAAATATGTGATATTAAACCAGTCCAAATCCGTTTAAAATGTGTGATTTTTTATTGGGCCAAATTTTAAAAAATGGTTTGGTTTGGACTGGATATATGGTTTTGGGCCCATATTGCCAGGTCTAAGTATTCTGCATTTGTAATTCTTATGAATTGGTTTGTGACAAATGTATGTGTGTTTACTGTTTGTTGTATACTGTTTTTTCCTTGAGTTGGAAATTGTGGTCTTTGATTAGGGTTCCACATATATGCAAAATTAAAAGCAAACAAATTTGTTTTTTCAACATAATGCTGGCGTAGGGACGTTTTATATGTAATAGTGTAATCTCAAGCATTGTGCAATTAACATATTTATCTGTCTGTTGTTATAAGCTATTATGGTGGTGTAGATTGTGCATTGAAGATAGTGTAGTTACATATAATTGTAGTATACAGCTTTAAAGAATCTTATGTAGCTATGAAGAGTTGAGAGTCGGCTCAAAGTGTCTTTGCGCTGGATTAGGCTTTAAATGTACAAACTCTAGTAGGTAGAATTACAACAGAATATTGTTTCAGTAACATCTATATGTAATCTTGAGCGCTGGGCAGCTGGCTAATCTGGGTCGAGTTCTAAAATGAATTTAATGGCGGAGCTAGAATTTTCTTTAGGGTAAAGCACAAATGTATGCAATGGTGGCTGATTGGGGTTTAGGATTATTATACAAACAATTATCAGGTTAAATATGTTTGGCATATTTAAGAATTTCAGGGTTGGTGGTAGCTTCCTCCCTCTGGACCCGAATATAAGGATGTGTGCATGATCAACTTTGAGGATATATTGAAAGTCCTCTTTAGATTATGTTTTCATGTGGTAATGGAATAGTAACTTAGGGAAAGGTGTTCAGATTGACGAAAACAATAATGATTGGTACAGAAAAGAATTTGTGTAGGGGTGGGAAATTTTAACTACTTGTACAGAAAATCTCTTAGGCACTTCCATCACAGAATGGCTGGAGTCACCTATTATTATAACGATATGAAATATTAAATTGTCAGCTTTGACTTTTATTAGCAATTAAAGTATTTCTAATGATCTAAATGATCCATTTGATAATGGCGGTGATAGTTATCAAGCTGATGTCATTTTGTATGTAGAAGACAAGTCCGAAGATGAGATGATATTATTAGAGGATCAAGTTGAAATATACGGACTTCCTTATGCGGAGTGTTTCAATTAAATGAAGTTTGCATCGAAAAATTATTTATGAATAGTTTCCGCCACTCCGTGTTTGTTTTACACAGAGTATTATGTATCAAGGATTGTGCAGCTGCTGCTTCGGTTGTGGTCCTTTAATTTACCAATTAATCTTTAAATACATTCAGGATGGTGTTATTCTCGGAGCTGACACCAGAGCTACTGAAGGACCTATTGTAGCTGACAAAAATTGTGAGAAAATACATTACATGGCGCCAAACATCTACTGTTGTGGAGCAGGGACTGCTGCTGATACAGAGGCTGTGACAGGTACTTTCAATTTACTTATGTGTGCCATTGCAATACTACTTCATTGCCTATTTATTGAAGTCTTTGAGCTATGTGGAATTATGATTGTTACCTATATTTATGTTAAGTTTGTGACATTTGTCTAATTATGATTGTGATATTATATTATTAGTTAAAAATCAATGACTTTGCAGATAATATTAGCTCTCAGCTGAAGCTGCATCGTTATCACACTGGTAGGGAATCAAGGGTTGTGACAGCCCTCACACTTCTAAAATCTCATCTTTTTAGGTAAGACCATAGTTGGATATGTTTGTCCTTGGCATTATCAGATTTCAATAGTAAAGGGGGTTATAGTTAAAGGCCTTGCCTCTTTACATATTTAGCTATCAAGGTCATGTTTCAGCTGCTTTGGTGCTTGGTGGAGTTGATGTCACTGGTCCACATTTGCACACTGTGAGTTAAGAGTTGGGTTATTGACATCTTATTATGTATTTGTTACAGTAAAAACATTTATAATAGTATCTTTTGATTTTTATAACAGATTTACCCTCATGGGTCAACTGATTCCTTGCCTTTTGCTACAATGGGATCTGGTTCACTTGCTGCGATGGCTGTCTTTGAATCAAGATACGTTGAGGGGATGAATGTAAGTAGTGTGCTTGATATTGTCCAACGTAAGGACGGTGCTCTTTTCTTCTAGTTATATTGGGTGATAGTAGCCAGCCGTGTTTTACATCAAACATAAGTCCACACGTCATATCAGTTATTCATTTATTTGTAGAGGGACGACGGTGTTGCTTTGGTACGTGATGCTATTCGGTCAGGCATTTTTAATGACTTGGGAAGTGGAAGCAATGTTGATATATGTGTTATAACTAAGGTATGCTACTTATTCTCATGATCCTTCATGGGATGATATATAACAACGTACTCCTTATCAACCTCCCTAATTATGTTTGTACAGGGGCACAAGGAGTATTTGAGAAATTACGAGATGCCAAATCCTCGCACTTTTACCAGTGAAAAAGGCTACTCTTTCCCCAAAAAGACTGGTTAGTACATTTGTTTGTTTATTTGTCTTTGTCTCAAACATATTTATGTTCTCCAGGATGAACATGTCCATTTGTTTGTTACTTGTAAGTTCAGAAGTGTCCTATATAAGTTCAGACAAGCAAGCCTTAGTACTGCTATTATTAGATGTATTGTGACCGTGGCTTTTTGTAGTAAGCTGTAGGAATTTGAAGCTTGTATAAAAAAGTGAGTAGTGTTTACTTAAGCACAGTGAAAGACTGCTAATGACAGTAAAAATCACCTTGCTTCCACTTTGCACCCCGGTTATAGTTCTTAATTATATGTTAGCTCCACAATGCTTTGTTGCTAAATACAAAATTAGTTTTAGTTTTTTTTTCTAACAATACTTTAGTTTATTTCTAACAATACTTGCAATTATTCTCTTGCAGAGGTTCTTACTGCAAAAGTGACACCATTAAGAGAGCTAGTTGAAGTTGTGGAAGCTGGGGACGCAATGGAAGAATAGATTGCTTATCATTTTTCTTTTAAGTTATTGTACTGAGCCCTACTCAGAACAGTAGGTGAAATTATCGTTTGGAAGGTCATGTATGAGAGACATTCGTACGTTTTAGTGAAATTATCGTTTGGAAGGTCATGTATGAGAGACATTCGTACGTTTTCCTTGTTTACTGTACTTCTATATGTAACATATTTCAGCACTTGTTCACACCATAGTCTTTCCTAGTTTCCTTGAATAATAATGTAGTGTTAGAATTAAATTTTCTTTTACGAGTTTTTAAGCAATGGTAATAAACAATGTCCAACTTAGACTGTTATATTTCAAATGTGCTAGTTTACAAAGAAGGTTTTTTTTGACTAATTTACACTTTGCATCCCCTTGGGTTGGGCTTATTGCACTTCGCACCCAGTAGTATAATTATATGCATTTTGCATCCCTTAATTTTCTAACCCGCTACACTTTGCACTTTTTTATATTTGCACCGTTAAGTTTTACCATTATCGTTAGTCAAGAGGGGTAAATTAAACTTTTCACAAATGAACGTATAAATTTTTGACACTTTGCATCCCCTTGGTTTAGACTTCTTGCACTTCGCACCCGGTAGCATAATTTTTGGATTGATATTGAGCTCAATTTAGCTGATTAATATTCTTTTTCTATATAATCAAACTTGAAGGAGATAATTTTTATAGAGCAAATAAATAATTTCTCCCCATTAGCTATTTTATAATTTTATTAATCTTTTTTTATTTTCCAACTCTGTTTTCAAGTAAAATTACTTATAAGTATTTTTGTTACTTTATCATTAAATTAATTTTAACTATATATTTTCACGTAAAATCAATTATATGTAATAATGTGATTAATATATGACTTAATATGTATAAATTAGCATTTTTTGATATTTATTTAAAAGTTCAATAAATTTTTCATTCATTATTTTTATTCAATAATATTTTATTAAATTTACCTTAATATCTCTAAGTTAATACTCTTTCGATTACGTTAAAATGTATTGAATTATAAAAAATTATTCATTATTTTTGTAATTATATATTAAAATTTTAATACAATTTTCAACAGTATATATGGTACTAAAGGAAATTATTTATTATAGAAATTTCAAAACTTCTACATCGGCACAAATTAAATGGGACACCGATACAAATATATACTATTATATTAAAGCCAAACCATGGAAAGTTTTGGTGTTTGGTTTTCGTTTCAATTTATACTAATTATTAATATAAATAAATAATAAAATAATGCTTTATTATTTTCTGAAAAATAAATACTCATGATTTTCTGAAAAATTTTTAAGTCCAAGCTTTGTATTAATATAAGTTTGCAAAGTGTAATTAGTCTTAATACAAATACAATCTGCAATCTGACCGTTATGCCCTTCAATAATTAGACGATGTTAGTCAATTTTGCTAACCAATCGTTAATGGGGTGCAAAGTGTAGCGGGTTAGAAAGTTAAGGGATGCAAAATGCATATAATTATACTACTGGGTGCGAAGTGCAATAAGCTCAAACCAAGGAGATGCAAAGTGTAAATTAGTTTTTTTTTTTTTTTTTTGCTTTTTGCTAAATATAAAGAAGAATATTTAGTATGTGTTCCCTCTAATTCTTTTTCAAACCATAATCTCCCTAACCTGTTCTGTGCAACTGACAGTCGCCGACTGTTGGTAGTGCGTACGTCAAGTGTGCTAATAACAGTTCGTTTGACATTACCTCCGAGGATTTTAATACTTTTCTCCATCTTCATTCAAGGATCACCTTTTTTTAAAAAAATTTAATTTCTCTGCAGCGTTCAAGCATTCTACATTATTGGAGTATTTTTGCTGGCTATCTTACATTGCTGAAAAAGCATTCTACATTATCGTACCAAAGCTGAAAAAGCATTATCGAAGTCTACTTATAGGAATACAATAGTGCCATTGCTCTGCTGCTCAGTGAAGCTAGTTTTGCCGGCTGTCCTACATTTTCAGCTTGGTTCTCTATGGTGTCAGTAGTTTACGGGGGACGCCCAAGCTTTCTAAACTATGAATTTTTATGCAAAACTTGATGCTGGATGGTAAATTGGTTCATGTGACTGCTTGATACACCAGGGCCTACATCCAGTACCAGTAGAGAGTAATCTATACTATATTATAATAAGCGGAAGGGGGTATAATATGTAGTTGGTTATCCCCTTATTTTTGGTTATCCTCTTATTTTTGGTTATCCTCATTTACAACCGTTAGATCTTCAATTCAAATAGATCATGACCGTTAGATACAACAATACTAAAAGTTGAAGGTCTAAGGTTCGAATCCCGCCAACAACATTTTAATATAAAATTAATACTAGATTATGTTATATAGAAAGGTTGAAGGTTCGATTCCCATCAACAGCATATTAATTTAGATTTAATACTAAACTAAAAATAATGTTTAAAATATTATATATACTAAACTATAAACAAATTTAAAAAAAAATAAAAATAATCCGTGCTTTGTACGCACTACAAGAATCTGGGCTATTTACGACGGTTTTTTTAACTGAAACCGTCGTAAATGGGGTCAATTACGACGGAAAATTTCCGTCGCTTTTGCTCGAGTAGAAAGTTCAGAATTCCGTCACAAATTACAATTTTCATCGCAAATTAGTTTTTCGTCATAAGTTTAACCAAAAGGGCCTACTAAACTTACGACAGAAAAACCGTCGTAATTTAAATAACTTACGACGTTTTTTCGTCGTAATTTATGGAATGGGGCCCACTTGTTGACAAAATTGAATAAACTTACGACGGTTTAAATAACTTGAGTGCCAGACTCTTGCTTTTCTTTTTGTCCTTTTAGGTTTGATTGCCTTGGCATCCTTGTCCTTGATAGCAACTTCATTCAAGTTCTTGACAGTGTCTTTTTCAACTGTGTCCTTCATGACAGTATCTTCATTTGAGCTCTTGACAGTGTCTTTGTTGATAGCATCCTTTTCAGCATTAAGGCAGTCAACAACAAACCTTAAAATATTTGCTTCCAAAGCTTCAAGAATGTCTATCTTCCCTTCATCTTTAGCATCAACATCTTTCTTATCATTTTTGGGAGTTTCTTCTTTTGTTTTCTCCTGAGTTTGACTTCTAGCAATCTCAGCAGTTGCTTTTGCACCATTTCTAGGTGCACCAAATCCTCCACTACCATCAGGTTCATCTTTACCATCATCAAGTGTGCAGCTTCCACCACTTTCAATTCTTTTGGCATTTGCTTCAGAAATTAACTTCTTTATCTGAGAGCTAAGATTCTCATCTCTCTTTACCAAAAGTTTGTGAATGTCCTTGACAACCATGACTTTTTCTTTGGTAATTCTGGATTTGAGAATGTGTCTCAGTACTATCATAACTGAGTCAGTTTTCAACTTTATTTCTTGTTTACACTAATACACGCAAGCGTACGCGGTCACAAGTAATACAGAATAAAGTTGAGTTCGTTCCCACAGAGATCTGGTTATGGTTTTAATTCAGTTATTGTACCTATGCAACAATGTATGGTTATTACTCACTGCTAAGACAAATAACAAATTGGGTTTAATTAACTAAATTAACTAAGAAGTAAATTAACAACTAAGAATTAACTAACTAACGAGAATTGAAATTGAATTACGTCTACAAGAGTAACATGGAATCCTAACTTCATTAAATACTTCGCTTAGATCTGACGCCTTTAATCACTATATGCAATGGTTATGATATCTGATCGGACAACACGAAACAAGTACACGCTACCTCTCAGTATACGAATACCAAACTACTCATACATCCACAAAAGAGATAGAAGATGAATAGACACCAATTATGCTTAGACCCTATATGTCTATAGAATTTGAAAACATAACGGTTGAAGAACAAGTTATCCATAAAGATCACACAGGGCAATATAAGTATTTTCATCTCATACTACGAATCATGTTGATACACAATCATGAACCTATGCTAGCATGGCAAGTTCTAAATCTCAAGATCCACTTTCACTTCACAGGAGATTAAGAAATTAGATGTTCGCGACGCATCTATCAATTAAGCATAACCATACAAGGATATCAGATATACATCACACACAGATCTTTAAAGCAATCAAGATACTAAAGCTCCATAAATAAATCAGTTAGAATCCCATGACAATGATTAGTTCATAATTGAACCTCTCGTCATCATGGGATCTGATGAAACCATGATAAAAACAAAGCATGAAAAGATACAAATAAAACTAAGTAATTGATATGTAATGATGTGTTTTTTTTTTCTGTCCCCCAAGATGTGTATTTATAGCCCCAATTTGCCTCTCCATCAAACAATTGCCGTTTTAGAGTTGGAATAGGAGTATGGCAATTTCCTTTCTTGAATGAGAATAGAATTGCAAATTCAATGTGTAGATCTGATTCTGGAATGATCTAGCTGCCCAGAGCAATTACCATACTTATTAGAAGTAGGAATTCTGGCAATTTCCTGTTTAGAATTGAATTCTGGCAATTTCTGTTGATTCTGTTTTGAAGGAAAATTCTCTTCAATAATTCTGGACTCCGGACCACCTTAGAATGATAGAAAATTCCGTTATCTTCGCGTGGGCAGTTGAATCGTCCAAAACGGACTTGTAGAACTCAATATATGGCCAAAACAAAATCAGAAATTCTGTCTGATTTTTTTACCCGCTGACTGCTACTGTTCATGCGCGTCCGTTACTGTTCATGCGCGTCCGTTACTGTTCATTTCGCTAATTTTGCTGATTTTGTTCTATTTTCTTCGTTTTAACTCCGATTTTCATTCCGTTTCTTCCGGCTCTCTCGCAATTTGATGTACTGTTATTCTTTAAGCTCAAAACCCACCATTTAAGCATGGAAAACATCATCCCACATCCGACTCTTATTTATGCACAAATTCACTAAAAACACATCAAAAACACCACATACTTCAGTTCAAGTCATCAATTCAAGCCGATACGAAGCATTCCAAGTGGATATAAAATCCACTTATCACACCCCCAAACTTAAACCGATGCTTAAGCTTAAGCTCAACGGGTTAACTAATTGATCATGAAAACATGGTGTGGTAATATGGGAAAATATGTGGTTATTCCTAATGCCTTTATCATTTTAATCGTCAATTAATGTCATACGTTTCAAGAAAGATCTCAAACAACTGCTAGCAATGCAAACAATCCGTGGACACTCAAGCAAACGAATAAATTGCAACAAATATGCAATAAGGCTCAAAAGCTCACTTGGTAGGAAAACATACTCAATCCCAAGCAAAAACCTCTCTAATGCCCCTACTTGTATTCAAAGCATGCAAACTAAATCAACTTGCACATATTCATGTCCTTCTAATTACTTACAACATTCAATAAGTCTACTAGCTTCAACTTACTAGTGTATGTGTGTGCACAAGAACAAAGCATATCACTTCTCAATCAAAAAGCGTCAACAACACAAAATTCCTATGAAGCATGGGTGCAAATGCAAACTATTATGAACTCACATGAAAACAGAATGTCCTATATGAAACAAACGTAGATATCACGAACATAAATGCATAATTTACTAATACTAATATTCAAAGCATGAAATCCTACATGAACACATAATACAACAACTACTAATCCCCCAAACCACCCCCAAACTTAAAATATTCAATGCCCTCATTGAATGGAAGTAAATACGAGGGAAAGTAGAAAACATACCAGTATAAAACAATGCTTGGGTTGCCTCCCAAGAAGCGCTTCTTTAACGTCAATAGCTTGACGTTACTTCCAAGCCTCCATTAAGGATGATAATAGTTTGCTTGGTCCTCTCTTCGTGAGACTTCATCGTCATCACGGCGGCACACTTTTTGCTAATTCTTTAACTCTATAATTCTTAGACAATCAAATTGAACTACATTTTACACAAATTTCAATTCATTATATCAACTTTCAAATAATAAAACTCTAACGAACAATGATATTAGATATAAAATTTTTAAAAATATTTTCGTGCTTTGTTACCTAGTTTGAAACTAAACGCATAGCTCGACTAGAGTTTGATTAACTGTATTTCTGCCTCAATTAATACCTTGAGCAGCGCATAGTCAGAGTATAGTGGGAGCAGTAGATGTTAACTAGTGTGACGATGCATGTGGTTGTTATTAAGAAAATTGCAGGTCCCTGTATTAAAAGCGCTTGTAGAGCTTGGGTACTATCTAAAGACTTTGCTAATTTCTTCTATAAATTCCACTGACTCACTGTCATTTCAAGATTATCTCATTTCAAGATGGGCACAATGGAGTTTTACTTTTTTTCTGCAGTGACTACGTTGAGTCATAAACTTCACTTTTCTGACGTAGCATTTTCTTTGTTATGCCTATTTATTTTCAGCTCAATACTTCAAAAACTCACTTGTAAGGGTCCAATGTTATGGCCAGTGTTCGGAATCTTTCCGTCGTTGATCATGCATTGTACTAACCTTCATGAATGGATCACCAACTCTTTAATTGATAATGGAGGTACCGTTCCGTATAGAGGTCTTACCATTGGTGGAATTCGCGGTATTGTGACAGCTGATCCTGTAAAGATAGAATACATGTTGAAGTCCAAGTTTAATAATTTTCCCAAAGGGAAATATTACAGAGAAAGATTCTCTGAGTTGCTTGGACAAGGTATTTTCAATGCTGATGATCAATCTTGGAAACATCAAAGACAAGCTGCAGCTACTGTTATGCATTCTGTACGCTTTGTGGAGTATTCGACACAAAGCATGCAAGATTTGGTGCACAAGAAGCTTTTGAAAGTGCTGGAAAATTTGGTGGAGTCCAAGGTTTGCATTGATTTACAAGAATTGTTGCTTCGATTTACATTTGATAATATTTGTGTAGCAGCATTTGGTGTCGATCCAGGGTGCATGTCGATTGGACTGCCAGATGTTCCGTTTGCTAAGGCCTTCGAGGAAGCCACTGAATCAACTTTATGCAGATTTATAATGCCTCCATTCGTGTGGAAGGGTTTGAAGTTCTTGGACTTGGGGTGTGAGAAAAGGCTCAAGGAATCAGCAAAAATTGTGCATGATTTTGCGGAGAAGACGGTGCAAGAGAGGAAGAAAGAATTAGCTCAACACGAGAACAATAGTTTGGATGAAAAATCTGATTTATTGTCAAGGCTCATAAACTTGGAAAAGGGAGGTAAAAATGGTTATTTTTCAGATAAACTGTTAGAAGATTTTTGCATAAGCTTTATATTAGCAGGGAGAGACACTAGCTCAGTGGGATTAGCTTGGTTTTTCTGGTTAGTATCTCTAAACCCACAAGTGGAAAGAAAAATCCTGCAAGAAATTCATGACATCATCAGTCTTCGCGACAAAAAAATCGAAAAAGAAGTGGAAAACAGTAGCATAGTGTTTACAACAGAAGAGCTACACAAAATGGTGTATCTACAAGCATCATTATCCGAATCATTACGACTTTATCCCCCTGTTCCTTTTGATTTCAAAGAAGTTTTAGAGGATGATGTGTTTCCGGATGGCATGTCAGTAAAAAGCGGCGAAAAAGTTCTGTACAGTATATTTGCGATGGGTAGAATGGAGTCGGTGTGGGGTAGTGAATGTCGGGAATTTAAGCCGGAGAGATGGATTAAAGAAGGTGCATTTGTGAGTGAAAATCCATTCAAGTATGCTGTGTTTAATGGAGGGCCAAGGTTGTGCGTGGGTAAGAAATTTGCTTACATGCAGATGAAAGTGGTGACAGCTTCAGTATTATTAAGGTATTCAATTAAAGTAGTTGAAGGATTTCAAGTGGTGCCAAAAACGACTACCACACTTTACATGAAGAATGGGCTTATGGTCTATCTCGTGCCACGAAATTAATTAGTGAAGCTTGATTGATTTATGATAAATTGTAATATATTAAAGGAAAATAAATTGTTTTGTAGGCTACATGGCTGGTTGATAGGTCCATAATTAATCATATTTTTAATACCTATTTTATGTCCGTTTTCGTAATTTTATTAATTAATAAATTGTTTTATTTTGTTTTGTAGGAAAATAAATAAAAACAGATTTCTAGCAGGAAAAGGTGCAAAAAGGGAAAGGAGGTGGAAAATACTTGAAGAAAAGGAAATTGGAGGAAAAATCGATTACTTATTGAAGAAGAAAAGGAAATTGAAGAAATTATATTCAAGATTGGATTGTAATCAAAGGGGCCAAACCCAATATTTTCCCCTATATATATGGCCTTCTCCCTTGTAATTTGAGACACCTAGAATTTGATAGCTCATTATTTTCTTGCTTTTTACTTTCGTTGGTAGCTTTTATCCGACATACTCGTCTGAATTATTAATATTTTTTAGTTCTTCTTTTCCTTCTTTCGTGCGTTCACTTGTTTCAAATCTTCTGCTACGACCTTACTATTTGATTACATGCATGCTTCATTAGTTAACTAGATTTATTAATTTATTATATAAATACTTGCCATTCACGTTATTAATATTAGGCTTATTAAGTTTCTGACCATATATAGATTAAAGTTAGTTTTGTTAAAATCGTTGATTCATGTTTACTTGGTATTATTATAATTGTTTCGTTATTTTTATAATCATGAGTAGCTAATTCTCTTGCCCTAGGATGAAGATGAAGTTAAATTAATTCCCCTTGATTTCTTCTCGTTCCTATTAATTGATTCTCATAATTTTTCTTGGTGCTTAATTATTCAATTGACAAAGTGATTTTGATATATTATTGTTACCGGATTTGTTTTTCATAGCCTATGCTTGCTCCTTGAAGTTTTGATAGGTTATTGTTAGATAACAAGTTTCATAGTATATGCTTGTCTCGTTGATTGATATATCTTATTTTTGAAGAAAAGAGGATTGATTTAGGGCGAGTTGATATTATTTGTGATTGATTAACGGATTCGGATTCCTAGGTTTTCCATATTATTTGATAATCTTTGTTAATTAGTTTAATTAGGTTAATTAAAACTCATCTCAAACCTATTTGTCTAGTTCGCCTGATTTAATTATTAGGGTTTTGAAAATTCATAGTCTCTGTGGATCAACCTGTATTTGCTACAATTAACCACTGTGCGCTTGCAGTTATTTTACACATCACTGATCCATTGTAGCGATTGTTTAATTAGGTTGGTTTGATATGCGTGCAAGTTTTATACTAGTAGTAGTAACTAGTCCGTAAGTAAGATGATGCATTGCATCACCTTTTCTTTGCGTTCTTCTGGACAATTCATTTGTAAGATATACCAATTGTTTCCTTCAATTAAGTTGTATTTATTTCTCTCGTTGAACAATTCATTTGTAAGATATACCAATTGTTTCCTTCAATTAAGTTGTATTTATTTCTCTCCAACATAATTTCAATTCTCCGGAAAAAAAAAATATGGTATCAAGAAGGGAAGAGGAATCGAATTCACTATGTTCCGCATCTACTATCTATTATATATATAATACCATAATATTTCATATTTTATTCCATTAAATTTTACAAAAATGTCCCTAAATACCAACTTAAGTCAAAAAATATTATGACCTAGATGAGTATCGAACCTTTGACATATTAATCAACTTTTTAAGAAACTAAACCCTTTTCTTCAGTTGTTGCCATCATTTATTTCAGTACAATTCATATACGGAATGTATACTCTTAAAAAAAATCTCCAAATAAATTCATCATAATAAAATTCACAAAATGAACAATATATATGTCATTATTTTTTCAAAAAATATTTTTTTTAATACTAGCTTATAATATGTGATGGTTCGTTTTAATATTTATAATTATATAACTTATATTAACAAATAATTTTTTTAATATTACAAAAATGATATTACCGTGTGCGTAGCACGGACATATTACTAGTCAAGATGAAAAAATGGAATTTAAGTTGAACCCCATCATAATTAGCATGACACGATAGCATGAATATACTACATAATCTGACGTGTATAATCTCTTAGGAAATGAAGACATCTTAATCTAATTAAATATAACAACCATGCAGTTGCTCATTACATTTTGACATATTTTGTAGTTGAGATGTAATTTCAGTCACATTACATGTTCACAAGTCAATAAACACACTGGCCAACACTCTTAATTAAATTGTACCGTTTTTATTTATGTCACAGCACCCCGACAACAACTAAGTTGCTTAGTCTATTCTCTTAATATCATAACAGCCTATTATTATTATTATTTTTTTTTCTTTTTTTTTTTTTATTTTTCAGTGGGCCGCAATTTTAAATATGCACCAATAATTTACATATATTAAAATATAATTTATTACAAAAAATTAAATGTTTTTCACCTGTATATCTTTATCTCCTGATTAAGACCTAAACTGTCCTACTATAATGTTTCAAAAGAAAATAACATTACTTCGAATTTTACTAATTTAAGACATGACTTAAATAAAGTACGGGTTAAATATCTTGTTGGTCACTGAAGTCGGCCAAATGTATCAAGATGGTCACTGAACTGAAATTCGACTCAAACAGGTCACTGAAGTCAGCCTAATGTATCAAGTCAGCCTAAGTCTTTGTTTTTTTGACGGAAACAGACTGCAGATTGACATAAACGCTTATAACTGCGGATTCACTTAACATTTAAAAAATCCGAGACCATATTTGTGTTACCCAGATTATTCTCTTCAAAATAGATACAATATTGATAAGTTTTATTTCAGTTTTTGAAGAAGAACAATTCTAGTTCTTGAATTTTCTTTTTCGATTCATATAAATCTAGAGCTCATAATGAAAATCTAAACAAGTTTTATGAGACCCATAGCATCTAGATTAACACACTTTAATTTCACAAAATTTGGTGGAGATTTTTCGGACAAAATTTTGCGGACAGTAATTTCCGTCAAAGAAATGATCAACTTGATAATCCTGGCTGACTTCAGTGACCTGATTGATACCGTTTTGAGTTCAGTGACCAACTTGATACATTAGGCTGACTTCAGTGACCAACAAGATACTTAACCCAATAAAGTACAGGAGTACTTCAATTAATACATTAGGCTGACTTGAGTGACCACATGTATGTAAGTAATAATTCTCGATCCTCTCAATCTTTGTTTTACAATTCAATTAATCAAATTTGTTTTGATTTAATTGTTACAGATTTAAAATAATCGAAAAATGTCGAAAGTTGATGTGGATGTACCGGCGAAAGGGGGGTTTAGCTTCGATCTGTGTAGAAGGAACGATATGTTGATGAAGAAAGGCTTAAAGCCTTCTTCTTTTCTCAAGACTGGTACTACTATTGTTGGTTTGATCTTCAAGGTATACATATTGTTGTTGTTTTTTATATGTGATTGTTATCTATTTGTTTGTTTGCGGTAAGTTTACTTATTTACGAATTGAGCTGTTGATTGTGTGTGGATTATTAGCTCTAGTATTCTGCATTTGTAATTCTTATGAATTGGTTTGTGACAAATGTATGTGTGTTTACTGTTTGTTGTATACTGTTTTTTCCTTGAGTTGGAAATTGTGGTCTTTGATTAGGGTTCCACATATATGCAAAATTAAAAGCAAACAAATTTGTTTTTTCAACATAATGCTGGCGTAGGGACGTTTTATATGTAATAGTGTAATCTCAAGCATTGTGCAATTAACATATTTATCTGTCTGTTGTTATAAGCTATTATGGTGGTGTAGATTGTGCATTGAAGATAGTGTAGTTACATATAATTGTAGTATACAGCTTTAAAGAATCTTATGTAGCTATGAAGAGTTGAGAGTCGGCTCAAAGTGTCTTTTTGCGCTGGATTAGGCTTTAAATGTACAAACTCTAGTAGGTAGAATTACAACAGAATATTGTTTCAGTAACATCTATATGTAATCTTGAGCCCTATAATTTTCTTTAGGGTAAAGCACAAATGTATGCAATGGTGGCTGATTGGGGTTTAGGATTATTATACAAACAATTATCAGGTTAAATATGTTTGGCATATTTAAGAATTTCAGGGTGGGTGGTAGCTTCCTCCCTCTGGACCCGAATATAAGGATGTGTGCATGATCAACTTTGAGGATATATTGAAAGTCCTCTTTAGATTATGTTTGGCAAAATGTGTGATTGGTTTGGTTTTGGTTCAAATAATATGGTTTTGGATTGGTTCTTGATCCAAATCCATTTAAAAACCATATTTCTTTAAATTTGGTTTTGGATTTGGTTTGGTTTCTATGGATTTGGATTGAAATATGGATAAACCAATTTTTTAAATGAATATTTTTTTTAATTTTTTTTTTGAAAAAAAGATTTTGAAACACTTTAGTGTATTAAAAGGATCCTTTTAATAGCTTTTGTAGACAATTAACAAAGATTTGAAGTTTATGACACCTTTTGTATTAAAAGGTGTGCTATATATACTGGAATTCCCGAGTGTTGCAAAATCATAAACTTCAAATCTTTAGTGTATTAAAAGCTATCCTTTTGATAGCTTGGAGGATTAAAAGCATGACTCTTGCTTTCCAATTGGCTGTTTTTGCATTAATTGCTACTTCATCAATCTTATTAATTGGCGTACCTGTTGTATTTGCTTCTCCTGATGGTTGGTCAAGTAACAAAAATGTTTTATTTTCTGGTACATCATTATGGATTGGATTAGTCTTTCTGGTGGGTATCCTTAATTCTCTCATCTCTTGAACCTATTCGTTTCAGATCCAAAATTGAAACGACCCCCCCCCCCCCGAATTCTTCGCGGTTGTGAGATACAATAAAATTCAATATAAGTCCCCAAAATAAAATGCAAATAAAGAAAACAAAAAAAATTAGAGGGGGGGGGTCACACTTTTTGTTCTTGAGTTTGAATGAAAAAAAATTAAAACTAATAAACTAATTGAACTCACCCTGAAAACTGAAAAGAGTCTGTAGTCTGGCACTGCACAAACAGGATCCAAGTGTATATATGATATATGTGTGGACATGTTGTGTATAAAGAACGAAAAATGCGGATATGGTCGAATGGTAAAATTTCTCTTTGCCAAGGAGAAGACGCGGGTTCGATTCCCGCTATCCGCTGATAAAAAGATAAAGAAAGGATTCGCTATAGAGTTGGCCATAATAGTGTGGTGATGCTATCCACCCCTTCTTTTCCTCCCACCCCAAAATAAAAAAAAAGGTGTTAATGAATTACTAGTTAACAGAGCCAAACCTAAAAAAGGGTTGACAAAAAAAGATATTGCGGAGACGGGATTTGAACCCGTGACCTCAAGGTTATGAGCCTTGCGAGCTACCAAACTGCTCTACCCCGCGCTGAAGAGAAGAATTGAACACTAATAGACAAACAAGAGTTGAATGGGCCCCCTACCCTATCTGTACAAATAGAATAGCCCATTTATACAGAAAGGTATAGGGGCTTTATATGATCATCGATCGTAGAAATGAAATGAGGAAATTTTTTAGTTTATTTTAACCCTTACCAACTGGATCTTGTCGCCCCTGGCAATAAACATGCGTGAACCATTTCACGAAGTATCTGTCCAGATTGTCCAAAGTCTCGATAGTTAGCTCTCGGCCTTCCGGTCGAAAAACAACGTCGATGGAGGCGTGTAGGTGCACTATTACGCGACGGAGATTGTAACTTTCCATAAATTTCCCATTTGTCGCTTAAGGACAGAACTTGCCTTATTTCTTTTTTTGAGGATCGACAAATCGAATTATATTTCTGTTCCAATTTTTGCCTCTTATTCTCCCTCTGAATCAAACCTTTTCTTGCCATAATGGTTCAGTTCCTATTAGTCTCCATAATACAAGTCGAATCCTAGATGTAGAAATATAAGAAGGCAGACCCCTTCTCCATCGAAAGAAATGAGATTATCGCAAATATAAGACATTAAAAAAATTAACCAAATTTGCCCGATGTAGAGGCAATCAAGAAAGCCGCATAAGTGAATATATAACCTACGGAAAAGTGGGCTAATCCAACCAATCGTGCTTGCACAATGGAAAGGGCCACCGATTTATCTCTCCAACGAATCAAATTCGCCAAAGGTGTGCGTTCATGAGCCCATGCTAAAGTTTCAATCAATTCTTGCCAATAGCCACGCCAGGAAATTAAGAACATAAATCCAGTAGCCCAAACGAGATGTCCAAATAAGAACATCCATGCCCAGACCGATAAACTATTCATACCAAAAGGGTTATATCCATTGATAAGTTGTGAAGAGTTTAACCACAAATAATCTCTTAACCAGCCCATCAAATAAGTGGAAGATTCATTAAACTGCGAAACGTTACCCTGCCATAATGTGATATGTTTCCAATGCCAATAAAAAGTAACC